>JARPMJ010001108.1:0-188560 GCA_033366665.1 Phoxinus dragarum
CCTCCTAGGCATAAACTGCCTGAACGCGGCCGACTGAGACTTAGCGTCACGGAACTTCTCAACCACCGTGTTGACTGCTTCCCCGAAAAGACGGGAGTGGGGAAATAGGGGCGTCCAGGAGAAAACTCTTATCCCTGTCTCGGATCTCCATAAGATTCAACCAGAGGTGGTGCTCTGCGGCAACCGAGCACCGCCATAGAGCGACTCACAGCCCGAGCAGTGGTGTTTGGTGGCTCTTAGGGCCAGATCTGTGGCTTTGGGAAGCTCTTTGACAGCCTCGGGGCGTCAGTCCGTCTCCTCCATCCATGTCCTTCAAGACGTCCGCTTGGTAGGCTTGAAGGATGGCCATGGTATGCAGGGCCATGCCTGCCTGACCAGCCGCCATGGAAGACTTCCCAATGAGCTTCCCCAAAATGCTTTTAATGAGCACTTTGAAAAATCTTTTTAGAAAACATTGGGGTGAAACCTCTATTGTTCAACATAGTTCCCAGGTAGAAACAGGTGAAATTTCCCATGGCGAGACCAACATGCAGGATTCTTGGAAAAAGTTATGAGAGGCTGGATACCATGAGAGGCTGGAATACATAACTGGAGCGGACAAACTCTATTTGAGTTATCTCGGGGACAGGCGTCCCGAGTTAACAATATAAGCTATCTTTCAGTATTTTCAAAATTGTAAGACATGGGAAATGCAACATCTGACCCTGCATGTCGTCCTGAAAAAGGGTGTCCCACAAGGTTCAGTTTTAGGTCCTTTGCTTTTTATCATCTATATAAATAACGTTTTGTAGTGAATTTAAATACTCACAGTACCATCTGTATGCCGATGACACAATTATGTATTCTTGTGCCTCTACACCTGAGACTGCCTGTGCGAATTTGCAGTCAGATTTTCACCTCATTACAATTCGCCTTGCTTGATTTAAAGTTCATTTTAAATGCAAAAAAGACGAAGGCAATGATACTGCCCCCATAGGTTCTAAAGTCCTCGTTCTTGCTATTAAGACAGTCCAAGATGAAGCTATTGAACTTGTTGATACTTACAAGTATTTGGGTATCTGGCTTGATAAAAGTTTTACTTTTAAAAAAACACATTGAAGCTCTCGCTATGAAACTTAAATTCACTTTGGCATTTTTATATAGATTAAAATCTTGCTTTTTTAGGACTATAAGAAAAAGACTGGTTGCAGGACTATTCCTGTCTCAGATAGATTATGGAGATATCATCTATCAATTTGCTTGTCCATCTACTCTGTCAATAAACCCTTTTTATCATGCGGCTCTTAGGTCAATTACTAATGCTGGCTATCAGACACATCACTGCATCTTATTCAATATGGTAAATTGGCCGTGACTTAAATCGCACAGGATGCGACATTGGCACATTTTTATTTATAAAGCGATTTTAGGTATCTTGCCGTCTTATATTTGTTTAAAAATTAGTTCGTTCTCAAAGTACATATCAATTAATATCTAGTGATGTGCTACTTTTTAAGGTACCAAGAATGAGGACAGAAGCAGGAAAGAGGGGTCTGTCTTACTATGGTCCTTCGTCCTGGAATGACCTCCAGTTTAGACTTAAGATTGGTGCGTTAATTTCCTTAGCTGCTTTTAAAAAAAGAAATCTGATATGCGGACGGACATGTGCAATTGTTTTAATTAATGGTGGGTGGATATTGACTTCTAGCACTTATTTCTTTTGTTTATATATTAAAACCTCATTGCATCTTCACATGCAAATATTTTGTATATTTTGCGTAAATCTGCTTTGTATTTTATATTGTAATTTATTGTCTTGTAACCTGTGATTAGAAACCGATTCGCGGGCTCCCGGGCTGGGACATAAATAATCATGCGCGAATTCGACCGCGGCACATGCGTGCTCGGGGAGAGGGAGGGAGAGAAAGGGCGAGGCCCGTCTGCTCGTACTCAATATCCTCAAGCTCAACATCCGAGCCCCAGGTCGTGGATCCACGAGAGGCCTCAGCAGTCTCTGGAGCGCGACGGGGGGGAAACGAATTACTATGGCGGCAAATCAATGACAATAATAAACGAGCGCTCAGCTGATGCTGGCGCGCGCGGTAAATGACTTTCGCGAGCGAATAACAGATCTACACGCGAGGGAAACGGGAACTCGCGAGCTCATTCAAGCCCTGCGCGCGCGCAGAACATCTCCTCTGCACGCAATTCAAGCCCTCGCGCGCTGCGCGCAGACATTCTCCTCTGCACGCAATACAAGCCTGTCATGATCCTGGTTCTCTCCTTCTTGGTTTTCTTTCCTTTGTCTCCCTCTGCTGGTCAGTTTGTGTCATACCTTCTCTTTTCCTTACATTCTCGCACACACACACCTTTTGCCTCCTCTCATTACCGTCAGCTGGATCTCATGATCTTCCCATCAACACACCTGTTCTCTATCTTCCCCTTATGTCCACCCTATATCTAGTTCTCTCTGTCCTGTCTGTATTGTCGGATTATTGTTTGTTCCTCATGCAAGTTCGTGACCTTTATCATTACTTCTCTGAAGATTGTTCCGTGTCCTGTTCCTGTCCTGTCCTGTCGTGAGTGTTTATTATCTGGAGAATTATCTTCTGCTGTGTTTGCCACTTCTGTGCTATTCAGTCGTCTCCGTGGAGCATAGGAGAGGGATCCTCATCTCACCCGAGGGATCTACCTCATCGGATTGAAGTTATCCGGGCCTCCGGCTGTATTCGTCTCGACTGCTGGAGAGATCAACGGAGAATCTTCCTTTAACCTTTTTGTCAAGAGACTTTCTGTTTATTCAGCCTAAGAGGCGGTGTCTTATTTTCCATTAAAGAGAGTTTAACCAGCTTTCGTCTCCGAACTCCTCTGTTCCTGACAAAGCCATCGCGCTGCGCGCATGATCATTCCCCAAGCTCTCGCGCTCGATCTGCTCTCGCCTGCTGCTTTTGCTCGCTCGAAGGGCTTGAATTGCGTGCAGAGGAGATGTCCTGCGCGCGCGCAGGGCTTGAATGAGCTCGCGAGTTCCCGTTTCCCTCGCGTGTAGATCTGTTTATTCGCTCGCGAAAGTCATTTACCGCGCGCGCCAGCATCAGCTGAGCGCTCGTTTATTATTGTCATTGATTTGCCGCCATAAATGACTCCTTCTAAAAAAAACGTGAGTCTAGAGCGGAGGGGTTTTAAGAAGGAGATCGTCACAAAATTTACATTTTGACAATCCTAATACAGCCCTCACGCGCATGCGACAAACCCATATATTTGACACCACTTACTGTGAGGGTCGTCGTTCGAAATAAAACGAACGCATGGCGGAGACTGTAACTGTAAGGAGAACGGAGTTCCATTTTTGGGCTCAGAAAAAACCGAACAAAGGGCAAGAAGTGACCGCTTCGTGAAGGTAGAGAAATCTGAGGAGATGATGGCGCGCGCGTTTATCATGCTACGACGTAAGAGTATCGGGCGGAGCCAGCTTGCACGAGCGCCATCAGCCAATGAATTGGCGTGATTCTATAGGGCTTCAGGCAATCGGCACATCCAGAGGATATCCCACTGCGCTATCTGCAGCGTTGAGTGAACCTATGAAAGAGAACAAAAACTATGCATTTTATTCAGATATTCAGTTTTGTCTGTTTTAATTTTATCTGGAATCTGTGTTTTATGATTTAATAATAAAAAAGTGAAAACATTTATTATCAAAAATGGTGGTAATTAAAATGAATGTTTAAAACTTTAACAATACAATTATTGTTTTAAAATGTAAACAATTGAACATTTAACAACTTTCATCCTTTTATGTTTTGGCAAAGTGCTGCACAACAGAGGTTTACTAAATTAAAACATGGACAAGTAATTAGATATGATAATTGTACGTATTCATACCATGATATACCATCATACACGTATACCACTACAACCCTAGTTGCATGGTTATAATTTTCTCTTTAATATTATAAATTTAGCAAGTAAAGGAATTCATAGTCATTTCTGCTGGGCTGTTTGGAATATTTCCTGTCTGTTATATTTCTTGTTTATATAGCCTCTGTATCGAATAAATACCTAGGGTTGTAAAAAAAAACTGGGGTTGTTCAAAAAGTACGCAGATTTAACAGTTTTTTAAAGGCATTTCTGTAAGCAGTAACACTGTCCTTCTATGAAATGTGAAATACCTGTAGTTTTGTTTGCTTCCTGCTGTGCTCTAATTTAGGCTACTGGTTGTTCTCTTGAGGGCATGAGTGTGCTCGTCATACCCTGGCGTCAGATTATTTTTCTTAAGCTTCTTTAAGCTTCTTTAAGCTTCTTCAGCTCCGCCACAGCGCAAAGGCCCGATCGTGTTTAAAGTGCTACAAAAAAGAGTGTCAATAGTTGTTGCAACATCGTGACTATGCCGTCTCAGTCACTCAGTTGTCCTGCTACAGGGGCTCTGCAACCGGAACCAAACAATGTGCAGGGCTCACTAAGGAAGTCACATCATAAGCCGTATCTAGAGCCCTTGCATTCTTACTATCCTCGATTAAAGTTGGGATGTGTGTCTCTAATTCTGAAATCTTCTCTGTCAGCCTAACCGCTAGGCTATGCTAAACATGTGGCAGGCAGTGCAAGTGACATTGACAGGAGATCCATGACTCACTGTTTTGTTGACTGATTCTAACTCACCCCTCTGCTCTGCTCTCTTCTCACAGATTGTGTTTGTGCTTCATTACCGAAACTGCATACACCCTGGTTGTTCTTAGTTTTTATTTGATCTTTTTTATTTGACCCCCCCCCCCCCCTTTTTTTTTTAAATATTATTGCTATTAATGATGGATGATATTAATAATTATGTATATGGGCTGTTTCTTGTTGATATTATCATTCATTGAGTTTATATATATTTTCTAAATGTATTTTGTTTTCTTTTGCATTTTTGTAAAATTCGAATAAATTCTCCATTAGTAGTGCGGCTAGTGTCCATCACCCCCCCCTGATATTGTCTTCATTGCCATTGACTGTCATTCTTCGAGACCATCCTCACTTACCTATTTACCTGACTGAATTCAAAATAGTTCTCACAAATGGGTTCATCATCTGTTTTTGTGTGTTGCATTCCTGACAGAAGACCAGACCAGAGCCCAGCCGGAGGTACCCTCCAACAGGAAGACCAGTTGCTTCCCTTCGACCAGAATGGTTTGCCCCGTAGAAATATATGTGGAGGAGTTTCTGAGTCTTAATCTATTAGGTTTGGATCAACATTAAAGTAGTGCTCCCAGTGTGGACTGGCATCCCCTTTTTTACGGCCTGTGGGAGACACACCTGATTCCCTCCTGCTGAGTGGTTCCCCTTTCATGGAGGGGGACTCGTTCTCTGGAGCGATGGTGGGTTCAGTTCCTTTCTCTGGCTCCTTCATCGCGGCAGGCTCGGGCTCTCCGTCTGCGGTGGGCTCTGGCATCCTCTCCTGCACGCCGTTGGGGCTCGGGGTCTGGTGTGGTGACGGGAGCGAGGTGGGGCTGTACGATGGAGATGGTATCCTTTATAGTTTTGCCTACTGTAACCGAGGACCAATCCACCCACAGAAACGAAGTTGATGTACTCTTCTAAGGTCCAGCAGGTATCACCCTTTGACATCAGGAAGCGAATCTCATCGTCCTGCCGGCACCTGAAACCTTCCATAATGGGAGGTCAATCACATGTGGCGCGGTGGAAGATGTTAACAAACCTCCTCCACATAGTCCTCCAGATCTTGGCCCATGACATGTTCCTTCTGCATTTAAATGAATTGCCACAATATCCAAATTCTTTCTCATGGTTTCTGGTGTTCTGTCATAGGTACTGTAGGTCAGCAAAGGATGACGAAGAAGAATATGTAGTTCAAATAATACCGTTTTCTTTAATAAAATAAAACAAAAGAAGTAATCCAACGAGATTATACAATGCAACAGCATGTGCTAAAACACAACCATCAGACAAATAACTAAATTAACTGAAGGGCTTATATACACAAGATAATGAACTCAAATGCAAACAGGTGGGATCTAATTGATAATAAATAACCACGGTAACCAATGACAAACGGGAACATAGAACAAAGGAAGCAGGAAAAAAAAGAGAAGCAAACTAAAAATTCCTTGATAATGAAATTAAAACTATAACTGGAATTGACAGTAATAATTTACATAGGTTGAGTCATTAAAATTAAAACAGAACAGAAAGTACATATTTTTCATTCTTTACTTTAAACCATAGCACATCATTACAGCTGACAATATGTAAATTCAAACTAAACATTCATAAGTAAATAAGAAAGTGCATTAATACTGAACACCCATATGTTATATAGTTATGATTTAATCACATAACTGCTTACTGTAGGTGTCTCTAATAGATATGAGCATATATACGAACCAATTTTCACATCCCACATTTTCTGCTTACATTGTCTACTTCGCATTGTGCCAAATGTAGCCTATTAATTCACCAATCACCAAGTAAATGTCCAAAAGCCAATTGTTGCAAATCACCAAAAAGTGGATGCAGGCTATTTTTAAATTTCAGTAGGGTTTCTTCCTGGACATTAGACTTTAAACCTGATGAAAAATCCAGAAAAGGTGCTGAATAAAATATTTCATTTCATCACGTCAGTTGTCTTCATTTACAGTAACAGACATAAATGTGAAGTAAATGCATTGCAATCAGTCACATAAAAGGTTGTTAGACACATTCTCAACAAACAACATTACAGGTGAAACTCAAAAAATTCGAATAGTGTGCAAAAGTTCATTTATTTCAGTAATTCAACTTAAAAGGTGAAACTAATATATTATATAGACTCATTACATGCAAAGTGAGATATCTCAAGCCTTTATTTGTTATCATTTTGATGATTATGAAGCTTATGAAAACCTTTTCACAATATTCTAATTTTGAATTTGGGGGTTTCATAAGCTGTAAGCCATATTCATCTAAATTATAACAAATAAAGGCTTGAAATATATAACTTTGCATATATATGTCTATATAATTTATTAGTTTCACCTTTTAAGTTGAATTACTGAAATAAATGAAATTTTGCACGAAATTGTATTTTTTCGAGTTTCAGGTGTAAATGGACTGTTGCCTGATCAGATCACGCTTGAAAAGCTTTAATTCAAAGCAAGAAAACTGCTCTCTAAAGGTTGTGGAGTTTAATGCACTGCATATCATCAGAAAGGGAGAAGCCGATTTTCAACCATTTTCTTGATTGCTAAATCATATACCAACATTCAGACATATTGAGTGAGCCAGTCTACGGTGTCTCCTCTGTATTGAAGGTTTGAGTGCACTAGTTGTCCACAAGAGAGCAGGATAGTGCAGCACCAGCTCTGAGTCTTTCTTTCGCTAAACGCCCCCTGTGCTGTGGCACTACAAGGACAACTGTGCAGTTATTGTTGTGCTGAATTTTTCTGGCCTATTATTCACATTAATTTACTAAATTACCAGAGGGACTGAATATTTCAATTGGAGTCTATCAACAGTCATGAAGTTTCTTCTCATAAGCATACATTAATCCATTGTGTAGTGTACTCTATGCACAGCACTGTACACAACCCTTAGGCCATATGGCTTTTGGTTATGACATGGCATTAGACAAAGAAAACATAACAAATCCATAAAGTTAAATAAATGACCTTTATTTTTGAATGGTAATTAGTATATGTATGTATGTATATATATATATATATATATATAATATTATATATATATATATATATATTACATACATGGCCCAAGACTTCTGCACATTACTGTATGCATAAAAAACAACTTATCAATATTTGCCATTAACTATAATAATAAATAGTATTCAGAGTAGCTATTACAAATTAACAACAACAACAAATAAAAAACTAAAATACAATGCATATGAATTGTTTCAGTGTGCTTACTACAGAGTACTTATATAATACAATCAAAAATAACCCCCTTTTGGAGGCAAATTCAAAAATCTACTTTACCTTTTATAGACATACAAAAACATCTATTTATCATATGAAATGAGTTCAGTCAATAATCATACAACATGTGAGATTCGAGGAGAGCATGATACAAGATTGTGACACTTTCACAAATCTGGAATAATGCTTGTTAACTAATACTAAGAATAATCTTATAGTCAAACTCTGTGTTCCTCAGATTGACAAAATCCACATTTGTAAATTAGAAAGCAATACCCTGTTTAGGACGATTTGGTTGTTAATTGTGTGTAATGCTTACAGTCTACATCCTGCTTATGAATGGTACTGTATAGTACACATAAGTATCCTCAAGACAATGTTAAACTGCAGACAGAGAGACTGTGGAGCAAAGGTCTTTGATCCACAAGGTTTGAGAAAAATATCAATTTGATGGTTGTCATTGACAGCAGGACACAGAGCACCGTATGCTGGTCAATTCTACTGAATTTCATCTCCAAAATAGCACAAGGCGAAGTTGAAGTGGTGAAGATACAATAATGGTGAATGAAACAGCATACAGTACATCTTTGTTTTGGGCGCTTGACAGGTTTGATCATATCAGGGTCATGATTGTCAGTCAGTCAGTTGTCTCCAGATGGAGGTTCATGGTCTTTTTACTGTCAAAAAATACACTTGAACGTCATTGCTGGGAGCATACAGACAGAGTGAACTATTTTTTCCCATTTTTTTGACGATGTGAACTTATTAAAGTTTTGCCAGAATGGAGATTGTCCTGATTTGGAAACGTGGGAATTCGACTACATCTGATTGTTGTGTGTCATCAGAGAGAAGAAAGGGTCCATGAGACGAGGGGTCCGATGGGGAGACACACCTGCTCTGGCTCAAACCTGCTCAGCACAAAGTCAAAAGACAGAGACAGGGAGATATTTGAGAAATGACAAAAATGTAGCCAATGCGAAAGTGTCAATGCTCAAAGCATAATCAAAATAATCAATGCACAGGCGATGATGAATCATGCTTCACAACATACAGTACAGCCCTTAAAATGTACCATGGTGACTAGCCACAGTTTCCAACGAAATACCATAGTTTAATACAGTTACTGTTTTAAGAAACTGTCACTTCTAATTTTATATATACAACTGGATTAGAGACAAAATATCAAACCAAGTGGAATCTGCAAACAAAATGATGATGACTTCTGTTATTCTGTTTAAATTTTCTGAGCCACATTTTTTGTAACCAACTGGGGTCTACAGTAGATCATCATGTGTCCAAATATTAATACTATGCAGTAACTATGGTATTTTAGCAGAATTTACTATAGTCATGGACAAAATCAATAAGTACGAACTACAGTCATATATGATTCTAAGCAATTCAAAATATATTAAAATTTGTCTAACTATATGATATAAGCAGAACCAATATAAATATATATATATATAAACATAAATAGGCAGTTGGTTTTCTAGCAAAAAACAAAAAAAAAGTTTCCATGGCATTTTGAAACACAATCTTTTTCCTTTAGTTCATTTGTGTTGAGTACTCAGCGCATCTTAAAGGGATAGCCTCACCCCCCCCAAATTTTTTTTCAATAATTATTTCCTCACCTTGTTCTAAAGCTGTATGACCTTTCTTTCCCGCAACACAAATCTCCTGCTCACGCTTGTCCATATAACAGCAGTGAAAGGACTCCCCTGTCCCCCTAACTCCCTCTGTCTCATGCACTTGGATGTACACATCATTGCTATAAGACGCAATTGTTTACACGAGTATTCACATGTGTTGGTTTCATGTGTTTAGAGTGACCTCATTGCTGTCACCCAAAACAATGGTAGGGGGAAACACTGAAGAGATATATGTGGCCTTCAAAAATGTGGGATTTTTTAAAATTCACTCTTTTAGAATATAAATACATTTGTTGTGCTTCACACAACATCCACCAGTTGGAGCATGGAACAAGTGGCTCTTGGCCACTTCTGGCAATGAAAAGTCTAAGATCGATCTTTAAATATGCCTTATAGATTATTCGATTTTTTCATAAAAAAATTAACAAAATGAATTGTCATTCCCTGATAGTGTGCTATACATTGTGTCTACATATCGACACTAGGGGTTGCTCTTAGGAGCCCCAAACACTTTTTCATAAAAGGCCAATGGAAATTGGCGAGTAAAATTTGCATGATCAGCCACTAACCCCGGACATCCGGGTATAAAAGAGGGCTGGCGTGCTTCACTCATTCAGCTTTGTTCTTCAGAGCCGAATGCCAGTGTCTCTTTTACTGAGAAGCAAATTCCATTCAACCTCCTTATCATGCTGCTGGATATACAGCACGCTACACAAGTGCAGAGAGTTCTCCAGATTGTGTATTTTTCCATCATGCCTTTCCATCCATGTCCTTCAGGGGTGCAGTCGATTTTTCAAAAGACCAAGAGTCACCTCAGCTGCTTCCCGATTCTGGTCCTTCTATCTCTGGGCAAGGGGATGAAATGGGAGCGTTTCCGCCGAGTGAATCCCTGTGGGACCTCCCATTCCTCTACCCGCACGTGTCCTTCCAGGTTGACTTTCTGGATGATTTTGGCTTTGCAAGAAAACATGGAACACTGGCTCCTCCATCCTCACCACCCTTGATTGTGGGGCGGTGCAGGGGTACACGGAGGTTCCTCATGTGGAAAGGGCGATTGTGGTGCATTTATACCACATTATATATTTTATATAAGTTTTACCTCGTCTTTATTTGCCTCTGTCCTGCGCGCTATGGCAATCTTACAAGTCTGCCAAGCCAAAGCATTGTGAGATAAAAGGGTGGTCTCAATCCAGAGATGATGCGGGAACTGTGTTCTGTGACTGACTTTGCTCTACGGCAGGGGGTGGGCAAACTTTTTGGCTCAGGGCCACACTGGGTTTTTAAAATTTGACAGAGGGCCGGCCCAGTAGCAGCAAAACACATTTAGGTTGTGGCAACGTCTGGGGCCACATTCAACAACTGAGGAGACAACGTTCTGACAATTTATTTTTTTTATGCTATAGACAGGGGCGATTCTAGGATTTTCATTTTAGGGGGGCTCAGCCCCCAATGAGAGTATGATTTTTTAAAAAATAACACTTTAGTTTAGGGTCTAATGCTCACTATTAACTAGTTTCATTAACATGCATATGGCAGGGTTTTATAATCACTGAGGTCCTGAATTTTAGCTAGGCTAGTTAGTTGGTTTGGGGGGTAAAGCTGAAGGCTACAAATTGTATTATATTAATTCTCATTATGTACACCATTAATGCCCAGCCATCGCCTGGACTGGCAAGCCAGACCAGCACAACGTTCCTCACGCAGGACAGCGGCACCGCCCGCCAGTCAACAGGCTACTAAGAACCATCAGAACACTTCAACCCAGACGGGCAACCCAGGGAAGAAAGAGAGGCTGTTGACCAGCTCAATTGGGGTTGGAGCTTACTCCTGGTGGAGGGACGGGAGACGGGACCTTTCATTTCTACGGGCAGGAGTTTTCTTAGAACCAGTGTCTAGATGTGTTGTTACAACAGACACAAGACAGGCTGGGGGCGCCAACATCAGGCTCCTGGTCAGGGCCCTCGACTGCAACTGGCTACTGCCCTTGAGTTGTTGGCTGAATTGTTAGCCAATATGTGTTGGTCCGGACCTTATTTTCAAGTTCCTGAGATATGCACGGAGGTTACAATTTCAGAGAGCATGCCTCATCCCCCTCTTGGGATATCTCTGTGTTCTTACAGGCCCAACAGAGAGATCCATTTGAGTATTTACTGTCAAGAGGGTGGGGGACTTACAAGCCCTTTCAGTTAATGAAATGTACCTAGAGTTTGGGCAGGCAGACTCTCAAATCGTCCTGAGACCCCAACCCCCCGGCTATGTGCCTAAGGTTCCCACTACCCCTTTCAAGTGGTGAACCTGCAAGCAATCCCTTCCTGATATGGTTGTGCCCAGTGAGCGCTTTGCGTATTTCTGGATTGCACACAGAGTTTCAGATGATTTTAACAGTTCTTAGTCTGCTTTGGAGTTCAGCAGAACAGAAGGCTGTCTCCAAACAAAGGAATTGTGAATTGTGGATGCCAATCTCTTGGCTTAACAGGGTCATGGCTTACTGTGTCCCTTGGGAGTGAGGGCTCACTCCACTAGGGGCATCGCAGCCTCTTCGGCTTTGGTGAATGATGCCTCGTTGGCAGACATCTGCAGAGCTGCGGACTGAGCAACACCCAATACCTTTGCGAGATTCTACAATCTCCTTATGGAACTGGTTTCATCTTGACTTTTGGGTTCCAACTGAAGAACTCCGACGACTAGCAGGGTGTAGTGCTTGGTGTTCAGTGCCTTTCCCCTCTACGACATGATAACAAGGTTGCGAGTGGGTTGGTGTGCACTTGTTACTTGGCATGCAAAGCTTGCCGGCATCTGCACCACTAAGGCTTGTAACACAGTTCAGTGAGTTGTGGCGTTTAGTATTGGGACCCCTAGTGTCAGTATTTCCACACAACGTCGAAAAGACGGGCAGATAGGGAAAGTCTTGGTTACTATTGTAACCCCCCATTCCATGATGGAGGGAACGAAGAAGTGTCCCTCTTGCCCACAACTGCAGCTGATGTGCTCGAGAAGCCGTCTCAGCACCTCAGCACAAACCTTGTCATCTTTATTTGCTTTACTTTTCATAAAGCATTATTTTGGTTAGCTTCAGCTATGATAAAGAGACATCAACTCTTTGTTATACTCTTTTTTTTTTAATGTTTGGTTTGATTTCAAAATATCAACAGTGTTTAGTGCACCTTTAAATTATTGGCACAAATACCAGTACATTGACTTTCACAAACCTTAGTAAATCATATTGCAAAACTTAATTAAAAACTTTCCTCCCCTAAATATTGTCTGTAAGGGAAACTCCTACAAAGGCATAAGGCCAGCCACAAAAATAAATGTATCCACGCCTTTTCATCTCTAATTCTTCACTGTGTGTCCTTTAGTAAATTCTGACAGTAGTTTTTTTAATGCCAAAAGAGGAATTGCGCTGGTGCAATCTGTTGTAAACATGACCATTGGAGTATACGGCTCAAAATCACATGAGATTACTTTCTGATACTTTTGTATTCTTGAAGAAGGTCACCATTCACTGCCATTATATGGACAATTACAAGCAGGGACATATTTTTTTCATTTCTCCTTTTATTTTCAGGAAAAAAAAAGCCCTGACTAAACCAGGGTGAGTAAATAATGAATTCTAACTTTTGGGGTGAACTATCTCTTTTAATATCTATTTTACTTATTTTACCTATTTTACGTATTGTTTAACAATATTCTTAGGTTTGGATTTTTTTTTTTTTTTTTTGTGTGCAATAATTGCTTTGTTATAGTTGCATTTCAAAGTCGTTGCCATGGCATTTTGTATAAAAACTAATTCTACTATAAACGCTCATAAAAATACCTTTATCATTTTCATACCATGTCCATATAAAATGGCCCTCTTTCTCAAGATGATAGCTATCAATGAATCTGCAAATTCAAGAACATACTTCACCGTTTGTCAGTGAAGCATTGAGGATTCACAACAGTGTAAATATGACAAGAAAATATTATGCTATAAAATATAAAATGGAGAGTATTCACTTTAAACCACATTTGCATTTACTAAAAAAAGACAAATACAAATAGCTGAAAGCAGATATTAAGGGGCCAAGCAAAAATGCAGAAGGTCCATTATAACTAAATTAATTAGTATGTAGCATTCCCTGTGATAGTATTAGGGCAAACTGCTTTAACAGCCACAGGTAGAAGAACTTAAAATAACAGTTTTTGCCCAATAGGTGGTGCTGTTACAAATTGTCAATCAGCTGAAATCAACTTTTTTTTAGAAGGCCAATTTATAAATCTTCATGTAGGCTTTTGTTATTTTTAAATGATTTGGTATGTCCTCAAAACACAGCTCCAACAAACATTTGCCAAACAGCATTACAAAATGCTGTGGTTGGAGTTACAGCTCTCGATCAGTGTTTATAGGCATATTTTCTTGTTATGCACAGCACTAAACACTTAAATAATTAGACATAATAGGCTGTTTATTTTCAAAATTAAAACGTTTTTTACATTTTAATCTGGACTACAACATGCCCTAGATATTAATTGAAAATGTTCAGATTTTTTTATTATTGTTTGGAAACACTTTAAAATAATTTAACATGGCTTGTGTACAGTACAATGTGCTCTATCTACCCACAGGGGAGCCCTGGAGTATGAGGCCAATACAAAGTCTGTCATTTTTTTTTCCCGAAAAAAAAAAGGAAGCAAACAGGGGAGGTTGAAGCGTGGATATAGCGTTGTTGTAGAGCCTCTTCCATGTGTTCCTACAGGGCACTGGCTCACCCGGGAAAAAGGTTAAGGGCACAGTCCCATGGACTCTGGGGTGGTAGTTGAGAGACTCTTTGTGGGCAGAAGACATCTTTGATGTGGAAGTAGCAGGGTGGAATCTTGACTGACTGTTTGTCCACAGGGCTTTCGACAGAGATTAAATTTATGGAGATGGTCTTGTGCCACTGTTGGTATGGACTGGGATGGCTGGGAAAACAGTCAGGAAAGCAATGGTCACCCCCACTTTCAAGATGTCTCCATTCTTCCAGGAGAGGATGGGATCATGCTTCTCGAGCCATGGGCGCCCTAGCAGATTTCTCCAGAACCGAGAGTTCGATGTGGAGGCAACCAACTTGCAGCTTGACAGGACCCACACAATGACGGAAGGCTTTTTGGTTGAGTAGTTTACCAGTAATTGACTGGACTTGGTCGGTGGCTTGACTTATCCTCTTCTCAAGTTTGTCGAGTTGGCGGCAGAGTTCCACGGAGATAAAGTTGCAGACTGACCCAGAGTCTATGAGAGCTGTGATTTTAAACAGATACATCAGAAGCAGTATGAGTTATGATGGTGGTAAGTGGTGTCAAAATAGCTTTGGGACAGGTAAAGTAACCCACTCAGGGACGAGGAGGTCAGGCCAGACATGAGGCAATAACGTGTCCACTGGCAACCACAAAATAAACATAATCTCTGGGTCAGCCGACGATGCTGCTCAGCCCGGGGTAAGTCAAATATTGTATACTTGAATGGGTTCTCTCTCCTGGTTCTGGAGTGCTGGATTTTATTGGCTGGGCGTATGTTATGAAAAGGACTGCATGGCAGATTGTTCTTCCATACAATTTCTAATGTGTTAATGACAACTGAATAAAATGTTCCAGCCCAATTGTTTCATCGTAGGCGGAGAGATGCAGTAGTGGGTCAAGACCCTTGTCAATATGTGTTAAGTAGTGCTCACATGTTCCATCCACTGAAAGGCCACCAGGGTACACAACTTGAGAGAGCAACTTTTTCCCTGCCGTAAATAATATTTAGTTCAGTCAGGACCACTTTGAGAAATAATTTTACTGGCAATCTTTGGATTTGGCGAGAGGCTTAGGCTCTAAGGTGCTCGAGCTGCAATACTAGACGGTGGAGGAGGGTATAAATTTCTGTGCGATAGACTGCGGATCATTCGTTGAATGAGCTTAAACACGATAGTTGATTAGTTTGTTCAGCTCATAGGACTTGATGTTGATACCTCTCGTAATCAGCACTTCCTAATTTAATTGGGGAGAGGGGTAAGAATGTCATCAGGGTCTTCAGGTGGGCACCCTCCTTCACTGGTGTCTCGTTGATATGGCCCAGAGGGCTCAACGGCTACACCTGGCGTCCCAGGTGAGCCCCCTTCTGCTTTTCCTCCTTATTGTTCTTTGCAGCCCAGTTGGGGTACTTCCTCTTTATCCAGATCCACCTGCTGCTTCGCTCTGCTGCCTACAACAGTGATCTGATGGCTTTTCCTGAAGGCCTGTCCCCGAACTCCCACCGCCTTCAGGAGCCTGACTATGGATATGGCCACAAATCCTCTGCAACCAACCCTCTACCGGAAGTACCTGTGTACGCCAGCCTTGTTGTTTTGCCTCAAAAGCTATATCAGTGTACTTCAGTTTTTTCCGTTCATTACGCTTCTCCCCACTGCAGCCTCCCATGGTACAGTTAGTTCCACGATGAACAGGGACTTGTGTGAAGTTGACCACAAAACAAGATCTAGGTCCACTTGCATTTTTCCAGTCCCGTGCGGCGTCCAAGAGGGTGCTATCCACTCTTGCGGCTGGTTTTGCTGGGCAGTGCCCTGCTCTCACAAAGGGGATATTGGATGAGTGTCCAGATGTTGGGTGAGGGAGGGCATTGATGGAGGATCGCCTTCCTTCCAGAATGACTGCCAGTTGGCGTAGGACTTGGTTATGCCTCCAGGTGTAAGGCCTTGGTTTTGCAGCCAGTGAGGATGTGCCTGAGAGTTGCTGGGGTTTGGCAGAGAGGGCATGCTGGATCATCTCTAAACTACTGGTTAACCCCCTGAGGTCGGCAAACGCGGGGGCGCGTTTTGCTCGTTTTTTTTTACATAGCAGCAATATAGACCTAAAATACTCCGTCGGTTTTGGTCATACAGACTTAAGAAATATGAAAAAATAAGCTGTTAAATGTCTACTTTTTTATGTGTCCCACTTACAATCGAAATAAAAACATTGTGCTTTTGTAAAATAAAGAAAGTAAACAGGGAGTGCTTTATGCCTCTCCGTCTCCGTGAACTTTTTTTCTGAAGCACTTCTCTAAACTCAAACAAAACTCAGCGAATACTATTCACTCAGACATGAGCTATATATCTCTATAATCATTTAAGTGTGTAGTTTTAAATTATCTAATTCAAATCTAAAACAAATATTCTCTGTTTATGTAATCTATATAAAAAGAGCGAGAGATCAGCTGTGCTCATTATCGTTCTGGCATCTCATTACTCCGCTAATGTGACACGCCCATCGAGAGCGCGCGCTATTCAAACGCAGATAATCTGGAGCAACACATGCAAAACCAGTCAACGCCCCACAGCAGCTGGACAACACACTCCTGTGAGGAATAGCTCTGCTAATAATATCGTGATTATCCTGGAAATTTTACCTCAAACGTGCTGGAGTAGCCGAACAACGGATCCAGCTGCAGATCATCAGTAAGTGCTTTGTTCTAATCGCGATATGAAATGGTGTCTGTAATCCGCAAAAGACTGTTTAAATTTGAATCGCGTTTCTGTGTTTGAATGAATGAACGGCAACATGTGCATGCGTTTGTTTACTAACGTTACAGCTCGCCGCGTCTGTGTGTGTGAATGAAATATCTATTGCCTACTGAGATGAGTAAAAAATCGACTGAATACGTTGAAATAAAATGTCTTTGTATAAGCAACATTTTAAACTGCAAATTAACATTTATGCCCTAATATAGGCTATATTATAAAATACGATATGTTACAGACGAAATATGAAAGACAACATTTCGTTTTGGATAGATTATAAAGTTTGTACTGCCACATCAAAACCTAATTTCCAAGGTGCAAACAAAATCTTAAAAGGTCAATATAAGCCTTCTCTTTAAATTATTTTTGTGTTTTATTAGTGACAAATTTGGGGAGAGGATAGCCTACATAATCCAAAACTTTCTGAAAATACGAATGAGAATTAACTGCACAATTACTAGAAATGTTTACCTTGGATATTATACAATTTGCAAGCATAGGCCTACACAGTTTGTGGAAAAATACACTTTTTTTTCAAGATGTTTCCAACTCTGAACCAATTCTGTAGATGTGTGTGTGTATGTATGTATGTATATATATATATATATATATATATATATATATATATATATATATATATATGTATGTGTGTGTTGTCTTTGCATTCTGTGTGGCTCAGTGACACACTCAGTGAAAGGCTCATTAGTATGCAGCATTAGCAGGTCTTCTTTGTCTCCAGGTGTGAATGAGGACATTATTCATGACCTTGTTGGATCATTCACGCCCCCCTGCATATTGCCTTTCCAAACAAAAAGTGTCTTACAAAATTTAAATCAATCTATTGTTTAATGTGAACGATTAGCCCGGATGATTTTCAGATCATTTTGAAGTAAATACTCTAGCCGACAAGATCCATTAGTCAAAAGTATTGTGGGAATATGTGAAGTTGGTCGTATGTGGTCTTATATCAGAACATTTAAGTTTGAGTTTTTTGAATAACCACGCATAAATAATATTCTCTCAAAAATGCAAACATGTACATACATGTTGCTCACATATTATGATAGTCATGTTCGTGCTAAATAGAGTGTAATTACACCTTTGCCATTAATATGTTTATAAGCAACTGAAAAAAATACAAATATCAGGTCATGTCAAAACATCTCAAGGACCCCAAAAACACCTTAGACTCCAGAGGGTTAAGATTCTTAGGTGTAGGAAGAACATCAAAGGTGGCCCTGATGAGGAAGCTTATTTGGCTTCCTTCCAACTCCCACATATCTCTCCAAGTGAGCTTATGGTACTCCAGGTTTTCCCAGGTAGTCCACTGGCCCTGCTTGGCTTGTGCCAGTGCCTTTGCGCATCTCTCTGCTTCCTGTTGATGCCGGACCTAAGCAACTACAAACTTTCTCCTCTCTGCAGGTGTTGCCTTATGCCATGTAGGTCGACCAGTCCCAAGTCCAAGCCCGCCTCTTCCTTGCTGCACCTGTCCCACTATGTCTCCATGTCTGAGAGCGGATTGTGCTTGCTCTACAGCCTCAGCTGGGGTCCACTTCCTCCCAGTTACCAGTCTGGGAGGAGCTGTTCGTATGGCTGCATCTTGAGACTCTGCCAGGGTCATGCTCAGCCTCACTTTGGTGCACTTGTATTCTTCAGTGAGGCTAGAGATAGGCAGTTCCAGCGCACCGTTTCCGTACAACCCGATGTTACTAAGGCAGCGCGGGAGTTCCATCCACTTTTTGACGTATGCACTGACTGTCCTCTCCAGCTTCTCGACTTTGTAAATAGGAAACTCGTACACCGTTAGAGGCCACATTAGGCGGGGGTGCAACCCAAACTGCAGACACCACAGTTTCAACTTTGTCTTGATAAGTGAAGTCTTATCAATACTGACAAGGCCTTTGATGGTTTCTTCCCTCAATTGGTCACACTGGTCTTTGAGACTTGCATTGTACCACCGTCCTAGGCTCTTGACAGGCTGCTCTGATACCAATGGAATGGGTGTTTCATTGATGTTGAACCTCTGGTCGGTAAGCTTTCCTTTGATGATGGATATGCTCCTGGATTTACTGGGTTTCAACTTCATCCTTGCCCATGTAATGTTGGAGTGAAGCTTCTCTAACAGGCGTTTGGTACAGGCGATGGTTGAGGTCAAGGTGGTCATTTCGTCCATATAGGTGTGAATCGGAGGTGACCGCTGTCCATCCTGCTGACGCTCCCCTCTGACTACCCATTTAGGTGCCCTGATGATCACTTCCATTGCCATGGTGAAGGCTAGAGGGGATATGGTGCACCCTGCCATGATACCCACTTCCAATGATTGCCATGATGTTGTGTATTCTGCGGTTGTTATGCAAAATTGCAAATCTTTGAAGTAGTTTCTAACCAGAGTTGTGATGGTTTCAGGCACATGAAAGAAGTTGAAGGCTGCCCATATGACCAAATGGGGGACGGATCCACAAGCATTGGCCAGGTCGAGGAATAAAACATGCAGGTCTCTTCCTTCCCTTTTTGCAGATTGTATTTGATGCCAAATCATGCTCGTGTGTTCAAGGCATCCTGAGAAACCTGGTACCCCGGCTTTCTGTATCGACGTGTCAATCAAGTTGTTCTGTTTAAAGTAAGTATTTATTCTTTGAGCAACGATGCTAAAGAAGATCTTGCCTTCAACATTCAGGAGACTGATTTGTCGAAATTGGTCGATGTTTGAGGCATCCTTCTCATTGGGAATTACTACTCCCCCTGCTCTTCGCCATGCCTTTGGGATTTTTTGTTTCTTCCATGTCACCTTCATTAGCCTCCACAGAAACCGCAAGACACCTGCGGTGTTCTTATACAACCGGTAAGGAACTCAATTTGGTCCTGGTGCAGAGGCTGCCCTTGCCTTCCTTACTATGTTGTCGATCTCAGTCCACTTTGGGGGGCTGTCATCGAACTGGTGATCTGGTTGGGGAATTGGCGGCATGTCAGATGGAATCTCCCTTTGTTCAAGTCTGTGCTCGTCTGAGTAGGTGGAGTAACAAATCGGCTTAGTGGTCTGCCTGAACTACTCTTGAATGTCATTCGATCACTCAAGCTCTATTTGTTCACTTACTGAGGAATCTCCTAAAGGGCGTCATAAAAATTCCCAGAAGTGAATAGTGAAGCTGTCGAGGGATTGCGTGACCGGTCCAGCTTGGCTCCAGAGTGTTTCTGCCCATTGAAGTGCACGTCCAGACAACAGGGACAAAATGAAGGAGATTTTGGCCCTTTCAGTAGGGAAGCGATGCGACTGCATCTCTAGGGCGAGCAAACACTGCAGGAGGAAGCCATTGTCTTCCACCAAGCCATAGTAGGGTGCCGGGTTGACCATGGGACTTGCAATATACACAGGTGGTAGGCAGAGCTCGGGGAAGTGACGGGTGTGCTCAGTGCAGATGCGGGTGCATGTGCAGTGAGAACTCTGTGAAAGGTTACCCACCAGCTCTTGTTGGGTTTATTGCCATTAAGTTGTTGGTCTGGCCTTCTGTCAGGATATACCTGACTCAAAGACAGATATTGGTAATCCTTACAATTGTTTTTTGTTGTAGGTTGTGAATGGTGATGAGTGCAGAGGAACTGGATGAAGCGCACTCAGTTTACAGGTAATCTTTATCCACAGGTTTCAGGCATGAAGGCAAAGGAGATTCTTGGAGAGACGAAGGAGACTCAGAGTAATCAACGCAGGAGATAAACAGGGCTTACGAGCTGAACCACCAAGGTAAGTAGAGCAGGTAAGTAGTCTGTTTCCATGTTCGAGGTTAGACAATTAGTGACTGAGAGGTGTGCACTTTTGTACTGGTCCTGCAGTGATGAGGAAAAGGTGACGGTGATTCAAAATTGGGAAAGAGTGAGCACTGTGTAGGTGTGACGAGAGAGCCTGGCGTTCTACCACGCGACTTTGAAGTCATTTGTTGTAAAAGTGGAAAAAAGCACTCCAAGCAACTGAATGCCATATCGCAGCACATATTTTTGAAATTGAACAAAGACAGAGGTAATTCTACTTGGTCCATCACCCCTCTTAAATAAGTCTAATCTCAGCTTTGTTATACTACAGGCGCACTTCACTTCAAACTATCAAAAATTTGGTGGGGAGCATGATCCTAACCTGACTACGTCAGACTTCGTACTTCCGCTGAATTTCATTTCGCTTTTGTACTTAGTCTGAGACATCGACATGTCTCTCAGTTTTCCTCCGGCCTGAAAACAGCCGGGCAATCAACGAACAGAGGGCGGGCTGAGAGCCGTGACGCAGACGCTAAGCGGCGAGTTTGAGATTGGGGAAATCGAAAACGAACGTGGATATGGAGACAAGGGATGCAATTTGCTCTGTTGTGGAGAATATTCCCGGCATTTCCAAACTGAAGGACGAACAAGAAGAGTGTTTGGTAAGTTGCAGCATTTCCGACAGACTCAGAATGAACAAAGAGCTGTGTTTGACAGAACTAATCCTAACTTTGACAGTTGGCTGCAAATATTTTCCTGTTTCTCTTTACTGTCAAATAATAGTTTAGAGGCCCCGATTGTGCCGTGGATGCGTAGATTTACATCACATAATCTACAAAAATCATTGACATCCATGTTCACCTCCGGTATTTCTCTCGATGGTTTCGTTTTTGCATTATTTATAATGTGTTTAGTTTACAGTGGCAGTTCGATGCTGCTGAGCTGGCGCATAACACACGTCATAACCAAACGTTATGTGATTGGCTTACGGGTAACCAATGATTTTATACTTCAGGAGACCGCCCCCCCGCAATAAAGAAAACACTTTTCAATGATGCCATGCCAGACTCTGTCTATGAAGCAAAGCGAAGTAGCAGAGTTTGTGTTACCAGGCTAGCATGATCCAGCATGTCTGTGAGATCTGAGGGTTCAGTGTAGATCTCTCTCAAGAAGAGAGTACTGGCAGTTTATAAAAGAGCTGCTGGTACATAATATTCATTCTGTGAACAGCATAACACAGAAATGCATACCAGCTCACTTTAAGCACTGCTGTCACTGCAACATTCACTGAATCAGTGGTCAAATAATAAAGGTGGAATCATACAACTTTCTATGATAAATAATTATACAAGGTTTTAGTTATTATACACGTGTTGGTAGTCTGCATGTTTTTTTACTGTGTCCTCAGTCTCTGTACATTTTGATCCAACAAGTGTATTTGTTTAAAGAATAATTTGATAACAAACAATAGGTAGATTCACTGGATCATGATCGAGATCTGTAAAAATGTGTTCTGAGACCTAGTATGGATCAAAGGGATCAACGTGTTTTCTTGGTATCTCTGTTCATCTGTTTTTGTATTTACTGCCATTATATTGCCTCGCTAATGGTCATAACCAGATCCAGACAAGTTCTTTTTTTTTAACCAAAAATGAATCTGCTCTCACATTGCAGATAGCTTTTGTTCAAGATTTTAATATCTACTGGAAGGGACTTTATCATTGCACAAGCAGAATGGGTGTGACTGATGATTGACTTCCTTAAAGATATGCATATGTGCATAAAGGTTCGGCTTAGGAAAAGCTTTTAACAACTTTCCGTCTGCACAGTCTAACGATGAATGCTCTTAGAAGAGGTCTTTTTTTATTTATAATAGTGCAACCATGGTACACTTGTGACTTGTTATTAGCCAAAACCACATTATATTTCTAGACCACACGTGTCAAAAGTTATAAGCAAAATAATTGTCACATTTTGAGCTGGTGGTGTTATAGAGTTTGAGTGACAAAGCTCAAACTTGGTCTAGGGACCTTTAATACCACCATTAATCAATGTGCCAGATTTCACTACTTTCATTACAGTCATGACAAGAACCCTATGGTTTTATTGGCTGCCATAGACTTCCTACTAAAAAAAAACTAGAGTAAGTGCAAATGCACCTTCAGTGCTTGACCCCTGTAAAATACAGCAATCATGTGAATATAAAACCTGTTTACATATAAAACACTGTTTACATATTTTTACACTGAAATCAATATGAATCAAATTTTATGTCTTTTCATTGTTGCTTGAATATGGACATCTGGCTAACAACATCTGAATTATCAGTTAAATGGTGAGAAATTGGTTAGAATAAAAATTAGGAACTATTTCTAATTCTAACTATTTCTATACGGTAAGTTCTATAGGGCCCTATTTTAACGATCTGAAACGCAAGTGTCAAAGCGCAAAGCGCAAGTAACTTTTTTGGGCGGATCCCGGCGCTGTTGCTATTTTCCCGGCGGGATAAATGCCTCTTGCGCCTGGCGCAAATCTAAAAGGGGTTGGTCTGAAGTAGCTTCATTATTCATAGGTGTGGTTTGGGCGTAACGTGAAATAAACCAATCAGAGCGTCCTCTCACATTCCCTTTAAGAGCAGGCGCGCTTGTTCCATGGCGGATCGCTATTATAACGGCGGATTTGCCAGCGCACGCCAGGAGCGGTTCACAGCCGAGGAGACCGACGTTCTCGTCAGGGCCGTAAAACACAGAGAAGTGACATTGGGGATGATGGGAGAAACCCACCCAAATTAGCTTCGGTTAAACAGGCGTATAATTTGGGTAAATGTGTAGCCTAATCTAGATTTGTAAAAAAAAAATCTAGATAGATCTTTTCACATCTTTACGGACACAACAATGATTTCCCTCGTGTGTTAATATTTTTCCTTGTAATAATGTATGATTTGCAAAAATTAAAACTGCTGCGTCTGTTTATAATTATTAGAGAAGCAAAGTGGATGCGCGTTAACACGCTACATTATGGCCAAGCACGCGCCCTTAAAATACCATATCACTAACGCGCAACGCGCCACTGTCTTTAGACTGTTTTTTTCCTGGTCAGTGGCGCAATTGCTTTCTAAAACTGGAAAATAGCACCAGGGAAGTTTTGCGCCGGAACACGCCTCCTCTTTGCGCTGATTCCTTAATTTACCGACGTGCGTCTGTGGAGGGAAAAGTCCGCTGTGCGCTGGTGCAAAATAGGAATGATACATGCGTCGGTGTTCAAAGTCAATTGCGCTGGGTGCAAGATAGGGCCCATAGTGTTTAACTTAATGGAAGAACTATTCTGTGATTTCTCACTTGAAGAAGACGATAAAAAAGCCCTGTGTTTGCAATTGAAACCATAGCTAGCAGGCAAGTTATGAGGTAACATCTTTTAAATGCAGTACATAACCCTAATCTACACAATTGAGCGATACATGATGAACAGCAGTATTTAAAGGGGTCATGAAATCTGGAATCAAATTTCCTTGATATTTGGACATATGAGGTATTTGTACAGTATTTCAAAAACCTACATTTGTTTCTTTTAGTAGTATGAAAAAGTACAATTATGTAATCTACATTGCTCAATGAATCTGTGATTTACATTGTGTCTGCACTTTGCTGGTTATGATGAGGGTATTCACACATTGCAGAACAAAATATAGTGCATAGAGCTCAAAACAGAACTCTGGGCATTGCATTCATGTGCTCACATGTCTGTGAACAGTTAACATAGAAACATTTGATGCAGTGGTGAGGCTAGACATTTCTAAGTGAGTGGACCTTGGTGAAATAAGGTGGACGTCACTGCATACTCTCAAACTAAAGTACATCATATTTTAAAGCTTTTTTATGCTTTTTTTTAAAGCTTTAACTATTAATTCTAAATCATATTGAGCCCTTACTTACACATTACAATAATATTAAAGCAGGATTGCCAACTATCACACATTTGGCGTGAGACACGCTTTCAGGCTCTGTCTCACACTCTGAGAGAAACACTCTGCCCAAGTAAATCTCACGCCAAATTGGCAACCCTGCTTGCCAATCCGCCATGTGGTCATGTGATTCATGGATCTCTCAATAGTTCCAAACAAACCAGCGCTGTCAATACATTTAAATGTTAAGCAGGATAGACAACAGCTTCACTATAGAGGTATTTGCTGCAATTTTTGGTAACCATTTCTGCATAATGTGCATTGATTTTTACGTCAACAACATTTACAGTATCATTTTATTTTGGAGAGTGATAGAGAGGTATTAAATACTATTTGTGCTATAATTATGGTCCATTAAATTACCACTTAAAATTATATTTTATTCTAATATTTTTAATTATTTGTATTACAATTATTGTAGTAGGTTAAAATAGAGAAAAGGGTTGTAGATTCCAATGCTAAGAGGCAAATTAGAGTCATTTTGTGGACAGAAAAAAATATAATTTTAATTTGTAATGCAATGGTCTACCCACTAGTTGCCTATGTGGCTCTTTAATAAATATACATCTACTAGTTTAGTTGCTCAAAAGAGTATTGCAGGTCATAACTGCTTACCTATTTTTAGGTTTATCATTTGAATAAATATTTAGACATGATTAAACACTAGATTTTTTTAAATGTGAAATTTAAAAAAGTGAATGACTTACATCCTAATATGTTTTAAGGATTGATTCTCATATAAGCACACACGAGTGAATGTAAGCAAATACAGAATTGAACCCAAGAAAAGCTTAAAATAGTGCTAAAAAAGGCAAACTGCATTCAACAAAATATTTTTCCCCCTTATATGTACAGTAGGCTATATACATATGAATTGATACTGAATCAAGATCGAAATCAATATTTGTGTCAATATGAATGAATGTCTTGTCTGAGGTAAATGTAATGCTACGTGACATTGTTTTTTATTGACGTCTTTCCACGGTTGAAACAGTGATTGAGCGATTTCAGTAAGTAGATTAGTTAGGAAGTTAGGCAGGGATGAAGATAGGTGAAAATCCAGTTGCAGCAGTATTTATTGAAAACAAAGACAATCCAAATAGAGGCTCTAACCAGGAACAGGAGCAGAAACATATAACATCATTAAAAGAGCAGGAACCGCTTCACACAACATGAAAATACAATAACCGACAAACCAAGACTGGAACACGGGAACATATACACAGGATAACAAGAGGTTAACAAGGGACACCTGAAATGGATTAATCACTATGACAACTAATGAGGGTAACAATAGCAACAAACAGGTTGGCATAGGGCACTGAACAAGGAAGTAAACTACGAAACAATGGCGTACAGAACACACTTCAAAACAAGAGTCCATAAACACAAAACCAAGACAGGGGAACACAGACCGGGAGAAGTGGCTTCCAAGGAGCGGCTTCCAGATGCTCCAAAACAGTCCACGAGGGAGGTGGAGAAGATGTGGAGCTGGGGGCGGAATGGAGGGCCAGGTCCATGGAGGGGAGGAAAGACTTGAGATGGAAGTAGTGCAGGTGGCCAGTAAAGAGCAGGCTGGTCAGATGCCCATGGCGGAGCAGGCTGAGCAGGTAGTGGTGCTGGAGACCACCACAGAGAAGCTGATGGGACTGGTGACCACCACGACAGAGCTGTTGACCACCACGGCAGAGCAAGTGACAATCAAGGTGTAGCTGAGGACCACCACGTGGTGCAGACGGGACTGGTGAAAACCCCAGTGGAGCAGGTGACCACCAAGGTGTAGATAAGGGACCACCACGGTGGTGCAGACGGGACTGGTGAAAACCCCAGTGGAGCAAGTGACCAACAAGGTGTAGCTGAGGACCACCAAGATGTAGCTGAGGACCACCACGGTGGAGTAGCACGGACTGAAGATCCCCACGGTGGTGCAGACGGGACTGGTGACCACCAGTTAGGGTGACCTCTTTGGTCGTTTAAGAGCGGACAAGTTTATAGGTGACATTTGTGGTTGTGTCAGAGCAGACAGGCAGTTCGAGGACGACCTCCATGGTCGTGTCAGGGCCGACAGGAAGTGCAGGGATGACCGCCATGGTCGTGTCAGGGCCGACAGGAAGTGCAGGGATGACCGCCATGGTCGTGTCAGGGCCGACAGGAAGTTCAGGGATGACCTCCATGGTCATGTCAGGGCCGACAGGAAGTTCAGGGTTGACCTCTGTGGTTGTGTTGGGGCTGGTAGGAAGTTCAGAGTCGGCCTCTGGGGTTATAGCGGAGCCATCAGGAGACACAGAAAATTCAGAGGAAAATGCCACTGCCTCTGGAGAAACGGACGAGGTGTGTGCAGCCCAATTACACAAAATGGCTGCCGCCATCACATGGAGCACAGAATACACGGGAACAACCTCAGAGGCAGACAGTGCTGAGGCAAGTGAGCTTAAGAGCGCAAGCCTTGGAATCTTTGGGGGATCCGCCTCACATCAGTTTCGAATGCCTCGAGACGGGTCTGGTGGCAGGCATGATGGCTGGAGACTCTGGCGTTGTGGCCATGTTGTGAAAAGGCTCCGGTGTGAGGGCTACTACCTCCGCGACTCCCACAGTAAACGCAGAGCCACTCAGTTGTAATGCCAGATTAATTCCTCAGTTTTAGTCAAATGGGTCAGTTCAATAAAGTCTGTCACATACTCCTCAATAGGACATTTTCCTTGACGCTAGTAATGGGACAGTTGATACCAGGGCTCCGATGCTCCAACGCAGTTTTCAAAGCACTATTGTATCACACACCACGTGATTGATGAGCTTCGAAGCTTCGAACGTCATGCAGTATCGGAGAATCGGAACAGGTGGTTTGAAAAAAATTCATACCCCCAATGCATAAAAAGGGAAAGGATTATCAAGGAGGCATTATTTATTTAAATGATTTAACACTACATTTCCCTATAACATAAATTGTAAAAAAAACAGAACACCCAAAATATTTTTTCAACTACTCACGTCAGTTACTAATTATTATACTTAATTAGTATATACTAAATATACAAGTATATTATACTTGTCGCTAATTCGCATTGTGTTAAAAGCTTTGAGTAATTAACCGTTTTTCAGCACAATTTCATGAAAGCCTTCAGAAAGCCTCGGTTTCCCATCACTACTTGACGGAGACACATGATCCTATGTGTTCGATTAATTGTGGTCGGTGTATCAGGCATTCAACAGGTTCAAACAATAAACCGGATAACAAGAGGTTAAGAAGGCACACATGAAATGGATGAACCACTATGACAACTAATGAGGGTAACCATGGCAACAAACAGGGTTGCATAGGGCACTGAACAAGGAAGTAAACACAGAAACAATGGGGAACAGAACACACTTCAAAACAAGAGTCCATAAACACAAAACCAAAAGAGGGGAACACAGACCGGGATCATGACAGTTGTACTGTATCTTTCAACATACTTCATACTTCAACATACTACAAAGAACGTACATATTACTCCACGCTCCCTGAACCGTACGGGTTCGGGTCTATATTTTAAATGGTCAGCCGGGTCCGGGTCGGGTCCCAATCTATTACTTCGGGTCCCGGGTCTGTTTAACATTGCATGTAATAGCCTACCCGAGTCGATCGGACTCGGAGAACACCTGGCTGTGATCAGAGTCAGTCAGCACTGCTAGTGTGTTTTTTGTAACTTGCAACTTGTAAAATTAGGATAAGAAAAGTGTGAGCCGGGAAATAAAGTAAAAAAAAAACTTAAATTGCGCTAAAAAGCTCTTCAGGCTGCTCCAGGCAGGTAACGCGAATGTGCAGTCTCAAGCGTGTCATGTTTCTATGGCAACCAGAGCTTCTGCAGTGACACAATGACATTACCAATTGACGATTGGCTCTTTTAGTTAAAAGGTGGGACTTATTCCGCCAAACCGGGCTTTACACTTTCTCCCATTTTTATAATAATATGAATGAACCGTCTTGGTTAATCTTAAAGTTTTGGTGGTCAGACTCGGCACAGAGATGATAGCAAATAAATAATGCTAAAGTCAGCGGCCATGACACTGAACGTGCAATCGTTATTATAGTTCAAAAGGGCAAACAGTCAAAGTTATTATGCGAGTTAACTCAAGTCGAAATGCAAATCTGCAAAGTCGCTTTTGTCATCCGTCACCGTGACATCAAGTGGACTTTTGAAGCTGAAATAATGAGTGGATTAAGCTTGGAATAACGAGATAAATAAATTCTTGTCGGAGGATTGTGCATCACAGTCAGTCAGTCAGGTACAAGGAAGGGAGACGACGGCTAACGTTACTAAAATTAGGTAAGACAAAAAGTTGTATTTTTTCGCAACTGGTTTATTGACTTGTTAATAGCAATTTAGTGTGGAATATGTGAGAATCGGGTCCAGTCGGGTCTGTGTCTTCCCGCCGGGTACGGGTCCAGCTTTCAAATAATAGACGGGTCCGGGTCGGTTTCGGGTAGCACATTACGGGTCTCTTCGGGTACGAACCTCTAGTCTATACAGCGATCTCACGCCACATCAAAGAGCGTCAAAACGGCATTTATTGTTTGAATTTCGTGATAAAATTGACAAAATTTGAAAGATTTTAAGAAGCTTTGTTTCTTATCGAAAGTAAACGAAACACAAAGCCTATTGTTATTATTGGTGGTTATTGGTGGTTAATGGATTACAACTCTGTATTCATCGGTACACGTGTCCCGAACCGAAATACATGTACTGACAATTCTGGGTACGAATACGTGTACCGTTACACCCCTAGAAGGGACGATGAGTAAAGACCAATCAGGGACTGTTTTACAGCAGAAGCGTGCTTGGATTGAAGAATAGAAGCACATGACTGGAAGATCAGCGCTCATTCACAAGGATCTGAATTCATGTATTTGAGCTATTATTGTCATGTATGTAGGTTTGTTCTTCTTTCCCAGAAAAAAACAACAACATTTTGAGTCTCATTTGATTGGGTGGACCAGCTGTCAATATGAGTGGGCCAGTGCCACCGTGGCCCTTATGTAGCCTCACCACTGCTTTGATGCAATGGGAGTAGATTAGTAAGGGGTTAATAATAATGGGTCCGTCCAGTATCTTTTAAACTATGTTATATAATGGTAAATAAACAAATCTATACATTGTGAAATTGAATATTTCTTTAACTGTTTGAGTCCCGACTGGAGATCCTTTCCCAGTCTGGTTTCTCTCCTCTCCCATTGCTTCTTATTTCTTCAATTCTGTCCTATCTAGTAAAGGCAAAGAAGCCCATAAATAATCAAATAAATAAATTCTTGATTCTTTTTTTTGGAATGCCCCACCTAAATTTGCTCAAATAAATTGGACTTGCAGTGCTACATAAGAGAGATAATACATTCTCGGAGAGTGCATTTAGTTTTAACAATGCAACATGAAAGCACTATGTATTTTAGAAAAAAGGCTCATAACTATTACTGAATTTGCTGAGTAGAGCTACTGTCACAGTACGGAATACTGTAGTTCTGATAGTAGCGTCACTACTTTTATTAGTTTTCTCCAAGAAGAAAAAGAAGCAAAAAAATCTATATATGTGTACTTGTCTACACTAGCTTAGTAGAGTAAAGCAACAATGATAAGACAGGTGTTAAAAATAGAAAAATATTGAATTCACCTGGTATCGTTTTGTTGTCTCACCTTTCTGTTTGGCCACTTTACGCACTGTCATGGCAGCTTGTCGTTTCTGATATTCAGAAATTTCAAAACCTAAACAAAACCAGCAACATCATCAGCAGAAGATATGAGGGAAGATCACAAGAAAAGCAACTATTTTTGTGGCATTAATGACATGCTTTTGAAGCAGCAATGATACATAAAAAAAATACATGAGAATTTATGCCAATTTACCAATTTTTTCATCCTCTTGGACCATCTTGCGCTCCTCATGAAAAGCCCTCAGCCAGCGTATCTTCTCTTCCGGCTTCTTGGCCAGAAAGACGTGCATCTCTTCGCTGTCTCTGTTGTGCAGCTTGAACGCATTTTTCACACTAACGTTAAAGTCGTCGTCCCGTCCATCAATAGCATCTCTCACTGCATACCTATCCATGTCAATACGTCCTTTGTAGTAAAGTATGTCCCGTCGTATCAGGTCCTGAGAAGAGATGCAGTGCACACTGAAGGTAGCTTTCAATGACCACAAAAGAATCAAACTCATCTTTGCAACATGACTATGAATAAATGGAATAAATACAGGCTGTATATGATTTACATCTACAGTAGTGGCAAAAGTGATGTTCACAGGGGATATTTGTTTATAATGACCGTATAAGTTTGATTAAACCATCAAAATATGAGGAACATATTTTAAAATAAGTTAAGTATGAGGGATGAACAAAACACAACTTGGTTAAGGTATTTATCTGACAAAATTATTTGGCAAAAAAGACAAACTACAGCTACAGGTTTTAGTTTACTATACAAAAAATTAAATACAAAATTATGCATACTGTAGAAATACAAAAAGCTCACAAGGGGAAAACATCCATTGACTATAATCAGTTATTAATATTTTGTTAGTTCTATTTTGGTTTTCCATGTGTTCATAATTTCTTTGTATGACAGCCTGGACAAAAATGATGTCTGCACAATTTGGCATGTTTCATGCATTATCAAAGAAAACAATCGACTCGAGAAAACACAACTACCATTATGCTTACAAAATCATTAACCGTGTGACTCTGTTGGCGCCACAGTTCACTCCGTCTTTCGCGGAAAAAGCACACATTGTGAGGAATCGAGATGAACAAAAACACGACATAACATACAACTCATGTACCTTCTTCTCTGAGGTGAATATAAACGTTGTGTTCATTGTAACAAGAATGTATTGTGTTCACATCTGTCAGCTGTCATTCTGACTGTCATCAGACAAATTCCGGTCAGGTGAAATTTGACTCAGTGAAGACAGATATTTTTGGGGATTTCTAGGCGTTGTATTTCATGTTGTATTTTGATTTCATACAATTTGAGTGCTTTTTTTGGGTGATAATAGTCTCACAAATGCGCACGTGCAGATGTGCAGAGAAGACCAACGGCCAAGTTCAAGATTTATTTATTTATTTAATTTTTTCACTAAACCCTATAGTATTCCCACAGAACACTTGGAACATAAGGCACGTGTTGCATGGAATAATTCTGTGATACTTTTTTAAAAAGCTTGATGCTGGTCACTATTCACTGCCATTATATGTATGAGTGCGAGCAGGAGTTAGAATTAAATCATTCTTATTTTGTGGTCCATAAAAGAAAGAAGGGATACAGCATTAGAACAACACCAGGATGCGTAAATGATGACTTAATTTTTATTTTAGGGTGATCTAGCCCTTTAAAGCCTGTGAACTTGATTTGCTGAAGGAGAGTTTCGAGATGTCTATAGAGCATTTGTAAGCTTCTGCGTCACTTGTATCCTGAGCTTCATGACACGCATTTATATTGCATACAATGTACTGTATGCGCATAAAACTCAATCCTCGTGAATGTGCTTGTGGCAGCTGGCTGGAGGCAATGATTTATAGAAAAAAAAAAGTTATAAAACATCTGCACTTTTGCTATAATTTTTTTATTTATTTTTTATTGTATTTGCATAGATATGTACCCTGTAATTTTTTAAAAGGCTATACAGCATGTACTGGTTCACCATTTTTTTTAAAAGGTACGCAGTGTCTGTTCTCGCTAAATTGCTCCCAAATGTAAGATTGTTATATCATAATAGTAGAAGTACCCCTTAGTTCTATAATACTTACAGTATAAATATTTGTTTAATTCTCCTGGTTGTTATCCCCTTATTCCCAAAACGTTACATATTGTTCCCTTATACTTACATGCAAGTACTTTATAGGTACACTATAATTACAGAAAGTTACACTGTAAATTCCTCTTAATTACACAGTACTTTCCGGGCTGTAATCTAAAGCGCTACCCAATATTCTTTATATTCATTGCGATTAACTTTAATCTTTTGACAGTCATGACAAATATTTTATGCAAAAGGAAAAACTGATGGACTAAAAGCATGTTGGAAAGTATTAAAATGGGAAAAACTAAGACTATTGATGGTCATCAATAATATGTCTCAGGGCAAACGTGTGAATGCTTGCTAAATATCTGGGTCCCACTTTATATTAAGTGGCTTTAAGTACTATGTACTTACATTGAAATTAATAATTTGATACAATGGACTTATTGTGTACATACATGTTTTTACATTGTACTTATATTTTTAAAATACCTGAATGTAATTACAGCTGTAATTAATGTATGTAATTACATTTGTAATTACACAGTTGACCCTTCCCTTATACCTTTAACCCACCCTAAAACTTAACCATACCAGCACACCTGTCCCTAACCTTCCCGTATCACACCGCAATAGCAGCAAAAGTGTTTAACAATAAAACTTGAACACAATAAGTACATTGTACTTATTTTTTCTATGTAAGTACATAGTACTTAAAGCCACTTAATATAAAGTGGGACCAATATCTGTTTTTGAAAAAAACAACAACAATGGAAAAGATGCAACGAGCAGATTTGTAGTAACGTATTTTGTGTTGTCTTATTATTTGGCAGATTTAGCATGGTGGTGTCAGAGCGTGATACAGATCCTGTAAAGCACGTGTCTTAAATGCTTGAGAGTTGGCAACTACTGTATGTCCAATTGAATTCACTTGTAAAAGATCTGCAACTGCTACTTTGGATTGGCTACTTTGTTATTTTAGATACATCATGTATCAAAAAATACAGCTCTGAAAAACTTTAGATTCAGGATGTGTTTAGGATGCAGTTCTAATTCATAATCACATTTTGAGATTCAAATCTGGCAATCAAGAAATGCTTATGAATTTAAATGAGTCTATGAATATATTTATGATCAGTGTTTACACTTATTTATTTCTCTCAATGTTCATACTGAAGACCACAATCTTTTTTCAAAGGGAACACAAAATATTTCGTAAATGCCATGTACCTTTTTGCACAAGACCAGCTGATGATCAAAAAGGAAGAAGACTCGCTGCTGACTCCTGCCATAAGGCTGATATACCCACGACATCTCACCCGTGTAGATCAGCTCTGAACTTCTGTCCAGAATGTCATCACCCTAAGCAAAAACAAAACCTGTCAGTCAAGCAGACAAGCTAGGATCGGGAGTGGACACCTTAAAGAAGCTTTTATTAATAAAACGTGTTATTCCCCAAAAAGTTTGATTCCACACCACTTAACACACCTCCCAGTCCAACACTGAGGCTTGCCATTGAGCGATCTTGTCAATGTTCTCCAGTCTTCTTTTGCGCTCATTGATTTGCTGGGTGACGTTCCTCATGACTGCAAGTGCTGCTGCCACATAGCGGTAATCACTGTGGGCGGAAACATAAAGACCCACAGACTATTGATATATTATATAACTCATAAAACATGGTTTGGTCATGACTAAGTCACAGAAAAAACACATCTGACTAAACTAATAACACACAAACAATTGTACACTGTAAAACTTAAATGTCCTAAACTAACACTTTCTATTTGACTTGACTTAAATTGTGAAAATCAAGGAGTTAGGAATTGTGGGAACTAGGAATTGTACTATTTGCATACTATGCCGTTGTTACTCAGAAAACCCTAGTTAATATAAATTGATCATATGAGGCAGAACTTAAACTGAACGAGTTACATCGGATTTCTAGTTCCTAGAATGCTTTGCTTCAGACTCTAGGAGCAAATGTTGAAATGAAGTTATGTAATGTGTTTTTGCACAAGATTAATGCGCGGGGAGATTCGTAAGTGTTTAATGTTTCTGTTATGTTTGGTTTTCAAAGGGTTTCTATTGTGTTGGTATATTAGGGAGGTTAACATTGTGCTGAAGAGTAGAGCCTGTATTCAGTCGAGGATGGGTCTGCATACTCTTAAACTATAGACTGCTTTATTTAAACAGCAGTACCTGCACTGATAAAGTGGTAGTCTCTCTGTTATATTAGCACATGTATGTGTGCTATGGCCAGCTGGATGATTGAAGCACGTAATTTACCGGAGTAACACTTACTTGGGGCCCTATCTTGCACCCAGCACAATTGACTTTGTACACCGACGCATGTATCATTCCTATTTTGCACCCGCGCACAGCGGACTTTCCCTCCACAGACGCACGTCGGTAAATTAGGGAATGAACTTGCGCTCGCGGGAGCGGTTCAGAGAAAAGAGGAGGCGTGTTCCAGCGCAAACGTTCCCTGCTGCTATTTTCCAGTTTTAGAAAGCAATTCCGCCACAGACCAGGAAAATCCTAGTCTAAAGACAGTGGCGAGTTGCGCGTTAGTGATATGGTATTTTAAGGGCGCGTGCTTGGCCATAATGTAGCGTGTGAACAACACGCATACACTTTGATTCTCTAATCTAAACGGATGCAGCAGTTTTCATTTTTGCAAATCATACATTATTACAAGGAAAAATATTAACACACGAGGGAAATCATTGTTGTGTCCGTGAAGATGTGAAAAAAATCGATCTAGATTAAATAAAAAAAAATCTAGATTAGGCTACACATTTACCCAAATTATACGCCTGTTTAACCGAAGCTAATTTGGGTGGGTTTCTCCCCATCATCCCCAATATCACTTCTCTGTGTTTTACGGCCCTGACGAGAACGTCGGTCTCCTCGGCTGTGAACCTCTCCTGGCATGCGCTGGCAAATCCGCCATTATAATAGCAAACCGTGTTGGAAAACCGCCTGCTCTTAAAGGGAATGTGAGAGGACGCTCTGATTGGTTTATTTCACGTTATGCCCAAACCACACCAATGAATAATTATATTATTCATAATTATATAGAAACCCTTTGAAAAGCAAACATAACAGAACATTAAACACTTACAAATCTCCCCGCGTATTAATCTTGTGCAAAAACACATAACATAATAATAATTCAAGTAGCTTGAAATGAAGCTTCAGACCAACCCCTTTTAGATTTGCGCCGGGAGCAAGAGGCATTTATCCCACCGGGAAAATAGCAACAGCGCCCAAGACCTGCCCACAAAGTTACTTGCGCTTTGCGCTTTGACACTTGCGTTTCAGATCGTTAAAATAGGGCCCTTGGTCTTTTTAAGGCAATCAGTTTGCATGGTTTTAACAAGTAAATCAGATCACTGTCCAAGTACATACAACTAAGGAATTCCAAGTTGCGGGAAACGTTACATTAGTTAGCTTAACTTAAATAAATGAGTTGTTTGGAATACACACCCAGTATGCGTATGTAACTTTAAATACATTTTTAAACTAGTTGTTGTTGAAACTAAAAAAAGTGTTTTTTACCTACATTTTTTTTCAAGTCAATCAGTTAGCAAGCTTTTTAAGTAAAGTTAACTAATTAGATTTATACTGCACTTTTCAAAATTTTATTGAAGAGATAGTAAGTTACAACTTTATTAAGTTTTCCTTTAAATTATATTATAGTTAAATTAAACAATAAATCATTGTTAATGTACATATTGACTTCACCCTAGGCTGGAAGAGTGTGTATAGGCTGTTTTTTAAAATTATATACTGTAGTCTTTCTCTGAATTAACAAAAGTCTATGTTTCAGAGAGGTAAAAGAATATATAGATCACCCTTTCTCCCCCCGTTTGCTCTGTTTTTACAGCAAAACTCATCTACGTCACTTTTTTCAATCTTGAAGTGAACATTTTGCCTGAATGGTGATTAGATTCACTGTTTTGGACTGCCGCCTGTCTGGTGTGCATCATAGCCTATGTTTGAAGTATGTTTAAGGTTTAAAATGGCGTTTAGCAATGAGCAAAATAAATAGCACAGACGCAGCAGCTCATTTCCATAATGACCAATGCAAACTACCAAGAGCAGCGCAAATTAGCATAGGGTCGCAGCAAATTAAAAATAACGTGGCTTGGTAATTGATATGTTCGGGTAGTGTCTTCCTCTGGCATTTCAAATAAATTAACATGAGTGGAGAAAATTCTCTTCCCTCTACCACACACTCTCCACGGTTCTTCCTTCTAGCAGCAACTATCACAGCCATGTCAAGAGCTAAATGGGATAAGAAATGCTTTATTTTTTTTCAGAGTTAAATTATGGCACAAGCCCAATTATGGCAAATTGACTACCACAAACCTTAGAGAATCACGTTGCATGATTCATTTAAATACTCTCCTCCCATAAATTTTGCATCTGAAAGTGAAACTCCTACGAATGCATTTGCAATAAGGTCGGCTGTAAAAAATAGCTTGACAACTTGTGCACTCTGTTATAACAAAGATTGTATTTTTTGAGAAGGCTCAGACTTTATGGTGTCAGTAGTAAGATTATGATGTTGTTTTATCAAGCTGTACTGGAGAATGTGATTAGATACGGAATACACCTATGGTATGGTAATTTGACAGTGCAGTTGAAATCCAGGCCTGGACGTCTTATTCAAACGGCCATGAAATCATGGGCAGAATATAACCTTTTTATCTCCGGACCCTGTACACAAAGTCTCTGCTGAGGGAGGCATTTAAGATTCTGCATGATACAACACACACCCTGAACTGTGAGTTTGAAATGTCACGGTTTCAACATAATTAAACCGGTTTAAGAATTCATTAATTCCTTCTGCAATTAAGCTATTAAATAAGAAAAAAAAAATGATGTACTTAATTTACGTACTTGGGTGTATAGTTCTGAATTATGGCATATGCATTTGTGAGGGGACATATTTAACTCCTTTTTTTTCCTCTCTATAATTTATGTGTAATTGTATTATTTTATGTGATACAGTGGTTGTATTTTTGAGTCCAAGACAAATTTCCCTTGGGACAATAAACTATACTTTAACCTTAGACCTTTTTGAAACAGCAGCATTACACATTAAAGAAAGTTAAACACTAAAAAAGCACAATAGGTCCTCTTTTTAGCTAGTTGGGATGACGGCATAATCTAAATTGGGCTGTGCTATCAGGACAACCCTGAAATATTTATAAACTGAAACAGATTTGAAGGGATGGTTCAAAATTGTATAAAAGTCTTATAAGCAGCAACAGAACACATTTGATGAAGGTTTTGCTGCTAATGAAAGATGAACAAGTTACAAAATTCAAGGCTTCACTGTGAAAACTAAGTTTAGTCAGATGCGTTTGTCTGTAATTGTGAGTTAAATTTAGATCATAGCACATTTTACGTAATCAATGCGGAAATCACGATATTTTTCGAAAGGTTCACAAACTTTTTTTTTTACATCTGTGTGTGTTACCTATGTTCCTGTCCTGTGTACTTGAGTAACTCTGCCAGTTGTAGTGGGTACTTGCAGATCTTCTGCACAGGGGTGAGGAGGAAGCCATCAATGGCGATGTCGATCATCTGCTGGAGGAGGCGGCAGGCTTCAAAAAAGTGCTGATAGCGGCCATCCTTCATCAGCTTGGAGAGCTCCATACAGGCATCAAGGTGGTTGTTGCAATACTCTGAATAGATCCAGAAACCGTCTTGCTGTATGGAAGACAGTTGTTAAGGTCAGAAATGAATCAAATTAAATTTTTTTCAGGAATCAGTTCAAAAGTTTGAATAGTCAATACCCAACCATTATACACATGCTTGAAATTTTCTAGATTTATTATGAAAGAGCTTGTAGGTACTTCAGCTAAAAATGGCTATAATTTCAAATAAGATGTTAATATCAAGTCATAAGGCAATTTACTCACATGTTCCAGAAAACACGGTCCAATTTCACTAAGATGTGGATCCTCAATGTTGTACTGTTTCTCCAAGTCCCGCACAAATCCATTTGAAATCTGTAGATTTCTTCAATGTTACCAAAAATCACTTTCATTGGTCATCGTTGAACATGTCAATCCTCTTTCGACACTGCCTCAAGTAGCCCTACAGAGAGAAAACACCTTCAGTTTAGCATTTTGCAAGCCCCAGATGAGTAAATCAAGTGATGCCACCACAGACCAACAGCGAAAGCGTGCGGAAACTCATTCTTCCTAAGTTATCATGTCTCTTCAGAAACCTTGGAATAAATCCCTTGATTCATATTGATTATTTTTTACAATGCTACAAATTATGTTTTGGTGGAATGGACTTCAAAGAAGGGACATAAATATCTCAGGTTTCATTAAAACTATCTTCATTTATGTTTCGAAGATGAATAAAAGTGTTACTAGGCGCGTTTCCAATACAGATTTGCGCAATTTTTTTTTTAATATCGATAAAAAAGCTATTGCGAAATGACGGCGTTTCCATTAACCGATGTTAAGCGACTAAAACGTAATTTTTTCCTTGCGCGATAAGTCATTCCAAAAATCATGGATGAAATTAATGGAAGGAGACATAGGCGTGTTATCCAAGCATTAATGGCAAGGAAAGAGCCTTATAGCCTACTGTGAGCGGCACGTATGAAGTGTTTCTGTGTGTTTCTCACTCATTTCTGCTTCGAGATCTTGATTGTGGCATTTCTTTGAGGATTAGAATCCAGTATTCCTATAATTCTTTTGTATTTTATTAATTTAATAAAGAACTCTGTCTCGTATTCTGTCCAAACACACTGCATCATCTACGTCAGGTCACTGTAAATTAGGGATGCACCGAATCCAGATTTTTGGGGTTCGGCTGAATACCGAATCCACTGGTTAAGATTCTGCCGAATCCGAAACCGAATCCACTGGTTAAGATTCTGCCGAATCCGAAACCGAATCCACTGGTTAAGATTCTGCCGAATCCGAAACCGAATACCGAATCCTCCTCCCATCCTCAGTCCATTAACACAGTAAACACATTAATGAAGTAAACAACATCCACAGCAGTGGATTTTTCATTTTATTTTATCTGTAAAAAATAAAAGAATAAGCAACATTATGCATTTTAACAGCGGTGATGTTGTATATTGTTTAGGGTCCTTGCCACCACGAGACAAATCGTCATTGCAATCGTCATTAAGAGCTGCGTGCTGCCTGTCAGTTTTGCGAAATATTTATTTTTTGAATTGCCTAAAAAAAACACCTCATGCGAGCGTAAAATTTTTTTTGCGATAAATGGGAGTTTTTGCAAAATTGACGTCTTTCCATTGGCCGTATTTTCAATTAGTAATTTCAATTTGCGCAATTTGAAAGGTAATCGAAACACAGCTACTGGTTTGGAACAAAATAAGGGTGAAAAAATGATGGCAACATTAATTTGTGGGTGAACTATAGGGTTGGGTACCGAAACCCGGTGCCAATAGGGAACCGGTTCCGACGTAAACGATAGTAACGAGACCTAATAAGAACGAAAATTTCGGTGCCTGATTTCGGTGCCTGACTTTTTTTTACCGCCCCCTGTAAAACATCTCGCGGCACGAATGTTCCAATACATATAAATAAAACATCTCCGGTTAACCAGCAGAGCATTCATTTCGTTCGTTTGTTAAATAAGAGACGATCTAGCGCTGAAATGTGTTTTTTAAATCAAGTGATCAAAGTGATCGTTGCAGCTGCGATCAGTGGCGCGGTCTCTTGAGGCTCACGCACACCACACTGTCTTCACTCGGACGCGTGCTTCAATTCGTTGCGGAGACTCTCTATTCTTTCCGGTTATATCACAAAATATAATGCACACGACACAAACGTGTCCCTGCTTGATATATAACCACTGATGAGCATAATCGGTTTTAATGAGAAAAAAAGCGGATTAGAACCCAGAACCTCTGACACGCTTGGCGAAAGTTCAAGTTCAGCAGGCTGCCAGTGTCTCTATAGCACGCTGTGTGTTTATCGTTCAATTTATACGCGAAAATTAGTTTTTATGTGCATATAATATGCGTGAAATATGTATACTTCATTGCGTGTAATACACACGCACCCCACACCACTAATTCTAGCCAAACGTATAATAGCTACACACGTACCCCACCACTACTAAACCTACCCTAACCAACCCATGCGTATCCTATGCACGTAAAACCTAATTTTCGCGTATAAATTACACGATAAACACACTGCGTGCTATAGAGACGCATTTAGTGTTATCGGGTTGCGACAACACAGATGATGATAACAGCAGCCGTTCCTCTTCGGGTAAGTCTAGTAGGCCTATTTTAATGCCAACTGCAAATCTTGCATATCAAATAGGCTAGCAAACACCGTTGCCATTCAACAGCGAGTGTGGCAACGTGTGCAAAATGTTTTCAAAAGTTCCAGCACTTTTTTATACGAGGCTATAGCCTACTGTGTGTGTTAAATATTTCTGCTCAATGTCAGATATTTCTCTGCTTAAAGTAAAAGTCCTAATATGTGAAGACAAAATGTTGATCTTAACTTAAGTGTTTTACATCAGTAGCCTATTAAACGGCGCAATTTTTCATTTAATCAGAAATCAGAAAATCTTTAAATATTTAAGTTAATATTGTGTCCAGTTTGGCCCTGTAAATTAAAGGGTATTATTTTTTGACAAAGTGTGTGTGGCCGGTTTCGTTTTCTTAAGTACCGGTTCAAGAACCGTTTAAGCACCAGAACCGTTAAAAAAAATACAGAGTAGGTACTGCTATCGGATAAAACCCAACCGATACCCAACCCTAGTGAACTATCACTTTAATCTCTCAATGATACCAAGAGATCAACCATCATTGTCATCTGATAATGGCAGCAGTACCTCACATATGTCCTTCAGGTGTTTGATATAGTGACGCTCAGTGCTCATGATCTCATTGATAACGTTGGCCCTCATCTGATCTCGGTTCTGAAGTGGTTGGCCAATACACAGGCAGCCGTTTGCTCGGGTCAGTGTGTCCATTCTGCACCTCACTGGCACCCTCAGTTGATTCTGTGCCCACATTTTCCTGGTTAACCCATAGCTGGCAGGAAACAAAACAAAGGAATCGAGTCATAGATTATACAGTATCTCCAAGCTGTGAGTTTTGCAAAGCGGAACAGGTCTGACCCCAAATTCTCACTGGGATTGAGAAAGGGCCTTGCTGACTGACAGACAGTTGTTTGGACTGAGAATGCAAATTAATTTCTCTGCAGAGTTCCACTGAAGATAGTTGTTCTTTAAACATTTCGACTGATTCTTGCTCTCATGGCCTTAGTAATAAGACCAAATATGTGTCTTTGGTCTGAGTCTCAGCTTATGGTTTCTTAAGACCGCATTGTGTGGCAAGATGGCACAGAAGCTGCTTCTGAAGTAGCATTTATGCAGTTCACATAGACTTTTTATGTTTTAATGGGGCTCAGAAATATAATGGTGGCATAAATCGATTTAAATAGGAATCACAATCCTGAGAAACAATGAATCACACTCTTGAATGTTATATTACAATATTATGTCTTCTGGACTGTTTACATGATGGGTCAGCGCCAGTTTATTTGTGTGGTTTTTATTGCACTGAGAAGGCCTAGAAGGTTATGTAAAAGGGTGACGTTTCAAGTTTGTAAAATACACTGAATAAATAAAAAAATAATGTACTTGGAAAAAAAGTAACTGGGTATTATGGATAAATTCAAAAAGTAGTGTGGTACTTCATTAGTTCAAAGAAGTAATAAAAAACAAAAAAGTACACATTTAAAGGCACACAATGTAATTTTTCGAAACAAAAGCGTAGCTTAATGACGCTGTGATTTCGACTCGTGAGCAGACGACCTCTTCCGATCATATAAGTGGAGTAACAGTTTAGATACATTTGAGTGTGTTGAAAGTTATGTTATAAACCTACTCTGTGCGTTTGCTACTAAGCGGCTACTATGAGACACTTGCTACACACTACAGTGAACTAGATCGATATTAGATATGATAAAACATGATACTCGCGGTAAATCAAGAAAATTAGAGTAAGACAATAAGACTAACTGTGTTGAGCAATATAACAATGATTCCTTTTCTGTCGATGAATGCATCCAAACAGTTGCTCACCTGTCTAATAAAACACATAATATTAAAGCGTCTTTGGTGTTTCCATGGTTTCTACAAAATAAAACCAGAACTCGAGGGTAACGCGGGTATGATGTCATTGATATGTGACGCACAGACTCGGTCCGTGTCCTGGTTAAAACTGCTTATTTCTCTGGATTTAAACATTCTTGGAAACATTTGGGATAATGTAATATTGACTTGGGATAACAAGTCAACAAATGATATAACATTGTTCTAGTGGTTTTTGGATATTTTAATCCACAAATCTTACATATTGTACCTGCCTTTAATATAAAAAAGATTAATGAAAAATTTCAGTTATTTGAAGTAGGAATGGGGGAAAACGAAAACATTTATTGACCGACCACCGAGCCTCATTAGCCGGTTGAAACCGGTTAACCGATTAGTTTAAAATATGCTACGCTATTTGAAATAGCCATTTCGAGCTGCGCCTGCAATTTCGCAACGATCGCGTCTTTCTTCCCGCTCACACACACACACCCCGGCGCCGCCCTTCCAATCACGTCACTTTTTCCCCTACAGCGCGAAACATGAGTCCCGCAAACGCGGCGCCGAGGAGCTAGTATGTAATCGGAGGACAAATGGCTCCTTAGTTTCGAAATGGTTTGGGTACAAGGTGATCGCGTTGAAAATAAAGGCGTTTGTCTAGCGTTAGCAGCTCATTTGAAACATTGCCGCGGCTCATTTAAGAAAATGAACAGCTCCGAAGAGGCTTACGGGTGTCGCGTTTTCAGGTAATACATCATAGATGATGTGCTACTACTGTATTTAAGCACGGTATCACACAAGTTGCAACTTACATCTGTTATTCTTGTTGGTGAAATGGTCCCACACACTACTCTTCTCTGCACGCTTCATCCTGTCGTCTGCTCTGGCTCTAACCTCGAGTGTGTTAGCCTGTAGCCTTTACTTTTCGCAAACCTTGTGAGCGCGCGAACCCAAACGCTGTGACCTCACGCCACATGTTTTTATTGGTTTATTAAGTACAAACAGGCGAGTTATGAAAAATTGAGTGTGAGGGATTTGTTCACTTCACACAAAAATATATTGGAATGAGACGGCTAACTGTAGTAGCGTTTAGTCCACTGTCTATAATAGCCTAATTTAGAGATCACTTTTTTTTTCTTTTTAACTGACTACTGACAACTTTGCTCGGTTAACGTTGATACGGTCAACCATCGGTCAAACGGTCATCGGTTAACATCCCTAATTTGAAGAAATTGGAAACATTAACAATAATATTTAACTTAATTATTTTAAATGAATGCTAAATAAATGTTTTTTTATTTATTATGTGTTTATGGGTCTAGTCATAGTCTCAGAGTTTCAGAGGGTCTTAAGAAAGACCATTGACCATATCCATTTCACAAGTCACCCTTGCATGGCCTACTAATCACTAAGAAACCCGTTCCCATCAGAAAGATTTGCTTGAGTGTCTAAAACCATGTTCCCAGTCAAAAAACAGCTTAATACGTACCAATGCCTGTGAAGTTCCATTTGGAATTATTAGAGTATTTTAAATCGTACACACTTGTTGTGTTACAAATCTTGTAGATGCAAACATAATGGGATGCTGTCTGGCAAAAAGGAGAAGATGGTTCTGAATGAAAAGCAGCTGCTAACATTTATTTCAACATAGGCCTGTGATTGGAGGCTACTACAAAACGGATCCAAAGCAGCACATGTAATGAAGAAACATGTTGGATGCGTATGTTCTAAATCTACTTGAAAAGCTATGAAACACACTAACAGCGTGATTTCAATTGGATGCTTTAAAATGCTTTGTGAGAGACGGCTGTGTTGACAAAATCAGCAGCACTTGATGAGATTTGAGGAGCTGGGAACGCACCTTTGCTGTTGTGTTATGGAACCTTGGAGTTGCTATAGGGTTGATATAGAAAACTGGTTTTGTGTAAGGTTGAGGAGGGTGGGGATCAACCTTTGGAAAAAATGACAAAAATACACTTTGTTTTAATTTACTCCTGTTGTGGAAGAATAGAAATGGAACAGTGAGATGGAAGAGGCTTGGCAACACTGATTCAACACTGACTGCGTTCATTTCAAAGTCCAGACAGACGCATCTAATCAGGATCAGTGTCCCAAGACCTCATTTCTTCACTTGAGACCTTGAGCCGCATCACAATAAACTAATAAGATCAATGACCTAATAAGATGAGAAGAGAGAGTTAAGTCCGAGATGTGGCTGAAACCTACCCTCACAAAGCTGGCGGGGAACCAGCCCTCCTCCTCATCGATTTGACCCCACCACCAGTCTTTATTGGAGGCATCCAGGACTTTGATGACGTCTCCCGCCTTAAACGCCAACTCCCTCTCGGCCATCGTCACGTGATCCCATACTGCCTCTGCGCTGACCACTGAACCTCCGCTGATCAACTGTAGAAAAATACAATGACCATGATGGAGAAGCGTTCATTCTTTCGCACACGTGACGGTTTCGAAATATGCCATTCCTCAGAAAACGGGTAGTCCCGTCTCAGACTCATGCCACCGGTGGAGCCAGTGTTGCTGTGCTGGGCTGTTCAGTAGCTCTTGAAAATACAGCCCAATGTTTTGAACGCATCACAATTGTGTCTGCTCATGATAAGCGAAAGTATTTCCTCAAAGGTACACCTTTGTGCCTTATTATAGGGATATGATACGTATAATATGCAGAATGAGCCTAAACCACGCATTCTTGCAGTGATTCACAGGCTCATTTATAATCTACGCATGCAGTACAACAATTTATTGTCCTTTATGGCATTTATCTGCTTGTTAAGTTGTGACGTAAGGAATGCTGTTTCCGGGTCCTCTGTTTCAAGTGAAAATAGTGATGGGTCGATCATGAACAAATCATAATTTTGAATAAATCTTTAATATGACTCAGGAACAACGAGTTGTCTCAGAGGCTGATTTGTTCATTTTGCATTTACCGCGCATGCACAAAATCCTATAGGATCTGCACAGGAAACAGAAATGATTATTTCACCTCTTCGGGTTTGAGTCATTTGTTCTTTTGTCACGTGACGGCTGTATTGGATACAGCAATTAGTTAATAATTCCCAACCTTTCTTACAAACAAGCAAACTTTTTTTTTCTTCTGGTTTCTGGTCACAAATTTCTTACAGTTTATAAATTTGTGAATTTTAGTCATGATGGTTCTTTTCCAAAACTCACAATGAACGAACAACTTAGACCCGAAGACTCAGGAGGAGAACTAATTTTGTTTTCCGGTACAGACTGCATTCAGCCTATGGGGATGTGACGTGCGAAAAGAACAAATGACTCGGATCGAGAGGTTAGGTGAGCTAACAGACTGAAGCCTGAAGACCCAGCTAAGCAATGAAAGACAGTTTCTGTGCTCAAGGCCTCATGGACACCGATATTTTAATGATTCATAAAAGATTAATAATTTTGTGACCATCCAAAAATTTGTATAGTGTAGTGCTTAAAGGGATAATTCAGGATTTAGCATTAAGCTTTGTATCAGTAGAAAACCTGTAGTATTTTCGAATTACCGTGCTTTCCTCCGTCATATCCCCCTGAGACGAGAGATTTATGTATTTTGTGTCTGAAAAAAAAATCCTCTGATGACGCAAAAATCGTCATTTTGCGTCATCGGAGGATTTTTTGGCCAGAGGCTAAAAACTACAGCCAGTAGAAGGCGTTAGATCCGCATGTTTTCAACCCGCCCATAGATCTCACTCACAGAATGTACAAATATTGTCAGCCATCTTTTATTTTGGAAGCTAAGCTAACGGGTTCTTATTCTGTTTAGAAAGCTGAGTAGTGGGTTACCATACATCCTCTTTTCCCCGGACATCGAGATCGTCCAAAATGTCCGGGATTCAGCTTTTGCTTTCTGCAGTCGCCATTCATTGTTACTTTTTGAATTCATTCCGATTGGTGAATCTGAATGTAGTGTTTACATGAGCTCTAAACAAGTGATCGGTTGATGAGCGTTTTAACATTGCTAAGAAAATTCCCTCTCCTTCGTGAGAGATACGAGACCAGTGCGTCTCACAGGTGTCGCTCATCAGTAATCACGCCAACGGCCTCGCGCCGTTCTCCCGCGGCTGTCAGTCTCGTCCTGCTCGCCGCAGTAAACATGATGAATGGCGACTGTTGAACTCAAAAGCCGAATCCTGGACATTTTGGGCGATCGCAAAAACCCGGGCAGACTTGTCCCGGAGACTCACTAGTAGCCTAGCCTTGTTGTTTAACTGCGATCTCTTACCGGTAGGCATGGATTGGGAGTGGCCTCATAGTGCAGCGAAGCAAGTGCATTCTGGGAGTTGTTGTCTTTCATCCCCATAAGCCAAAAATAAATGTTCTGGCTTTTCTCAGTCTAGAAGGCTCCAAATTCAAAAATAATTTCACATTTCTACTACATAAATTACCTATTTTAATTACACATTAATCTTTCCAGAGGTGAAGTACCATAAGGTGAACTATCAAGGTTTGCCAATGTGTTCAATTTACCTGACTTTTCATATCAACAGAAAAATATACTGGGATAACCTGGCTTCTCTTGAGACTCCCGTTTCAGAGCGGTCATAGTTGATGATATGCTAAAACCCGCCGGCACGTTGACGTGATTGGTTACAAGGTAGTTTGTGACGTAAGAAACACCAGCGATTTCAAACCGCGTTTTTTTAACTGTCTTTGGTTCACTGCAGTTTTAAGGAGAAAATACTCAGAAATGGTATTGACATGAATTCGCACATGGTTTGTCTCAAACCGTATTAAAAACACTACATAGACATATTTAACAACATTAAAAACTTGATTTTCACCACAGGTAGTCTTAAATGAAGTTCAAAATGTAGGTTCGGGAGGAGCCTAAACATTCAGACACCACGTCATCTCATTGACAATATCTTCCGGCAGTCCTCCTCCTCCTTTCTTTATGCGCAATTCCACAGTGGCTCAAGCTGAGCCTCGGGTCCGAGCCTCCATCAAGGACAGCAAGCCAAGTTAGTTTACTATTAACCTTTAAGGCTGAACGGGCAGGCGAACTAGTGAAACACTGATTGCTCAGCTTTCTTTCTTAAATCGAGCAACTCATGGGATATATAAACAGTAAAACACACAGCAGGAGGATTTTTGATAGGCTGTACAGTATATGGCTCCTCTGACAGTGTCACCTCAAACATGAGTGCAGTCAGTGCATTTGTCGATGGCTGTCTCTGAACTCCTCTGCTGCGTACACCAGCCACAGGTACAGCCACAAATGCCCGAAGCCTTCTCTGGGCCAAGACTGCAAACATCGCATGCAAAAGACCCGATGTTCAGAACCACAAGAAGATCAAAGACATACTCTGCAATTATCCGGATGATTAATGCCAATAAATATCCTATCAGGCATTTAGCATGTGATTTTAGACTGTTCTGTGTATCTAAATTATTAAAAATCTAGAAGAACTGTCAACAGATCATATTAAGACAACTTCAAAGTCGCCTCTCATTGTGGAGTCTGTGAATGTAATGGAATTATTGTTACATAATCGGCCTCTGTTCCCTTCATGTTTCTGCATATGGTATGCGGTGATGAATGCTATCTGACGTAGCACCAAGCGCATATGAACACACAAAAACTCAAAAAAAGAATGAGGAAACATGTCCCCGATCTATCATTTTACATCAATGTGCTATTCTTACTGTCAGATTCATGGAGACTTTCTTATATTTTAGGAAGAAAAAATACACTTTACTAAAGCTGAATAGAGTGAACTTCTACAAAGGAAAACATTTTATTAATATCAAATGAGAATGAAAATAAGGAATTTACCATGTCTTTAATGAGTAGTAATTTGCGTTGAAATTTAACGGAAAATTCCATTAACCCAAATTCCAACATCCTCAGTTACTAAAGAGTCAGTTACTATAGGGTGAAAAATATTATGTAACAGACGTGCGTCCTGAGAGTGAGGGCCAATCAAAGATGCACAAAATTGCCAAAGACAGGTGTACGCATTCAAACACATAGGCCTACGCAACATTTTAAACATATTTATGTGCCTTTTGAAGCATAAGACTGTCAACCATCTATAGACTTAAGTAAACAAAACTTAAACAGTTTAGAAAACAGCTCCTAACCCATGTCAAGCTTTTCACAGTAATCCAGTGGAAACTGACAATTCACAACTTGCCAAAATGTGGCACCACGTGTACTGGCATGTGATCACAGCTCTGATCAAACATGATAATAACAGAATGTACCTTTCTCTATACAGAATGACATCTGGCCATAGCCTATAACCCTTTGGCTGTAATTTTGCCTCATTATATTCTGGAAGGTCTCTGGCTTAAATAAGCTAAATGCATAGGCTATTGTCTGCACTACTCAGAAGCAAGACTGCACAGTATTTTATCTAATTTTAAATTCATAATTGATTCATAAATATCTCCAGAAATAACTGATAGCAATTATTACGATTCTAGCACAAATATAATGTGTCTAATTAAATGTTTCTTTTAAATGGTTTTAGAGCATTGGCCATGAATATTAATAACCCTTATGTCCATAAATAATTCACACATCACACACACACATAGTTACGCGAAGAACACACACGCACTCACTACAAATTGTAACTGTAAAATATATTTTACCATATCCACCGCTGTATAGAGTAGAATCGCAGATACGAGGACTCGTGAAGCAGCCTCGGATGTTTCCAGGACAAGAAACAATCACAGATCTTTGTGCCTCTTTACGACTGTGTGTCAGTCATGCTGCTGAAGGATCCTTCAGTTGGAGCCCATGAAGATTAAAAGAATCACGTTGACCAGCAGTAGAAAGGCGATAACAGCGAACACCGCCACCGTTTGCACGTCCAAGGTCATGCTGCAGTGCTGCGAGATTCGCGAAGCTGATGTCAAACCTGCGATCAGTAGCCTACAATTATAAATGCATCCAGCCTCATAGATATGCATGCAAAAACACGACACTCCGGCTATGTCTCAAACCCTAGTGAGCTGCCTACCTAGACAGCATTTTTGGGCTGAGCATCTGCGCGCACCTGTAATGTCCGGCAATGCTGTGTTGCTAGGCAAGTACGCAGCTCGCCAGGTTTTGAGAAGATACAGATCTGTTCTGTGCCTTACACGCCAAGAAACGCACAAATATGCCTCATCCTCACCATCATATTTATAGGCATCTTTAGTCGTCAAAACAGCAGCGCGGAAATCAGCGCGAGGTGTCACTATTCACAGTGCTTATTCTATAGCACAGATGACGCGCATCTGCGTTCAACCAACCAGATCTCGCGTGCGAGATGATACACCCTCACCATGGAAACACTGTCATTAACATTAACAAACATTCAGACTCTGTTATGTAAGGTCTTACATACCGTTAGTCAATGTGCATGCAGTTAAATATTACTGACTTATTAAGTATGAACTGAGGTTAAACCTAAGCAGTTCAAAATTGTGCAAGACATAGCCTATCTAAGATCCCACAAATGTGTGGATATCGAATATCAAAAGTGAAATGAATGAACACCATCCTAAGCCCTTTCTTTTCACTAGCCTATTACTTATCTCATAAAAAAGAGCAATTTAATAACTTAAAGGTGCTGTATGTAACTTTTTCACTCTGCAATAGTAACCCTGGTGAAAAAAATATATACTTGCAGCCAGACTAATTGTCATCACAAGTGTGTTAATGATTAGTTAACTTGAAGTGTGCTATTTTGAAGCAACTCATTTTGTATATTTTAGCTGTAATTAAATCATAACTTTAAGTGTAGGCTATTTAGTGTACTTTTGTGTACTAAATTGGAACAACTTCAAGTATGCTTTATGTGTCTAATATTATACACATGCTTGATTAGTGATATTTTATTTGTGTAAAAAGTACATCACATATCCATTATGAGTGTCTCCAATACATACAACCAATATACCATAAGTGTATTTATATATATTTAAAAAAAATATATAGGCCTATATTTGGCCTTTTATTAGGATAGGACAGTAGCTAGACAGGAAGTGACGTGGGAGAGAGAGGCCCTCTCCCAAATGGTACCCTAAACACTTGTGGTCTTCCAACGAGTCCGCACTTTCATGATGTAATGCCGCTTCGACTGTCGGGAAGTAGTCTGCTGCGGAGTTCGCATCAGTGCGGGCTCAGCAAAAGTACGCATTGAGGGTGCATATCGACCGTAAAGGGGGTGCTTGCGAGCACACTTCTGAAACCTAAAATGACAAATGGGACACCCTACAGTCTCACGGAAACGCGCATGCGGCAGCCATTGTAAGTCCACAAGACCGAAAGCGCTTATGAAGTGTGACATTTGGGACAGGGCCAGAGAGAGGGGGTGGCTAATTGGGCTTAAGCCCCGAAATGTTTTGTCAAAAGCCCCGAATCTTTTAGGTTTTTTAAAATAACTTCAACTTTGTTTCATTTCCTCTCAGTCTTTCTGACTCGAGCGGCAAAAAATTAAACAAAAGCTCTATTACCGTGCGTGGTGGCAGACGGTAATGCAAGGCAAGGCAAGTTTATTTATATAGCACATTTCATACACAGTGGTAATTCAAAGTGCTTTACATAGAATAAATTAAAATAATTACATAAATAATAAAAGAAATAAGAATAATTAAAACAGTTTAGAAATGCATCGCGCATCACTCAGCCTGTTTGCCAACTGGCAATAAAAAACTAACGAAGAATATAAATCTTCTTCTTCTTCGTCGTTGTCATCAGGGGCTGGCGGGCTATTGTATGTTTTCATCGGTGTCGTAGCGAGCTTACTGGCTAACCGGCTGAAGTTAATATGGACATAACAAAGTTTTTTATATGGAACACTAAACCTCACCGGCCGGAGAGAGATTCAGAAGCAGCGTCGGACGAACCGCGGACAAGTGTATTTTGCGTTCACACCGAACGCGAATAGAACGTTTGGCGCGAGTGATTTCAATGTTTAAGTCAATGTGAAGACGTGTTTACGCGCGTCTGGAGATCCTGCGGTGCGAATGAGGCGTTTAGCGCGGCGCAGTAGACGTGAATTCACCTCATTCGTGCGTCCAGTTTTTTTTTTTTTTTTTTTTACTGAGTAGGCCTAATTATCATCATTTTCCCAGATAGTGTATAGATTTTAGGCATTCTATTATCAAAAACAGCCTGAAAAATTGTGCATTTAGCTGACAAAAATGGTAAAAAAAAAATCTCCACGGGGGAGTATGCCCCGGACCCCCCTAGGTTTGGGCTAAGCCCTGAATGTTTACATCGTCTGGCTCCGCCCCTGATTCCAAATACTACAAATTGTACATTATTAGATAAATAAATTTTTGTAATAGATAAATATATTTTTTAAAATATATTTTTAGAAAATATACTGAAGTGCAATTATTTTAAAGTGTGTTAAAAGTTGTATTGTGAAAATAGGTAAAAGCAAGATGCTAATATAATTTAAATATATTTTAAAGATAGTACACTTTTTGTTATATTTGCAATGTACTATTGAAAAAAGGAATATAGGCTATTTCAAATACAATAAAGTATACTTTTTTCACTAGGGAATACCAAAATATTTGCAGATAGGAAACATGCTGAGTTCACATACTCGTTTCTCTGAAAAACACTTCTACAGCCAGTTATTTTACTTTGAAATGTGCAGTGTACTTTGAAACAAAGTACTTCGCAACTGGAAAATCCATCTTAAATATTTTATGAACGAGACTAGAGGCATATTAAAACGTGGATAAATCAACTGGAGGAGGAGGGGGCGGGGGAAACAATGATCTCCAATATTTTGAATTTGGACTGCAGTACCTATTTCGACCACTAGTACCTCATTCTTACAGTCTGCACCTTTAACATAATATCTCGTAACATTGTGAAACTTTCTAGTAATTATTTATTACCGGTAAATCTTCAGTCAATTCCACTCGATTTCCACGTGCAGACAAGCCCAAGTTTTTGTCATCTGTACGTTGGAAAATTGTACGTGACAATTGCAAGTGACTTTTGCGTGAACAGCCATCATTAAGCTTCTGACAACTCTTTCAGTCTTAATTTAATATAGCATTCAATAGCATACAAGAGTGTTTGTTTTAAACACAACAAGGCTGTGATCTTAGTGAGTAGTAAAGCTCTTGGGACAGATCCTCACCGATGACCTTGGATCCGATCCCTATGGCGAGCTATGAATGCGTCATGCCAGGACCGGCTGGGACTTAACAAGTTTTAACAAGAATGACGTTTGTGCTTAAGGCTACTTACGTGTACTATTGAACTTTGAATCAACTTTGAATCAGAATTATGTACCATGAAGCTTATTTTAAACTATTTCTATTGTAATAAAGAGCTATGAAAATAAAGCTGATTCGACTTGACCCCCAAAAACGGGGGTTTTAACAGATAATTGATATTCATGGACAAGGATTAATAGTCCAACATGCACACATACAAAAAAACCTGCTAATAGATGATCTTACTTCTTTATACAAAACTATAAATGTCACCCAACTGAATGTGTGTATTGTGTTATTTCACATACTGTAGTACACTCTCTCTAAAAAAACCCGGTACAAAAGCTGTCACTGGGGCTGTACCACCATTGTACCTAAAGAGTGCATATTAGTATCTTAAAGGTACATATATGCTGCCAATATATTGCTACCAAAAATGTACACACCTAAATGGTACATATTAGGGCATTTTTAAAGGTTACCGTCCCAGTGACAGCTTTTGTACCATTTTTCTAAGAGTATATAGCAGAAGAAAAATAATTATTTGTGTCTTCAGATTATCCTTATGAAATGTCTGAAGCATAATGTGTTTAAACAGATTTTCTCTTCTGATGCAGAACAGACAGTTACATAATGCTGACACAGAGATTCCCATATGGCTTGATTCCACCCATCCTGACATTTACACAACAAAGGTCACATCAGAAATTCAAACAGACACAAAGGATTTTGTGAATACAAAGCCAAAGTTGGTAAGAATCATGTATGATTTTTAGCAGTTAAACACATTATTCCACACTGACATAAAATATCTTCTCAAATAACTAGATTTAACTTCAAACCAATGTGAAGTCCATCTGAAAATCGTACCCTTAATTCTGCTATATTTTAGTGAAGGGGGATAATGTGTCTTGTACTTTATCTACATCGACTGTTTCGTACTGCAAGCTTGGGCAGCATTTGAGCAGTGTGAACTGGCTTTGATGGTCACTGAATTGCTCAGAGTTTTACCACAATCAATCACTGTTTGTGTACACCTTCAAAATTAATGTGTAGTGCTGTACAATTAAACTAGCCTGTCAAGAAATGTAAATATAGAAAAAAGATCTGTCCAGTTCAAATTATCTGTTTTTTTTTCCTCACATTTTTTAGTAGCATGGCTTCACAAAAAAGCAGCAGAAAGATAAAGAGAGGCTGCTATATGTATTTACAAAGCACCAGCAAGCATGTAAATGAAGATGAAGAATATATATTTTTTTTTTGTGAATTTCATCCTCATTTTTGTTTTAACAAGATTTCACCATCATCTTTTTAAATTTCCAATTACATGGCATCAAGTTATTGCCCACATAAGTAAATTTAGACTTTATTTAATTAAAGTCCAGCCATGTGCATAGCAAGATTAGAAAAACGTCTTGGTTACTGTTGGAGGGAACAGATACGTTAAGTTGAAGTCTGAGAAATGGGGTCTCACTTTGGGGCATTTTTGTATAAAAAGGGCTAATGAAATTGGCAAGTGAAATACATGCCCAAGCCACTGCCCCATACATAAGAGTATATAAGATGGTGGCACGCATCCACTCAGGTTTATGCTGGGGAGCCGAGATAGGAATCCCTGGCCATTCAGTGGGGTAGTTCAGGGTTGTGGCAGGAGGGACATAATGTCTTCGTTCCCTCCATCAGGGAACGTGGGTTACATCAGTAACCTAGATGTGCCCTATCTGTCAGTCACATTCAACATAGTCGAAGACTGACAAATGGGGTCCCTAAGGAAAGTGGCACATCTACTGAACTGTGTTTCGAGTGGCGGGAGACGCAGATGCTGGCAAGCTCTATTGTACTTATTTGGCAACTGCTCCTATACAGTCGTAACCTACCCAGCTCCCCCACATAAGCCCAAAGAATAATAGTCCTCCATACTGTAAGGCTGGAAATAATCCAAGATTATTTCAATGCAACAAAGGACACTGCTTTTCATTAAGACATTTCCAGCATAGTGGTGATATGGGGCCTGTGGGCCGGAGGTTGGGAACAATGGACGAAATTGTGATGGTCTGATTGGTCAGTTTGAATATTTCACACCTAGGTGTTGGGAGATGGTCGGGGGAGAGATGACAAAACAGGACGGCAAATGTTCTTCACGCTCTTGTCTTTGGATGCCAAGCTGGGGAGAGGGTCTCTCTCCCTCTCCCTCTCTCTCTCTCTCTCTCTCTCTCCTCCTCTCTCCTCTCTCTCTCTCTCTCTCTCTCTCTCTCTTCTCTCTCTCTTTCTCCTCCCTCTCTCTCTCTCTCTCTCTTTCTCTCTCTCTCTCTCTCTCTCTCAGGTAACATTATGCTGGGTTAAAAATGGTTTAAATTCTCATTACATCATGTTGTAACTATTTAAGTGTAAACATAACCTTATTGCACATTTAACTTTTATTTAATTCATGGAGTCAGATTAAAACGAGATAATTGCATATGTGAACCTGTGTCTTATTTAACCAAAATTCCTTTAAAAACGCTGGAGAGACTTGAACGCGCGTGTTCCTTACCGGCTATTTGGAAACCGGAAGTTTGGGCCGAATAGCCGGCTTTTACAATACCAACAGGATGGAAGGGACAAGGCTTACCATGGAGACAGTTGTAGCTGCGGTTGCTTAGTATGTGTACTTCACGGGAAAAGTGTTTTGGTTATCAATATTTTTTTTTCAGCCATGACCAGTGTTGTTAATGCAGGGGAAAGTTTACCTAGTCCAATGGAGAGGGACGCTATGGATGTCACATCCTACCCGTAGGGAGAAGCATGTGGACATACACATATGGACTGACCCTTGGGGCAGTACTACATATGGAAAGATCTCTGCAGTAGATCCTGCCTAGACAGGGATGGAACTACTACACACACAGCGACGGTTCAGAGAAGAATGTGGTGTGCCGAAGCGCCATATTGCCCCAGGAGCCTCTCAAATTTTTTTCAGTGGAATTGCTGTCTTCCGCCTGAATGTACGCGCCATCACATTGACTGAGTCCAACTTCATACCGAGAAAAACGGGATGCTCTGCACAGGGAAGAGCTTGCTCTTCTCCCAGTTGACCCGAAGTCCCAGTTCGCTGAGGTGCCTGAGCACCAGGTCCCTGTGTTCACAAGCAGCGGTACAAAAATAAACAAAACTAAAGATTCTCTCCCAGGAGGAGGGCCGGGCAAAGGAGTCACCACCTCCTGGTTCTGAGCCGCTCCCTCCCTCTCTGGGCTGCCCGTATCAGGGCCACTCAGATGGATGCTTAGAGGGTTTAGTGGCAGCCTGAGTGATGGTCTGTTTTGTCTTCCAATGGGGAGCTTGAAGGGGGCGGCCGGGTTGACATCTCTGATCATACTGGAGCAGGTGTGGAAAATGCAGGGGGACTCCCTCAGCGGTGAGCAGACTGGGGGGCCAGCCCACAGCGGCCTGGTGGCGGTGGTATCACGCCGGGCAGGATGTGTTTGATGACCTCAGTCTGCTTCTGTGACAGTACCCCCTCTCTACGTAACGTAACTACAACACAACACAAGAGTTCAGGAGGGAGATGGAACGGTGGAGGATCAGGGGGAGGGATGGTGGGCCAGGTCCATGAAGGGAAACAGAAACAAAGGGTGACGGCTTAAACCGACGGCCAGGGCAAAACCGTGAGTCCATCGGCTGGCCAGGGCGGAGAAGACAGTCCATCGGGTGGCCAGAGTGGAGAAGACAGTCCATCGGGTGGCAAGGGGAACGCAGGTCGTGCAAGCAGCCAGGGCGGTGAAGACCCTTCGGACAGCCAGGCCGGTAAAGACCCCTTCGGGCGGCCAGGGAGGTGAAGACGACCCATCGGGCGGCCAGGGCGGTGAAGACGACCCATCGGGCGGCCAGGGCGGTGAAGACGACCCATAGGGTGGCCAGGGCGGAGAACTTCACTTGGGCGGCCACGACGGTGAAGACTCCTCGGGCGGCCATGACGGTGAAGACTCCTCGGGCGGCCACGGCAGTGAAGACTCCTCGGCGCGGCCACGGCGGTGAAGACTCCTCGGGGCGGCCACGGCGATGAAGACTCCTCGGGCGGCCACGGCGGTGAAGACTCCTCGGGCGGCCACGGCGGTGAAGACCCCTCGGGCGGCCACGGCGGTGAAGACCAGGGCGACCACGGCACAGTAACAGCAAAGAATACCGGCTCAGGAACAGCAAACAGACACCGGCTCAGGAACAGCAACAGACACCGGCTCAAGAACAGCAACAGACACCGGCTCAGGAACAGACACCGTCTCAGGAACAGACACCGTCTCAGGAACAGACACCGTCTCAGGAACGGACACCGTCTCAGGAACGGACACTGGCTCCGACTCAGGAACAGCAGACACTGGCTCCGGCTCTGGAACAGCAGGCTCTGGCTCTGCAACAGCAGACACTGGCTCCGGCTCTGGAACAGCAGACACTGGCTCCGGCTCTGGAACAGCAGACACTGGCTCCGGCTCTGGAACAGCAGACACTGGCTCCGGCTCTGGAACAGCAGACACTGGCTCCGGCTCTGGAACAGCAGACACTGGCTCCGGCTCTGGAACAGCAGACACTGGCTCCGGCTCTGGAACAGCAGACACTGGCTCCGGCTCTGGAACAGCAGACACTGGCTCCGGCTCTGGAACAGCAGACACTGGCTCCGGCTCTGGAACAGCAGACACTGGCTCCATCTCTGGCTGGGCAGACGTGACCTGAACAGTCTCTGACTGGGGAGACGGGACGTGAACAGTCTCTGACTGGGAAGACGGGATGTGAACCGTCTCTGACTGGGCAGACGGGACGTGAACAAACTCTGGCTCGGCAGACGTGACGTGAGCAGTCTCTGGCTGGTCAGACGGGACGTGAACGTCTCTGGCTGGGCAGACGGGCTGTGTCTCCTCCTCCTCCTCCGTCCATGATGGCGTGTCGGTGGCATCAAACTTACCATCTCTGGGGAAGTTACCATCTCCTGTACGAGCCTGGCGGGCTATGGTCTCCTCATTCCTTCTAGCACACATTGAAAAATATGCAAACAAAGAAATCGAGGATCCTTCATCCTCTCCCAGAGGGAAAATCTCGCTACGCGGTATCCACATAGCGACCGGATCGTACCCGTACTGCTGGATCTATTAGTGGTCGAGTCCTTCTGTCACGACACACACAATGGAGAGACAGCAGATCCAAGTGCAGTTAGATATATGTTTATTTGGGGTAATCCGTAAAGCGTAATCCAGTCCAGGCAAGGGTCAAATACCATGTAAGCAATCCAACAAGAAACCAACCAGGAAGTGTGAGGACATCTAACAAGGACTCGACAACTAACACAGAAACAGCCAGGGTATATATACACACACACAGATCTAACAAGGTGATACGAAACAGCTGAGTGTAATGAACTGGTGAGTGACAGACAGAATGCTGGGAATTGAAGTCAAATGTGAAAGACACTGTGATAACGAGGCACCTCTAGTGACAAACCAGGGGAAACACAACCAGACACTGTGACAAGTATGAGCTAGAATTCTGAAGATGGCTCCCTCCGGTAGCTGGATGAATGCTTAACAGTTGTTACAGAATCCCTCCTCCTCGGAACATCTCTTGGTGTTTTACGTAACCGTCTCCTTGGTCTGGGTGCAGGGTGGTTTGGGTGTACTTGGTGGAATCCCTGGATCAATGAATCATCTGGCTCATCTGGCACCCTCGTCTCCTAGAGTCCATGATCTCTCTCACCAAATAGGCTGGTGCTCCGTTGTCCTCCAGTGGTGGTCGAGGTTCAGTTTCCATGATTGCGGGGCCAGAGGCAGAGTAGACCGGTTTTAACATAGATACATGAAAGGAAGGGGAAATGCGATAGTTAACAGGAAGCTCTAACCCTGTAGGTCACTGGATCAATTTGTCGGATAATATGGAAAGGACCTACATACCTTGGCCTGAGCTTCCTGCTGAGTAGCTGCAACCATAGATCCCAAGTTGATAGCCGTACCCTCTGGCCGGGTTGGTAGCTGGGGGTGGGGACTTCTCCTGGGGTTGGCTTGGATCCTCTGGGTCCTGATAGCCTGTTGAAGTCTGACATGAGAACTGTCCCACACCCATTCGCTCCTTCTGATCCAGTCACCCACCACTGGCACTTATGATGGTTCACCAGACAAAGGGAACATGGGAGGTTGGTATCCTAGAACGCACTGGAAGGGGGTTAGGCCTGTGGAGGAGTGGGTGAGAAAATCTTGTGCATTCTCAGCCCATGGGAGGAAGTCACTCCATCTCGGTTGTTCAGTGCTACTATATTACCTCAGGTTTCGTCCCAGTTCTTGGTTCAACCTTTCGACCTGTCCGTTTGCCTGGGGGTGATAACCAGAGGTTAGACTGACATTGATATCAAGTTGTTTGTAGAAAGCTCACCAAACCCAATAGGTAAACTGTAATCCCCAATCTGAGACAATATCTTCTGGAATACCATGAACTCTGAAGACATGATTAAATAGGGCATGATCGGTTTCCATAGCTGTGGGTAGACCATTGAAAGGGATTAGATTACATGATTTTTGAGAATATGTCAATGATTACCAGAATTGTAGTGTAGCAGTTGGGAAGATCTGTAACAATGTCCACTGCCAGGTGAGATCAAGGCCACTGAGGAATGGATAATGGCTCTAGAAGGCCGGCTGGAAGTTATCAGGGGTCTTGGACTGTGCATACAGAAGTAGAGGTCGACCGATTCATCGGTTTTGCCGATTAATCGGCACCGATAGTTGACTGGTGGAAACTATCGTTATCGGCAAAAATATATACCGATAGTTTTTCCTGGTTGCGTCCATTGCTGGAGCGGCTGAGAAGCGCACGCTGTCATTCATTACACAGTGTAAGAGCTGAGAAGGGTCTGCTGGCATGATGCAGTACAAAAGCGGCCTCTAGAGGTGTAATAAAAACTCGTGCCTCGTGTTGTTTATTTCGACAAGTGATTCTGCGTGCTGCACTGAGAGCACATGCTGCGCGGAGAGCGCTGACATCAGATGCGCGTTTAAAGCACCAACAGCTCAAATGTATGTATACAGTACATTTTGTCATATCATTATAAAGTGATTAATTTGTTGACTAAATGCTGCATTAGTAGAGAAAGAACAGCACAACAGTATGTTTGTTTGCCTTCGAGGCTGAGAGGACGCTAACATTAGTAGTACCTCAAGCGGTTAAAACACTGACAAACATAAACGTAAGTCCGACCCGAATCGTTTCATGTCACAATTGTTACCTCTATTTGCATTAGTTTCATATCCAGCTGGTCACTTTTATGCATTAAATATGCAGAGAAGTTGCATATTTAAAGCTAGAGACGTAAGCAAACTATATGTTCATACAGCCGACAGAAACATAAACGAATCAGAAAAAGCATTCGATTTCGGTTATTTATTTTTTTCATCTTCACTTTAATACAAATTTTGTTACTTTTTATTAATTAAGTTGGCTTGAAAAGAACAGTTAAATAGTTACATTTTGAATTTTTTTTGAGTATTACTTTTTGTTTCAGTTTGAATGAATGTCTTTTATTGACTTAAATATTTATTCACATTTATATATTTATTTCATTTAGCATGTTTTCATGGTTCAATACAGTTTTTTTTATTTTTATAATAAAGTTCAGCACTGTTTTACTTGGAGTGTTATGTTTGTTTTTATCCAGTATCAATTTTAAAAACTATCGGTTCATTAATCGGTTATCGGCAATATGGCCCAAACCTAGCTATCGTTATCGGTAAAAATCCACTATCGGTCAACCTCTACACCGAAGCCACCAGAAGGACTTACGTACCATACTGACAGTTTGTTGAATACCAGGGTGCACACTGCTAAGGGAAGAGTGGACCCATTTTAATGATTCGTTGCCTGAGATATCGAAGAACATACTGCTTGGTAGGAGGACATTCAGGGAAGGTGGTTCAGTTTGTTATTCTCGTTGTACCTCCCTCCATGATATCCCAACATATAGGTGCTATAATAACTGAAGAGGGTAAGATGGGACCCTGATTTGTGGGGTTGTCCAGAGGGTCATACCTTCTGGAGAGAGCGTCTGCCTTGTAATTTTTGCTTCCTGGATGGTAACTGTAAACTGAAATTGTGTGAAAAAAAGCAACCATCGGGCTTGTCGTGGGTTTAGATATTTAGCATTCTTATTAAAATCAAGATTCTTGTGATCAATGATGACTTGGAATGGGTGAGTAGGTCCCTCAGCCAGTGCCTCCACTTCTCCAGGACATCCTTGATGGAAAGCAGCTCCTTATTGCCTACGTCATAGTTTCTTCCTGCAGGGGATAGCTTCATGGAGAAAAATGCACAGGGGTACATTTTACCTGGACTGCCATGTCATTGGGAGAGGACTGCTCCGATACCACAGTCTGAGGCGTCTTCTTCTACAATGAAGGGGAGATTGGGATCAGGGTGTTTGAGGATTGAGGCTGTGGTGAAACTCATCTTTAAAGAGCTAAAGGCAGCTCGAGCAGATTCGGTCCATTGTAATCTTTTAGGTTTTCCTTTGAGGAGTGATGTGAGTTGAGCGGCAATGGTAATGTAGTTGTGGAGAAATCTTCTGTAGAAGTTTGCAAATCCTAGAAATCTTCGTAACTCCTTCACTGTGGTAGAATGTTGGACACTTCATGATCCCATTTGTCACAGCTTTGTACATAGTGCGAATGTACATAGTTTATAAGTGCATAGTGGGACATTTGGGACACAACTATCGACTAGATTAGTAAATTGGCGTTGGCCTACTTGTTTTTAGTGAATCAAACTATTGATGCGGTCTTTAAAGGGCACCTATTATGCCCCTTTTCACAAGATGTAAAATAAATCTCTGATGTCCCCAAAGTGTGTATGTGAAGATTTAGCTCAAAATACCCAACAGATAATTTTGTACACAAAAACCACGGGGGCTATACAAAAGCATCTATGTGCAAGCGTGAATGCGACCATCTCAGGTATATAGCCAATTACCTCTGTTTAGTGACCGAAGCTGGCGATTTTGTGATCGTGAGACCCGCGCTAAACAGAAGGCGTGAGGACCTCAAAGCGACATAGCTTCCTAATATGAACACGTAAAATATAAGTAAAGATTTTAAAAGAATAATAAAATGTGCTGCTAAACTATTATATAAATGACCATTAACCAATTTGGCATTCTGACCTAAATTCGAGGTTGTGATAAAATGGAGTCAGATAAGTTTAATTGGAACTAAATTACTTTGCCACGTGGAAAAGACAGTAACGTTAAAAACGTAAAAAGAAAGTATCATTAGACCGATTTAGATTGGCTTACAAAACAAAAGACCTAAATACAAAACTAGAAAGCAAACAAAAGGTAAATGAAACAGTGTGGTAACCACAAACACCACATGACCATGAACAGAGTGAACTGAAGGTCTTAAATACACTTAAAGATAAGGAACTCAATTAAATCAATCAAACAATGAATTACTACGACAACCAAATGAAAACAGAAGGAAAACAGGAAATATTTGTGTTACAAATACACGTTTTTCACTCAAGCTCAGGGACCAACTGAATTGATTGATGCTGATGTGATGGAGTTTTTAAAAAAACAAAAGCCAAAGAATGTGAATTTGCACAGTTGACTGAATCACTGATCCGAGACCGCATACTGTATGGCGTAAACAAATACCAAATTAGAGCTCAACTTTTAAGAGAACCGGATCTTGCTCTAAACAAAGCTGTGTAAACAAAGCCAAATTAAAGCACTCCAAGAGGAAACTGAAGTGACTGTGAAAAAAATGATTAAGATAAAGCTAACTAATGCAGACTTCACACTGCACGATTTTCAAAGCGACAGGAGGTTTCACACTGCATGATTTGAATTCATGAATTCTGTCTGGTCCGCAAACTACATTTCACAACCAAACACACACGAGAAGTGAAGGAGGAAATAACGCAACATCACGCGTGCATGAGACCGGAGTTCTTGTGCGAGACTGAAATTGTTATTAAAAAGGATAGCCTGCAAGAAGATTGCAATCCAAATTGTCTGTACGCTGATTTGCATCGAAAAGGACTACAAAAAAAAACAAAAAAACAGATTATGCAGGAGGAAATGGGTGGGGAGATGAGGGGAGCAATGATTGTGTGTTCTGCAAAGAGAGTTGGAGGTAAATAAATAATTTTGCAATGTGCTGCTGTTGCTTCTGGTCAAGCAGATGTTTGTGCTTTTTTTCTGTTTTATATAATTGTAAATATATCTATTAAAATACTGAAATTCTGGTCTATAACTCCTCCCCGAACATCCCGCTGCCCTGTATCTTGCTTTGTCATTGGCTGTACGTCATTGCAGATGTAGTTCAGAGGTGTCAAAAGTATTCACATTCATTACTCAAGTAGAAGTACAGATACTAGGGTTTAAAATGACTTCTGTAGAAGTTGAAGTATCAACTCAAGCTTTTTACTCAAGTAAAAGTGTAAAAGTACAAGGTTTCAAAACTACTTAAAGTATAAAAGTAAAAGTAATGCAAGGCAAAAAAATGCCATTAAGGACAAAAGCTTAGACCGCGCCAAAGGGGCCTATAGTGCACCCCCCCCCCCCTCCTCAAACATTCTAAGGCCATAATGACTATAATGTTAAATATATTAAAATGTAAATGTTGAAAAACTTGTGAGGCACTAGGCTATAGCTGTATAACAGGTATACCTGTTTCAGCCACATATAAGGATTTCGGATATTGCCATCTTTGTGGGGATATTTTGACACTATAATGGTTGCGCGCACACACACACTCTCTCTCTCCCACACACACACACACACTCTCTCTCTCCTCTCTCTCTCACACACACACACGCACGCACTCTCTCTCTCTCACACACACACACTCTCTCTCTCCCTCTTCTCTCTCTCCACACTCTCTCCTCTCTCTCTCTCACACACTCTCTCTCTCTCTCTCTCTCTCTCACACACACACACACACACACACACTCTCTCTCTCTCTCACACACACACTCTCTCTCTCACACACACACACTTTCTCTCTCTCTCTCTCTCTCTCTCACACACACACAAACACACACACACACTCAGTCTCCCTCTCACACACACTCGCTCTCTCACACACACGCACACACTCTCTCTCTCCTCTCTCTCACACACACACGCGCGCACGCACACACACACACTAACGATTATGTTTGCCACTTATCCCGCGATTGTCATACAGTAGGCAATATTGTAAAAACGGCTGTCCCCAAAGCAATATTTGACGCGATTTGCCCCGTATTCTTGAGCACAAAACTGTTGATTAATTTCTCCCTCGCTTACCGCATCTACAGTAGGTTTCCTTCGGAGGAGTTTTGCCGCTTCGCACAACTTCGCACTGCCGCTTCGTTTGCCGCTTCGCACAATGTAACTACAGCGCGCCGCGCGGGCCGCGGACAGCCTCTCACAAGTTAGAAAGAAAACACAAAGCTAATCAGTTTAGCGATGTGTGTTCAGGAGGCGGGACTCAGATCTATTGTATAATTGGCCATTTTTTGAACGACGACAAGCCAGAATGAAAACAAGCGGGAATGAAAACAAGCAGAAATTAAATAGGAGTAACGAGGCTATTTTTAAAATGTAAGGAGTAGAAAGTACAGATAATTGCGTGAAAATGTAAGGAGTAGAAGTAAAAAGTCGGCTGAAAAATAATTACTCAAGTAAAGTATAGATACCCAAAATTTCTACTTAAGTAATGTAACGAAGTATTTGTACTTCGTTACTTGACACCTCTGATGTAGTTTGTCAGAACACATTTCACACAGCAGGATTTTGAATCGACGACAGATCCAGATATTTAGCATGCCAAATATATCACGGGCGTCGCCGACTCATCTGCGATTCTCTCAGGTTTTTGATCATTCACACTGCGTGTTGTCACTCACATGACCGATCACCGATTTGCCTATGATTTCGGCCATTTGTCAGCGATCTCACAAAATCAATCGTTCAGTGTGAACTCGGCATAAGAAGTCACTTCAGAGAAGTTCCAAATGCATGGTTAAAGAATGAAGAGGAATGAACCAGATGCGGTTACAGTCATGAACTGAGGAAGTGTCCTGTATATGGACAAATATGTATACTGTGTCGCAGAAAAAAAAATCACTTCGGAAGGATGTGCAAAACGCATTAACAGAAAGACAAAACAAGGTTCACAGTGAGACAAGTATTTGAGTTTGAACAAGAGGACCAAACAGAACTGTTTGTAGGTGCCCTTGATGAGCACAGTTTTGTCATGTCAACTCTCTGAGTGTTTGGCATGGTAATGGGTATGACAGTGTTGATACTGTATGTTTGGTCTTGGAGGAATAGATCTGCTACGCTGCTGCTGCTGCTTTTTTTATTGCTGCTGCTGCTGCTGTAGGTTATTGCTGCTGCTGCTGCTGCTGCTTTTATCGCTGCTGCTGCTGCTGCAGAGGAATTACGGGACTTGCTACTGCCAATACACAGCATGATGCTCTGAGCAAGTAAGACATGCTGCTGCTGTGCAATATAGCATACATTAATTACCCCCCAACAGAGCAGGTGACATGATATTTGAAGAATACAAGCTAAGAGTCAGAAAATCTAACGCCAAAACATACTACTGCTGCCATAGAAAGCCATTGAAACCGTGTGCATGCTAAGTGCATGTGGTGCCTAGCCTTTTAGTTTTAAATTTGAGAAATGGGGCATATGCTTGGTCTTGGCAGACTAGATATGAAAGCTTTAGCATAAGTTCTGCCGGGACTCAATTGTAACGTCACTTATTACCTTCACATCTAACCAATCGTGTTTGAATACTTGCAGTATAAAAGATCGGTACTTACACACGTCTGAGTTCGCAGATGCTGACGGCATACAATTACCTCCATCCTTCCCACCACCACCAGGATGGTCCCTGTCCATAACTCCCAGTGGGTCGGCTGAGCCCCTTCCTTCATCTTCCTTCCTTCGCAGGAAATGCAAATTCCGTTGCCCTCGGATTGCGAGCTATGGACGGGCCTACGCAAAGGAACTTTATAAATGCTTGCTGGGCTGTTAATAAATGTATGCTTTGTTACGCTATTCTGCCTTCCGAGTATTTCTGGTAGAACTGCCTACTCAGTATTCCCCTGAGCAGATCTACCCATTAGACATGTGGGCTGCCATGAGGTGCATATAAGGCGTGTGAAGCATCTCCCAGTATAGCCCTCTGGTACACCCTTTTGTTAAGGGGTGTCCCTAGTGACTTACGAATGTGGTGTTAGCTACATTCATGCCGACATACCAGTAAACTAAGTGATTTGGGACCAAAAGGCTCGAATATATCCAATAAGAATGTGCATTATGTGTGGCTTTAACAAATGGTAACACGTTGCAGGCTAATAGAGATGAGGAAATAACTATTAGTCAGACCCAGAAGTCTTCCAGAAGTGTATAGCTCAAAGGCTTCAGGAGTCATGAATATCGTGGAAGACATACTCGTGTGGGGAGAAAATGTGGAACAACCAGACGAAAGGCTCAGGCAGCTTCTAGAGAGAATCAGGAGCATAAATCTGAAATTAAATCAGAAAAAAATGCAAGATCAGAATGTGTGAAACAAAGTACATAGGGCATATACAGAGTGGAGAAGGTTTGAAGCCAGACCAAGACAAAATTAAAGCAAATGTGGAAATGCCTAAGCCACAAGACAAAGCTGCCTTGATGACATTTCTTGGCATGGTTCAATATTTTGCAAAGTTTGTTCCAAAGCTGTCTAAGATCAGCGTGCCACTAAGGGAACTCCTGGAAAGTGGTGTATCATGGCACTGGGAAACTTCACAGCAAAAGAGTTTGAGATGCTGATGTCACAACTAAGCAATGCCCCAGTTCTCAGATTCTTCCACGTCAACAAGGATGTGACTCTTTCTGTTGATGCAAGTTCAGAGGGTTTTGGTGCTGTCATCTTGCAGGAAGGATATCCTGTAGCATTTGGATCAAGATCCCTGACAGACTGCCAGAAAAGGTATGCTCAGATTGAAAAAAAGCTTTTAGCCATTGTGTATGGGTGTAAAAACTTCAGTCAATACCTCTATGGTAAACCGGTAAGATCACGAGTGCAGTCAGATCACAAGCCACTGGAGAAGAGGGTGTTAATGAAACTTCAACCGTATAATCTGCAGATAACCTACAAACCATGAAAAGAGTCGAAAATAGCAGATACGCTTAGCAGAGCTTACCTGGAGGAAGAAACAGAACAATTACTGGACAGTTACTTGGAAGTACATCAGTTGTCAAAATATCAACCAATTTCAGAAGAGAAACTTAAAGCTGTCAAGAAAGCTACAGAAGCGGATAGAGAACTGCAAATGGTGATGGCAATAGTCAAGAGAGAATGGCCTGAACAAATCAGACATTTGCCGACTGCAATAAGAATGTAATGGACATTCAGAGAAGATCTGACCCTCTCAGAAAGACTGCTGTTCAAAAACACAAGTCTCGTGGTTCCAAGCAGAAATACTGGAGAGGATTCATGAAGCTCATTTGGAAGTTGTTAAATTACCCCCTATTTGGGTGTGAGCAAAAACACGCTGATTTCAGTGTACAATGATTCACGTAAACGTATAAGAATTTAGCTAATTTCTTCGCCATTTTTCCCTAAGTCCAGTGTCCCTAGGAAGGCTAAACAAAGAGGACCTGAAATCGGACTGAAAGTAACAGCGTTTCAACGGCATGGCAGCAACACTCTTTTTTGACCTCAGTTTGTGAGTGCTCAATTCAGCAACTTCAGAGACAACTGGGAGTTCAAACACTCAACTTCAAGTCTAAGATATCCTCAGTCTAATGGTCAAAGTGAAAGAGCTGTACAAACCATCATAAACCTACTCAAGAAGGTGCAATAAAGTCAAGGAGATCCATACTTGCTCCTCTTGAGTACAGGAATATGCCACTAGGAGGAGTGAAGTAATCTCCTGCACAGCTTCTTATGGGCTGTAGCCGGTTTGTAGCCAGACTACCAACAGCGAGTAAACTGTCAAATAATTCTACAGCCGCAACTGCACAAATATGTTCAGAAATGCCTAAAGGACAGGCCGTTGAAGCAAAAGTCTTACTATGATTGTATGGAAAGAAACCTGCCTACTCTGAGGGAAGGAGAAAGGGTGAGACAGAGAGCTGAGGATTGTTGGCAGCCAGATGTGAAAAGCCAAGGTCATACATGGGGTGCTTCTCAATATCCCTCCTCGTCTCCTCACTCCTCCATCCTATGACCCAGAAACTGATCGAGCTCAGCCATCTTGAAGGAAATCTCAATTCTCGAATTGCACCACGAGGAGGCGAAGATCGAGGAGTGAGGAGGCTTCCTGAGGAGTTATGAGCGAGGATACACAGGTGTATCCTTTGCAGAAGAGCTTTATTGACTAAACATGACGCACATATAAATGATCCTCCCCCTTCAAATCGGTCACAATAATTTTAAAGGGGTGATGAACTGAGAAACATTTTCCTTGAGCTTTTGACATATAAGAGGTCATCATACTATAAGAATATCCTGTTTTAGAACTGAAAACTTCCTTGTTAGTCTAATAAAAGCTTGTATTGACACCAGGCACAGCGAACGACAGGTTTTTCAACGTGGGGATCTTTGAGGTCAAAGGGTATCAAACACCGCCTCTGCAGAAGAAGATCAACACCTACTTCAACACTGCCTGTTTAGCCCCATCCACGATTTGCGCATTACATGCAATAGCTAAATAACATAGGCCTACGAGGTGATAATTGCTAAACCGGAGCGAGGTACCATGCAATAAACATGCCGTTTACGAAATATTGTGCAGTGCCTGGTTGTGGAAGAAGACAGTCGCTGCATAAGCTTCCTTCGGATTCCAATATTAGGAATGTGTGGTTAAACTTTACCTTTAATGGAGTTCCAGCTGGGTAAAACATTGCGCATTTGTTCGCTTCATTTCACAGCGGATTGTTTTGTGAACAAGACACAGGTCGAGACTGGATTTGCAGACAGATTAATATTAAAAAACAATGCCTTCTATATTGGATTCGACAGGAATGGTGCAACACACTTATCTGAGTTATTTTTTTTTATCTGATAGTATTGCTTTGTTACAGATCGTTTGATATCTAATGATTATGTGTACGTGTCTAGTCACAGAAGGATCCAACTATGAAGATTGTAGCTTGTCAAAAAGACACTGAATTCACATCACAGGGCACACAGCTGGCTTTTGAAACCTTGGATTGGAACCCAATCATAGCAGTGGGCGTTTACTTCCAAGTCTTCAATGTGGCACGCCCATAAAATCTGAGCGTTTCAGGAGCTAGGCTCAAAACCTGGGTAGAAAATAAATAGCCTATTACATATTAATTTTGATATTTTTGAAAGTAAAACCAAGCGAACGTCATAAGTTGACCTTTGAAAAAAAAAAAAGTTCATTTAATTTATACTTTACCCTTGCAGTTTATATAAACCACACATCTCAAATATTTCAACAGGGTATCTTGCTTTATCATTATTTATTATGAATTCTTAAATAACCAAACTAATACAACATAAGGGCAGATCCTTTGAGCGCTGCTGATGACGCTGTGAAGTGACGCTCGAGTGATCAAGTATTCCAATGTATAAAAAAGCTTTCATTCGATTCCTCCTTCCTCATTTTCTTTCCTTGCAGCCTTCCCTCGCGTCCTACAGGGGGTGGAGCTGAGACGCGAGGAAAGGAAACGAGGATGCACAAATAAGCATTGAGAAGCCCCCGTGGTTCAAACACAGGGTGGAGAAATCTACAGAAGAAATCGAAAACACCTGCTCAAGACGAAAGGGTTGAGTTTCCAGAATTCACACATCCAGGACTTAAATGATGGTGTTTACATTTACATTTACATTTAGTCATTTAGCAGACGCCTTTATCCAAAGCGACTTACAACTGAGGACTACAGCAAGCGAGTCATCGTGAAGAGGCAAAAAATAACGCAAGAAGTGCTCAAAATACAAAGTTCTGGTATTGCTCAGAGTAGCATAAGCCAAAACAAGGGAGGTTAAAGGAGAGGGTTTTTTTTTTTTTTTTTTTTTTTTTTTTTAATTTTTTTTGGTGTTCCTAATGTGGTTAATACAAAAAGGCATTGCCACCTGCAAAGATGTATTCAATGCCTAAAGATGTTGCTGAAGAAACTGAGAAAGTGATTGGACCTCCAAATCAATATCCTTGCTAAAGTACATAAGTTGTTAACTAAAGTAAGATAAAGTCTGAGATCTATTCATATTTCATTTTGTTTTGGAGATTTTAATTGCAACACTGATTTTCTAATTTGCAATTAGAGTTGAGGACACTTCCGTTCAACTACAGGACACCAAAAAATGGGCATGTCCTTGGAAAATGATTCCTTTTTCCGTGTCTACTCAGAGCTACTCTCACAATTTCCAGAGTCTGTTAGGAAAGCAATAATACTTGCAGTTTACTTTACTTTACTTTACTTTATTGTCCACGTAGTGGAAATTTGTCTCTGTCTTCACATACATCAGTACAGCAACACATTTGTGAATAATAATTCAAAGATGCATCTTTTCATAGGATAAGGACATGCACTCTCATAAGCAATTATGAGACACCAGACACTATGAGAGACAAGAGTCTTCAATGTACTAGCAAGGTGCAAGAAAACATCACATCCTGTAACATTGACATGATGAAGATTTAAACCGGAGGACGAAAAACTAAAAGCTAAAAATGAACCAGTTTTTCTCCTAAAATTCGAATGTCTCCTAAACATAACATGACCCTTTAATTCACTCTATTCCAGCAAAAGGAGGAAACCAACTCCATATTACACAGTTCACTTTTTAGCCATAGTCGTATTTGTGGTAAAACAGTGTTGAATGTTTTGGTAGAAGTACAGTAACTTGTGAGCTCATGATTATAGACAAAACACTGAAAACTATAGCTTTAGGGGAACCGTACTGTAAAGGCCCGCTCACACCATGATGACTATACTTTTGTTAGTCTAAGTTTTAAAAATCGTTCTAATTCTATGAGAATAGGGAAGTTCTTACTACACTGTCAACAACAATGATGAACTCTCCTGACTTTAAAGACTATTAGCATTTAAAGTGGCAGATGACAGTGCACGCTTATAATACACAGATCGTTATAATCCCTTGGTGTGGATTATATTTATCTGTATAGTTATTGTACTTGGTGTGAACGGGCCATAAGTCATGTAGGCATACATTTTGAGTAGTCTGGCTGAGGAAACAACAATAGACAGGATAAAATGTTGACGAACAGGAAAACAATGATACTTCCTGTCAGAGAGCTTGTGCGTAATAGCAAATGCTTCTCGGCTCTTTTCAAATCAACTTGGAGGCGGACCTCACCAATAAATATGCAACAACACCATTGCCCTATAGTAAAAGATACTACCAAGGAAATGGAGACCAAGAAGCTGAATATCTTCTCAAATATCACAGGAAAGGAGTTCTCAGTTATGTTGCATTAAGTATCCTTGTCTCAAATGTTTCTCATACAATTTATTAGGAGAAATAAAAATAGACACAATGAATCATTTTTTGACGCACAGTAAGAGAATGGAGCTATACAAGGAATGTGGACAATATCTCAGATCATTTGCCCTTGATGAATGTGATGACAGGTTTGAGGTATAATATTGAGCTCAGTAAGCATCAGCCCTATAAAGCACCCATGAAAACCTTTCTGTTCCTATAAACACTGTTATAAGCAAGCAACTGCAGCACTAGTGGACGACAAACTGTCTGTTTAAACACAGTAGAAATGACCGGTCATGTCCCACACTGTTTAACGTCTGATGAGTAATTCATGCAGCCTTGAAACAAGGAGCACGATTCTCCTCTTTAACAACCCATCGTCATTACAGCATGAATAAATACATTTCTCAACAACAGCAGGTCAAGGAGTAATTCCAAGTCCACAAACGAAACCTCAAACCTTTGCCGTTTAAAGTCTGCGAGTGTGCGATCTTGTAAACATAATCTGTGATAATTGGACCGCAATTACAATTGAACATGAATTATGCATATTTTCATCATTTTGAAAGCCAATTTTTATACATTATGCACCTGCCATTGCAATTAAGTCACCATTAACTGCTTTTCTGTAACAAACATTTTAATCACATCATTGCCTTGACAATTTCTAAATTGTCTTACTGAGTCAGTTTCTGAAGCTTCTAAACTTAAATGATAATTCTGGTATTTAACACCTTGAGTCTATATTGTAGTTTGTTTTGGATGAACAAGAGTGGTGGACAACATTTTTTTGACAATGGTTCCTCTCTCGAGTTTTTGACTATAAAAGAATTGGCCATTGACCCATTTAACATTGGAGTCAATGGGCATGTCCGAAAATGTCATTAAAACAACCTTTAACATTAGTTTTCAAAACTGTGCAACTCACCGAGTGATTAGTGATGTTCGTTGATGTTCCAGAAACAAAAAGTGTTGCGAAATACAGTTTCTGTCGTGTTTTATTCGTCATTTGTAAAATCCCATTGAATTCTGTTGAAGGACTGAGTGCTCGTTAATATAATGCGCCAGGCCCGGTTCTAGAACCAAATCACTGAGGGTGCTTCTGAAAATAGTGAGGGTGCTTACATAAACGTAGGGTCATCCAATTTTTTTAGTCCAGGGGGAGGCTCACCCAAATTTCATATTGTAGGCTACCGTTTTTTTTTTTTGTATTCATGAAAATAGAAAATTTCAAAGTGGCTTGTTTGGTGCATATTTTTCAATGTAGCGCCATGTAGCTCTCTCAGTCTCAGCCTCCAGCGCCAGCTGATGGGTCTGACCCAAAAAAAATCGTTTGATAGTGCGCGCGCGCGTACATGCTCAGAAAAAGTGCATCATGTCAGAACAGAACGCCAATGAAATGTTAACCCGGCAAAGCTTTAAAACACGAGCAAATAATGAACTTTTGTGATTGCGAATAAGTGCAGTGTCCTGAGTAACTCTACCACTGTGAAGTTTAGACGCTGACTAGCTCAAAGGTTTCACGTTGCCTGCCTAGCAACTAAATATTCTTTTAAAGCTTCAAACCAACAGCAGAAATGCTAGGCATTTTATAAAAAAAATGGTAACACTTTATAATAAGGTTTCATTTTGTTAGCGTAAACGAATTTCCTGAGCGGGACGCACACATGCAAGCAAAGTGGGCAATTAAAGAGACATCTTCACCTATGCGTATCACGATCGCGAAAGGACACAACCAATCAAATGCATTAAACATGAAAGCATAATTAAATAATTTCTGATTTGAAAAATCGTGTTAATGGATTTATTTTCTGTATGTATGAGTGTGAATCCGTCTGTGTTTCTATTGTCGGCAAAATCTCGTTTACATGTGTGCTATTAATAATTTCATCTGAGGGTGCTTTCACTTTTGTTTGAGGGTGCTTAGCACCCTCAAGCACCCCCGTAGAACCGGGCCTGAAATGCGCTACCAGAAACGGAAAGGGGGCTGTTTACATTTGGTCGATGTAGTCTTTTTGCTCGCTTCCGTTTCTCATAAGGCTAGCGAGCAGAGCAACTGTGCTCCGGGAGAGTAAGCGAAATAAACAAACAAAACCTTGAAAATATTGAAAGACGTGACCACTGACCAGTGCAATATGAAGTTGAACTCGACTGTGACCGTGAGTGTCCCGCGAGACATAAACATCGGTTATCGCCATCAAGTGGTCGGGAGTGTGCTAACGCTTCAGATTCAAATATTGAGCGGAAGTTACACGGTTGTGAAGTGTCTGAAAATAACAAAATAAACGGATTGGAATCATATATTGCGACGATATATTGTTTATAATCATCAACGAACACCACTAACCACTCGGTGAGTTTAACAGTTTTGTAAACGAACATTATTGGTTGTTTTAATGACATTTTCGGACATGCCCATTGACTCCAATGTTAAATGGGTCCATGGTCAATTCTATTATAGTCAAAAACTCGAGAGAGAGGAACCATTGTCAAAAAAATGTTGTCCACCACTCTTGTTCATCCAAAACAAACTACAATATAGACTCAAGGTGTTAAATACCGGAATTATCCTTTAAGTAAAGACAAATAAACACAAACTAATGTGAAACAATTAAACAACAAAAACAATCAATCAAATGAATCAAATTAGAGTCTAATTTGTAAAAAAAAAAAAAAAAAAGACTAAACAAGCTATCTTGTATTAAAATAAGAGTACTCCAAAAAGTACTCTTTCCATTATTCCATTTTTTGTTGTTGCATAAATTGCAGTGTGGGAGAAAGTGAAGTACCAAATATTATATGAGAAGTGCAAAAAATGAGTATAGAATATGAATGTGGAATGGCTTTTACCAGACTGATGAGGAAAGAGGCCACTCGACACCATAGTTAATCTCTGATTCCCAGCATGCATGCTTTGTTTAAATTGATGACTCATTTCTTTAAATAAAACCTTTACATAATGCAATCGAGGGAACCATTTTAATAGTGACCCCAAATTAGCTGTGAGGCTGAGATTTCACTCCCCAAATTGCGGCAATCCTTTGCGAGCATGAGCTTAAAATGACACGAGCTCATCACTAAACTAGAACTCAAAGTAGCTTCATCAGCAGTTTATTTAGTTAAGTGCTTCACGCATGTACACATCTAACAATGTGCAGGAAGAAAGCTTTACTCGTTTACTCTGTATGATGCCAACAACTATTAAATTAAACTATTAAACTATTAAATATCTTATAAAATATAGATATGACATATTGACAGATGATTGACAGATATGACATATTTACATATTTACAAATGTTATTTTATGAATAATAATCGCAATTACACAAGCAGTGTTTTCGGGCTGCTGCATTGCAACTGACCTACCTGTGACTCTGAAGACCTCGATTAGCTTTCTCAGGTGTCTTTTGATCGGGGTTGAAGAGACAGCGGATTGTCCCTCCAGGACTGGATTTTAGGAACCCTGACCTACAGTATCACAGCGTTGTCTACTCTTGCACCTCGAAGGTTATGTACGTACCTGATGTCATTGCAACACAGTGGAAAAAGAAACTATAACCATGCCAACTGGCCTGGATCAGCAGTTTCCCAATGAAAACCAGTAACACTTTAGAATAATTGTCCATCATTAAAGAGGTAATTCAGCGCTTGCAAGATTTGCTTTTAATATAATTTGTCTGCCTTTGTGAAAGGATCTTTTTTCTTTTTAAATCAGTGCTGCATGACCCAAAGAAAACAGAGAAAAAGGGCTGTGGCGTTCCCTTCTGCCAAAAAGGAACACATCCATAATACACTGAGCTCAATCCATCAGTGGGAATACAAAAATGCAGAATAATAACAGTCTAATCTGTAGTTTTAACAGAAGCCCTGGAGCTGCCAGAAGTTTAAACACGTCATGCGGCAGACTTTTGATAACAAATAAATGGGAAGATCTTGGTGCAGGTACACATTGTTCATTTACATTTACTTCTGACATTGTAACAATACAAATATCAGCAAAGTTACCCTTTCAAATGCAACTAGTAATGCAGTACAAGTAGTTAACAGGACGAGTCGTGCTACAGTAACACTTCAGCTCCTATTAATAACTAATAATAACTAAGAACTATTATGGAAACAAGAATAACTAATCATTAAGGAATATCACGTTTAGGACTGATATAGTTCCTTAATAGCTAATCAGTAACAATTGAATGAAATAAGCCTCAAAGAACTATTAACTAACTACAGTATGACCAATTATAAAGAATTACTAATTAATCACAACATTAACATGATATCTGATATTTGAAGTCAAGTGTTGACTAGTTACTCAGTGACTACTAAAAATGTGTTTAAAGGTTCCAGGTCCAGATCGCTTACGGGTGACAAAGTAACACTTGAGAAATTAGGTGAGGCTTATCATGAGTTTCACAAATAATTATAGAACGTATTGTATGTGTTTATATGTGAATAAAAGCTTATATTTAATCTGTTCAATGTATAAAGAAACTGAAACTTTCTCTCTTTCAGAAAACTTAGATAAAACTGATTCATATTGATTACATTTACAATGTCTTTGTGGACTTTTTGAAGCTCCTAAGTTCTGGTTGCATGGAATTTCAATGGTGGGACAGATATCTTTCTGGTGTGATTAAAAATATTGTAATTTGTGTTTTGAAGATGAACAAAAGTCTTATCGGTTTGGAATGACTTGAGGTTTAGTAAATGACGATGATTTCATTTTTGGGTGAACTGATGATGAACAGAGGGTGGATTACTCACCATGTTTACATGCAGTGGTCCAGATCCTGGTCTAAACAGCCTCCGTCTATTGGATCCTGTGCTGCTGTTCCTCACACGGAGAATGCCTGACTTAGCCATCGATTTAACTGCAGAACAGATTGCTAGAATAAGTGCAAATGCTCCAAATAAAATTATATTAAAATTCGTGCCACAACATGAAACTCTAACCAGACATGAGAAACTTGAGAGAATAAAACTGCTATGAAAGATGTCGTTGCACGGACCTAAGAGAAGGGTGGTAGTCCTATGCAATTTTATGCTTTCATATTATTAATATTGCTCAGAGATCAGATTGTTTGGAGAATGTTCAGGCTGCTGGTCATGTTTATTTTGCACTATTTTTTGGCACTCCTTGTGTTATGCTTTTTGTTGATATATACAGTACTGTACAAAAGTATTAGGCAAGCTAGTATTTTCACCCAAAACATTTTTTTAAGACAGTTATTTGTATTTTTTTTAGCTGTAGTGTGTCAGTAGGAAATATCAGTTTACATTTCCAAAGATTCATTTTCCCATTAATTGTTATAATCCAGTGAGAATGTTGTATGCAGAAGGAGTCTGACAACAGCCAGTATGATCCACACTGAGATCTGATGTTACCATCATCGAGTCCATCTGATTACATGAAAAACTGAGACCGACTAAAATCCAGAAGAACTGAGGGAATGTCTCCAAGACGCTTTAAGAAACCTTCCTGCAAATCTACCTGAAAAACTATGTGCAAGTGTACCTGGACAAAAGCTGTTTTCATTCGCAAAGGGTGGTCACACCAAATTGATCTGATTTAGCTAATAAAGGTTAATTGATAAATAAAATTGATTTGACAATTTTTTAAAGCATCCTCACTTTACAGCATTTTTACACAAGTGCCTAAAACTTTGCATAGTTATGTAGCTTTGCAGGCAAGTTTCTTCAAGCATCTTGGAGACATTGCCACAGTTCTTCTGTATTTAGTCTCAGTTTTTTCAGTTTCCTCATGAAATCACAGACAGTCTCGATGATGGTGAGTTCAGATAATTCTGGATTATAATGATTAATGGCTAAAGGAATGTTTGGAAATGTAAACTGATATTTCCTACTGACACACCACAGCAAAAGATATTAAAAACATGGCTTAAAATAACCATTTTGAACAGAATTCACTATATTTCTGTGTATGTCTGTATGAGTTTGACATGCACTGTACCTGGAGGAGTGAGCACATGTGTCAGGGCAATGGGCTCTAGTGCCGAGAGAGTGGTTGGCAGCGGCAGTGAGCAACACCGCTGAAGCAGAGCTTTAAGTGGAGGATCTGCAGGCGACTGGCCAGGAGGGCGTGCGAGGGTCTGAAAATCACTGCATTAAGTCAGATAACCCTTAAAACAGCAACATATTACATTAAACTGCATCCAAAGTGTCTCATTTACCAACTGGCAAATCAAATGTTTCATGTCAAGTATAGTGAGTGGGGTTAATCAGGAGAAGAACAGTATCTGGAAACATCTAACTGAGAATACAGTCAACAGTAAATCGATATTAGAAATACGTTTAGCTATTGTACACAGGCAGAACAATAGCTAAAAGTTGTGGCCTATTCAATTCAAATCTGTGTTTTTGGAGTGTTTTGGTCTTTTTGAGTTTAGTCTAAACAGGAAAACATGAAATCCTATTGTACTAGCCCTCTGATAAAATTTAGTTTGTTCCCCCTAGAGCATCTTAGTCTGAAAATTAAGATCATATTGATGTGTTTTTCTCATCATTCCCCTAGTGAAAAAATTATAATAATAATTTAAAATACATTATTTCATACTAAGTATACTACAAATCAATGAACATATTTACTGACATACTGTATCGCTTGAGACTTACTGATATAAATATTACAATAGTACAAACTGCACAATGCACATTTCTTAATAATAAGCCTACAATGTGTTTAATATCACTATTAGAAAGGCTAGTATGATATAATATCAGTCTTTGAAGGCAAAATATTTAAAGTGTATCTTAAGGATACTTGCAAGTTCAATTTTAGCACAATCAAATATGCTAAGTTGTATCTCAGCACTATTTCTGGCTAACTAAAGTACATTAAGTACAAAATTAGTTGTTCCAATTTAGCAGACTTTAAGTATGCCAATTTAGTATACCAAAAGTACAATTGCAGGGTATTTACATAAATATGTAAATGTATTTGTAGTATACTTAGCATAAAATAAATGCATTTCAAAATACATTTTAGAATATTTTTCTAAAATATCATCAAAATAGGTCATCATGCGAATGGTTCAGAGGTGGACAGTAACAAAGTACATGTACTTGAGTACTGTACTTAAGTACACTTTTTGAGTATCTGTACTTTACTTGAGTATTATTTTTTCTGGAAACTTTTACTTTAACTTCACTACATTTGAAAGACAAATATCGTACTTTTTACTCCACTACATTTCTGTCAAGGTCCTCGAGTAGAAAGTAGTAACGTCAGGGATGATTTGTGTTGCATTTTGGTTGGAAATGAAAGTCGGGTTGACGTCAGAACTCGACTGATGTTGGTTTCTGACGCCAACCGATTTTCAACCACAATACAACGTCTGTCCAACGTTGGAGATTAACGTCAATCTGACATTGGATTCTGACATCAACATGATTTTAATTTTCAACGTTGGGTTTGGTCTTCTAAATGCGAATTTTGTCATTGTTTTGGAGCACAGCTTATAGATAACACGGCTAACATATTCATACTAAAAGCCAAAAAACTGGGAATAGCCATTTGGGCGTCCAAAACCATTGTGGATTTTATTGAGTACACTAGTTCAATCCCACGACTGGAACTGTGAAATAAATGTGATATTGATATGAATAGGTTGGCAGAGATTCAGAGGCATAAGGTACTGTAAATTGGCTATTACATGCAACAATAATAAAACAATGCATTGACATTTACTTTTATACTTAAGTACTTTTAAAAATGAGTACTTCTGTACTTTTACTTAAGTAAAAATCGGTCTTTACAACTTTTACTTGTAACGGAGTAATATTTGACCAGTAGTATCTGTACTTTTACTCAAGTAAGGGAGTTGTGTACTTTGTCCACCTCTGGAATGGTTGTTAATATGTCAGGTGTTCAATACATACAGGTATTAAATGCATGTATACATGAGCAAGGTTAGTGTGTAAAATACCACACAGCATGTCATATGTTACCCTTAGCAAACAATTTGAAGTTAGCAAACCAACTATCAAACATTGTTCCTACAACTGACCGTTCTGTTGCTGGTTTCTGTATCTCTGCTTAACTGTGGTGGCAGCATCAATGCCACATTTTCACTACCATTATAAATGGATGCAATAAGACAAAAATATATTTTTGAAAAATATACTTGAAGTTTTTTTTGTTGTTGTTGCACTTTATTAAAAATATATTTTAGGTATATTTGAACTGTGTGCTGGAAAGTATCATTGTAACAATGCATTGAAAGTATACTTTCAAATTACATTATAGTATACAATAGTATTTTGTACAAAGCATAGCTAAGTATTATGTCTATTAATGTGCATGTGTTATTGAAGACAAAGTGTGCAATTTGTAGTATACAGTTACGGTCGGCACTGATAGCCTCGTACTTGTAACACAAATAAAATACACTTTAATATAACTAATCAAGCATGCAATTAGTCCCTACACAGGCATATACTTAAAGCATACTAACTATACTTGAAGTTGTTCCAATTTAGCACACAAAAGTACACTAAATACACTTAAAGTTATGATTTACTATAATTTACTATAGTAACTAACTAAAATATACTCAGTACAAAATTAGTTTTCAAAATAGCACACTTCAAGTTAACTAATCATTAACACACTTGAAGTATACTAAATTAGTCTGGCTGCACGTATACTTAGCATATTTCTTTTTCACCAGGGTACTCCTACTCCTAACCATACTGAACCTGCTGATCAGTAAAGCGGTCTTAGAAGGTGCAGCCCATCCGATTAACATGAGGACAACGCTTAGTTTCAATTAAATGCCTATTAAATTCACACTGGGCACTTTATTTCCAGTTTTCAAACGTTTTCTTCATTTAAAACAAACGCCTGTTTGGGCTGATTTCAAGTAGAGTGAGTTTGGAGAAAGGATGATTCGAACTCGGGTTGTCCTTACTCTACACTCTCCATGTCCCAGTTACTGGCTCGATTTCTTTTGTAATTTTGTCTTTTTCAACCAGACAGTGAAGGGTGGAGTTAATGTAATGGACACTTCATTATGAATGTAATATTTAATAATTCGAATTTAAAATAATAATTATAATGAATAGAGAGTCATAGTTTTACTTTTCACTATGGGCGGTGTTTCCCAAGCCTGTTCCTGGAGGCACACCAGCCTCCCGTATCTGACCCATGTATTTCTGGGCTGCGTTCCACTTGTTTATGCCCTTCCCTCGCTAACTTCCCCTGTCTCGTTGACTCGGATGTACATCATTGCTTACGTTGCGTCAGTTCTCACTACTGGCAGAACCCATGCAATTGAACTGGAAAGTCCTCAGCCTTTATCACTTTGAACCCACTTAGGAACTGATTTATTATTATAAAAAAAAAAAAAAAAAATCTTTATGAATTTGTTTGATTTACCATTCGAAATTCCTATAGGTATGTTTGAGCTGTTGGGGAAAAATATATAAATGACACAAATTAACATTTAATCCTTTTGCCTTCCTTATTTTATCCTATCGGAGGCCCATCCCATGGTAACCCCAGTTTGGATCAAGCCGTACTTCAGATGTTGCCATTTTTTGATGGACAAACTGCCAAATATTACCCTTAAATTGTGATCATTACAATCACAAGCTGTAATCATTGCCTAAATATCACATTAAGGTTTTGTTGACAAATCAGCAGAAATATGGCATTTCAGGTCCAACCACATCTAATATTCCTGTAGTAAAACCACCATAGTTTTCTCTTTTCAAATTGAAAAACAATCTATCAATACGTACGTGGACCATACTGCCCTCATCCATTGTTAAAGTTGCAAGCATGATTAAGATTTATATGATCAAGTTTGTTACTGTGACAGCCAATGTTCATATGCTAGCAAAAGTGACTGCAGTCTGAACCGAAAAAAGAAGAAGATCTGATCTGTCTAATTACTATTTTAACAGTAAGTCTAAAAGGTTGGTCAATTTTGAGGAAAAAACAAACAAATCAAATTTCCTCTACAGTGTGACCAAAGGCAATGCAACACTCACAAGAACAAACTAGACCAAGGTGGCACTGCTGTATTTACAAAGGACTAGATGGAAATCTCTTACATTAGTCAGTTACTAATGTAAAGGTACAGGTTACAACATTTTAAATACATTTGTGATTTTTTTATATCACTCTCTTTTGGACTACAAAGAGAAAGTAGATTCTGCATGAGATGTTTTTAAAACTTAGATTAGGATTATAATTTAACACACTAAATCAAGGATGGGAAACTCCGGTCCTGGAGGGCCACTGTCATTTCAAAGGCTGTGTCTTCCGGAGGTTTCATTTGTCGGCCACGTACGTTATAAAAGATGTCTAATTTTAGAACGGTAACCATTATAAAATGTACCATTATTCCTAGTGAAGCGTAATTGTTTATGACGTTGGAATGTAGTGGTCAGTTTACTGAAATGAAGGTATGCGGCTCAATGACGTATGCGTCTGACAAATACAACTTCCGGAGGACTCAGCCTTCGAAATGAGACACAGCTTAAAGGCTGTAGTGCCTTGAAACCTGCAGGATTATTCAGTGTGTTGATGTAGTTTCCACTGAAACAGGAAGACAGTGCGGGACATATTAAGCAGCTCCTCCCTTTTTTAAATGGTCAATAGAGTTTTGTTCATATCACAGCTCGGCCAGAGCCGTTGAGCTCGTCAAACAACTCAGATTCTAGAGAGCATTTGATTGGACAGGAAATCTGATGAGAAGCTGAAGTGCAGAGTGATGTCATCAAAATCATAGATCCATAATGGCGGAAGTGCGATACTGTACATTTTGAACGCTTATATCTTCTAAATGCAAATGTTGTCATTGTTTTGGAGCACCCTTACTTATAGATAACCTTAAGGATAACATATTCATACTAAAAGCAAAAAAAAAACATGAAAAAAAAAAAAAACTTAAATTTGATGTCATAGGGCAGTCTTCAAGTTTGCTTGATTTACAGGCAGGTGTGTTTGACAAGGAATGTGTAACCCAGGTATTGGCACTAAATTCCCGCTCTAAATGAAACTGTTTAAATAGTCAGATCCATGATAGCATGGAAGCATATGTGATAGCATTTGAAAATACATCTTTCATTGACAGCAACACTGCAAAAAATACTTTCTTAGTTAGTATTTTTGTTTTGTTTCCAGTCCAAATATCTAAAAATTCTTAAACCAAGAAGCGTTTACTAGAGAAGTAAAATGACATAAGAAATTCTATTTTGTTTTAAGATAAAAAGAAAGTAATTTAAGTAATTTTTGCTTAAAACGAGCAAAATTATCTGCCAATGGGGTAAGCAAAAAATTCTTGGTTTCCATTCGAATTAAGATTTTTTTCCTTGTTTTCCATTCGAATTAAGTTTTTTTTGCTTACCCCATTGGCAGATAATTTTGCTTGTTTTAAGCAAAAATTACTTAAATTACTTTCTTTTTATCTTAAAACAAAATAGAATTTCTTATGTCATTTTACTTCTCTAGTAAATGCTTCTTGAATTAATAATTTTTAGATATTTGGACTGGAAACAAAACAAAAATACTAAGTAAGAAAAGCATTTTTTAGTTAGTTGTGCAAACAAGTTAGTAATGCGTTGAAAGCAATGTCAGCATGATAGATCACAAGGTAATAAAATGAATGCCAGCCGTGACAATAAGATTGAGCAGCATTAGGAGGATAGTCTTCTTATGAAATGTTTTTCAACATAAAATCTTATATTTACTTTCTTAATTAACATTCCTGGAAAAAAAGTTATGATTTCTAAAACATTTTAGCTGACAACACCATTCCTTCTTATTTTGTCAACCCCAGCTTTCTATCTCCCTGTCATAGAGACCACATTTCACCATCCAATCAGCTATCAATGGACAAAATACAACAGTACACTTTCATATTGAATATCCCTTTCACCTGAAATTATACAGAAATAATATTGGTTGTCAATGTAATTTATGTCATTAAAAAAAAGTCACAGTTTAAGGCAGCTTACATTACCTTAAATATGTCCTCCGGGCAGTTTATCTTTTTCCTATCTGTGCAAATATCTTGGTTTTCATCAACAGTTTTGTTAGATAAGTGATGTGAGATCAGAGAGTTTTCTTTTGGTGTATCTGGTTCTTCATATCTCGGGTGGCTCTCAATGGTGGCAAGAGAGATATGAGTCGAGCTGAGCTGAGACTGGGATTCATCCGAGTTATTACACAGGGAATTGCTATCTCTTGGAGAGTCTGGGCAAGTTCTCCAGGCCTTCAGCACCACAGGAGGAGAGCAATCCACCTTGTCACTAACAGTTGAGACCACCATGTCAGTAGATAACGTGGATTTACAGTGAACTGAGGTATCGGCTTTGTGCTCATTCCTGATTGGCATATTGAGCTCTCCTGACTGATCTGTCTTTCTCAAATTAAGAGGCGACTGCTGTCCTTCAGGGGGGGAGAATGAGCGAGACGAGTTTCTCCATTTCATTGCTGTCTCGGCCACAGTGTTGAAAAATCGGAGAAGGCCTCGAAAATGGCTGCTTTTGCCATCAAGGCCCGTTTGTTCAGGTGCAGAGTTCAAATCTTTGACCAGCTCAAAGCTGACCGAGCCATAGTCCGAATCAATGGTTTTGTCCAGGGTATTCATTGACTCAAAACTACTCTCTGCCAACGTCTGACTTCCTTTTCCTTTGAGGGAAATTCTTCTCAAGTAATTCAAAACATCACCCCCCTTTGACCATCGTCTTCTTTGAGGTATCTTGAGGCTTTGCTTCACATAGCAGGATTCCTGGTCCATCACAGATGAATTGTTGCAGTTTGAGAAGTTGGGGTGAGATTTCTTTGTATACATGACTCTTTCTGACAACTTATACCCATTTTGGTTGCCAACGGTGTCCTTGGTCTCCTGGTGGACACTCTCTGGGGTCGCAGCTGGGTCTATGTCCTCAAATGAACAGTAGAAGTCTGCAGTGTGTCCTGCAAATGAATGTCTCTTGGCCTTATTCCTAAACACATGCTTGAACTCCGAAGAAGGAGATTCCTTGCACATATACACATCATCTACGTCATCTTTCAGGTCAATGTCGAATTTGGCATCAGAAATCTTACCAGCTTTCCCTCTAAAAACAGACCTTACTCTGTTTGTGATTGACAGTTTTAGGAAGGACGCTTCACCTGGGAGGATCACTGAGTGAGGTCGCCTGTCCAGGTCAGAGGTGGCCTTGCGGCGGTGCAGGATCCTCCAGATGGCCGCGGTCCTGCAGCGCCGGTTGGGTTCCTGTTTTTCTCTTCTGAGGGTCTGACAGGGAGTAATGGAGTCTGAGGAACTGGACTCTGGAATCCATGAGATCTCAGTTTTGCTGTCTTCGTCAACTGAGACATTGAAAACATTATTGACAAATCCATTGGTAAGATTCGACTCTGACATGGGGCTGGTTGTGCTATCCATCCTCTCTCATTTTAAGACAAAATGTCAGGTATCCAGTTTATGAAGCATAATTTTTGTCATCCTTGAGAAAATCTGTGATAAAGCAAAAATCACACAATATGGGAGATTTATGTTTTTTTTATGTAAAACAACGAAATGCAAGATTCAGATATGTTCCAAAACCCAATATGCCCATTAAAGACAAACAAGAATACTTTTCCGCTTGTTCTTAATCCAGGTCCACAATGAACTTGTAGTAGCCTGTCTACCATGAACCACCTTTACTTCTTCTTTCTTTCTTTCTTTCTTTTCTTTCTTTCTTTCTTTCTTTCTTTCTTTCTTCTTTCTTTCTTTCTTTCTTTCTTTCTTTCTTTCTTTCTTTCTTTACACACACTCTTTATAAATAAACACACACAAACTACCAATCAAATGTTTGTGGTCAGTAAAATATTTTTTTAATGAAATTTATACTTTTATTTAGCAATAATTATTTAAATGGACATTTAGAATGTTAAAAAACATTTTTTTTATTTGAAAAAGTTTCTGTTCATCAAAGAAAAACACACACTCTAATCACAGTTTCCGCACTTAATTAAGCAGAACAACTGTTTTCAACTGTCATAAGAAATATTACAATTATTTCTTAAGGATCATGTGAGACTGAACTGCTGTGAGTAATGGCTGCTGAAAATACAGGGGAAAATATCTAATATATAGCCTATAAGTAAAATATAAATATATAAAGTATAAGTATACATAAAAAAGTTTTCACAATATTACTGTTGTTGTGTATTCAACCTTATTGAGCTTTAGAAAAAAAAAAAAAAAAAACTCCAAATGTTTGAACTGTATACGCATATACAATAAACTACGTACAACATCAGGTGTGATTTTAAATTCTTATCCTGTAGGAATTGTCATAATGCTATATAATCGTAAATGTACTTATAAAAAAAACAAAAACAATGAGACAATGTTGACCCACACATCAGGAAATGCCTATTCTTTGATAAGAGAATGGATTTGGAAAAACTTACCAAATTCTCTTGAATCAGAGTGTTTGTCTCATAGAAGAACAAAAAAACATTCAGTGTGAATCCTTTAACATAAAAAATGGTGTTCCAATATAATCATTTGGACGACTGTTAATCCACAGCATTCTTCAGAAATGGTCTAGGGTTTTTCTCAGCCTGATGCCCCACAGAGACCGAACAGACGCCACACACACACACGCCCAGTTCCTCTCATTAAGTTTGAAGTCATGATCCAGTTATTTTTGCCACTCTTCCACTGCAACTACAAAGACTCTCAACTGAACACGCTATTTGGCTTAGTCAGTCCTTTTTACATTTGCAGTGAAACGTTATTAAACGTTACATAATGAATCAACACAATACACAAAACGTAGGGTCAAAGTTTGAGGGCCTATTTTAAACACTTCCTTTTTGTCCTGTTTTGGTACTACTGTAATCACATGCAATTTTCCTGCTCTACACAGGAAAGAGTGGATCTGAGTGAAAAAATGCTTTAAGTTTGACAAAGACAGGAAGCCTGGCTGACAGCATGTAAATATCTGCTCCGTACACTCTTTCCCTTCTGTCTGTGCAGCACCATTGTGAGGGAAAGACAATTGGGTTTTCTTTCCCCTAGTGAGTCAGTATACGCTCCAGTTTGTCAACATGATACTGCCGCTGTCGCCATTTTGATCAGCTAAAACATATTACTGCCACAGTGGACACATCCAACAGACATATACATTTAAAGGCTTTTTATTGGCGTCAACTTTTCTTAAACTGTTTCTAAAGACAAAAGACCATAAAACATTCTCCAAACGCCTCACATTCAGCACGCTTCCTGTGCAAGAGCAGGCAGCTTTCCTGCTATCCATTTCTGTCACAATGCACATCCTGGATAAGTTAACCCTCCTTTATTTTTATTTATTTGCTTTTTAAAACTAAAGGCAAGACTAAATCATTTTGTCAATGAGCTGAACACACACAAAAGTTAAATTCCTGTTTACTACACAGACAGACAGAGAGATGATTAGTGGGAAAAGGGTAAAATAAATTAGACTATTCAGAAGTTTTGACTCAAAATTAAAGCACACTGTATCAACTACCTTTGATGTTTGTGCCATATTATCTCCATTTCAAAATGTTGTTCAGAAAGCACCTCGTGTGATGTCATCACTTTTTATCTTGTAGAACAATTGGCCTTTTCCTTAGTTTCCTGTGACATAGTTCCAGATCAACATCATGATAGCACACACACACACACACACACACACACACACACACACACACACACACACACACACACACACACACACACACACACACACACACACACACACACACACACACACACACACACACACACACACACACACACACACACACACACACACACACACACACACACACACACACACACACACAGGTTTGAGCTAAACCTGAACTTGCAATGAACTGGCTTCTTTTGGATTTTTTTGTTTTTTTGTACTGAACAAACTATATCCTATCCCCTTACACTAACCCTACTTCTAAACCGACCCGTCAAGGAAAACGTTCTGCATTTTTTACATTTTCCAATGATTTCTGTATGATTTTAAATCCTTGTGGGGACATTTGGTTAAATGGTTGAAGCTAAAACTAAACTTGTTTTACCAGTAACTCTCTATAGGCAAAGCTCACTTTCGTAAAAGTATAAAGAAACTTACAAGTCACATGTTCTCCTTTGTCTCAGTTTCCCGCCAATCATTAGTTTCTATGGACACTGATTAATCGTCACAGCTGCTTATCATTTAGTTTATTATGTCTGTCTATTTAAGTTCCTCTGTTTGTATCACTCATAGTGTGGTATTGTTTGAGCGTAGCACACCGTTTCATTTTGTTTGAATACATCAGCTGTTATTGGGATCTCCTTTTCATATGAATAATTCTTACTTTACAAGCTGATATGACTGTCAACTGTAATATATATATATATATATATATATATATATATATATATATATATATATATATATATATATATATATATATTAAGTGCACATTACTTATTTTCCTAACCCTATAAATCAAAGCATGCTTGTTTGGACTCTGGCTTGGAAGGACAATTATAGACGGGACCTTTTCAAACTTGAACGCCCCTGTTGAATACCTCTGCTCTAATCAGTCTATTTAGAGTCTATCAGAATACCTCTGCTCTAATCAGGGCTGATTTATCTCATGTGGGATGATGCAACAAATATGAGGTTCTAATGTAAGCAAACAAAATAAGATTATTAGTGTTTTTTTTACAGCAGGTTACAATGTGTTTTGTTTATTGTTGAAATGGGAGTGACAGTGAAGGCGTCGCGCACGCGTTTACGTCACAGGCATGCGCCAGTGCAGGAAAATAACAAAACATTATCAAACTAAAATATAGGATTAATTTCATTGACAAATTTTGAGCAACACGCGAAGAGCACCGAGGGTTAAAGCAGCAGCTTTACCGTATTAAACATGAAAAACTGTGTCAGTGTGTCTTTCACTTTCAGTGCTTCACATCGCCACCTAGCCGCCTGGAGTGCCCACTACATCAAATTTCACACACTTTTGCGTCACAATATGCATGCAGATTTCCCCCCCATAACGCTCGTCTAAACGCAGAATAAAAAGTGTTTAACGCAACGCCACTTTTGCATTTTCTCTTCAGATCGTTTCCGTGTAAACATAGCCTTAATCTTACTAAATTTTAATTAGCAGCAGCAGCTTATTATTACCTTTAATTTAGTGCTGGAACGAGTCATCAGCACTTCCAGGTCTCACTTCCTGTTACAATCTGCTTTACTATCGCCCCGTTTCACAGACAAGGCTTAATCCTAGTCCCAGACTAAAATGCATGTTTGAGCTGTTTTAACTGAAAACGACTTGCACTGACATACCTTAAAATATGGTCAGTGCCATTGTTTTGTCTCAAGTAACAAACATTGTAAAAAAATGTGGCTGCGATTAGTTATAACAACTTAAAATTTGTTGAGAGAACTTAAATATCCAAAACAAAAAACGCTTCAGAGCGTCCTCGCTCTGGTGAAGGCTAACAGGTTAAAGGTGCATTAAGCAAATATTTCATGTTAAAAATACCCGTTTTCTAACCCATACATGCTTAAACAATTGCCTGATGGGCTGAATGAGCCCTTCTCTGATCACTGAGATTGTCTCTATAATCCTGTAAAGTAAAATAAATAAGAGGGATTCGGGCCGGAATTTGAGACTGGGCGTGACGTCATGCGCGTTCACGGCACGCTCACATAGCTATGTCTGGCAGGTTTGTGTATTCGCCCGGCATTCTCCGTAGAAGATGGATTGTAAGAGACCCCGCTTGTAGTTCATTTCAAACACCAACGCAAACTCCACGTAAGATAAAAAAAAGAAAACTTCTGTCTAGTGCAACCAAAAGGGCCAAATTGGACTCAGACAGGCGTCGGAATAAGACGAGAGTAAACATATGGAAGGCTTTCAACAAATGGAGAGATCTCCATTTGTTGTAGCAAAATATCTACTAAATAAATCTGCACTACATGTAGTTTAATGATTTGGTATTCAATTAAAACAGTTCAAATATCTTGAGTGTGATATAAAATGCTGATATATAAGTTAGATAATTAGACACACATTTTGAGCAAATTACTGCTTAATTAGGATGTACAGTATTGCTATTGGAATATTGCTACTTAAGCAGATCAATAAAACAGGCTAAACCCCCGCAAATCTTCGGCGGATTAGCCTGTTTGGCTTTTATGGTAACGTCATAGTGCCATTTAATTGTTTATTACCTTGAGACAATTGAGTGTAACTTTTTTGACCGACTGTGTTGAGCTTTTACAAAGTAACAACTTCTATTGTTCATGAACGTGTTTCCATAATAATACAATCATAAGTGGATACAGTAAACACATAACACAGTTCAACATGGAGATATGGAAATAAAAAACGAAGTTTTCTACTACCCCCCGTTTTCCCCTCACACATAAGTGTGTAATTTACTCAATTGCCTTTCCTAACACATATTTAAAATGACTTGCAGATTTGTAACTTTATTACCTCTGAAGACATTATGATTGTAAACAAAAGATTTGCGGCTGATGCTCCTTTGGTTATGAACAGCTCGTGCTCGTGCTCGTGCAAGCGTGCGTGTGGTCCATGAGCGTGCACATCTCTGGCTGTAGTTTCGCTTGCCGCCAGAGGTGGCATAGTTCTGCAAAAACTCAGAATCTTGCGCTATGCACCTTTAACTAAACTAAACTAACGTTAACTAAACTTAATATTTTAAGTCAAGCATGAACACATACTTTTTAAAGTTAAAAACAATGTTGGATTTAAGTTGTGATAAATAATCGCAGCAATTTTGTTTTTTACAGTGAACCAGTAATGTTTCTTTTTTAAAGCATGTTTATAAAAGCTACTTAATTGTCCTAATTGAACTAAGGCCTAATCCTGTTTTAGTCTAAGCCCTGTCTGTGAAACCAGGTCTATATGGCCAAAAGTATGTGTACAGTTTTCTGATTAGCAGGTTTGGTTATTCTGGTAATTCAATTGAAGCCTAAATCATTAAATATACACCATTCAGTTCAATTCTAAATAATTCTTCCAACCTTTTCAGTAAGATCATTTAAAGATCACATGTTGAACTCACATTCACTTGTCCCTTGATAACCCATCACAATATAGCATTTAAGCAGTGACTGTCATACAACTCTGACAGAAATGTAATCTGTTTGAGAAAACCATAGAAATGATTGGGAAGTGTCATAAACTAGGTCCTATCTGATGCCAAATGTTCTGTTGCTTCTTATAAAAGATTATTTAGGTGTAAACTACAAAACTATTTTTGTTTCTTTTTTTTATAAAGTAAAGTAAAAAAAAAAAAAGTTGAAATGGCAAAAATGCCTCTCCTCCATTGACATCCATTAAAAAGAGTCTCTTGTCTCTTTTCCAGTAACTCTGAGGCTTGCCTAAAGGGGCTCTGGTATTAGTGTGTTGTAAATTGTTGAATTGTTCTATATTGCTAATATCCTAGCAGAAACACGTGCCACAGAACAAGCTATAAACATGTATAGAGCATCTGCTGCTTGAAATTCTGTATTCTCTGTCAAATAAAACAACAATAATATCCTGGCCCTAGTTATATTATAGTTTACTTTGTCAATAATGACACCTAGTGGTCATCAGACATTTTGGATTTTCAGAGCTGAGCTTTGTCATGGTGCAGAATATAGAGGCGAATCCATGTCCATCCTTCTTATTTTTGCTCTTGAAAATGCACAATCTGTAGTTTAACGATGTGGATTTTATAGGTGCGTTCACACCATGTTGTAATTACCCGTAATTAAAATGAGATTTCAACTTGTAAAAAGTTTTCACGTCCTTGTAGAGCTCTTAATTTGTAGTGGTATAAGATCATGCAAACAGCTGTTTCAGTCCAGCAACGCCAGACCTGCAGCCACAAGACGGAAGCCACAAGATTTGCTCTGCAAGTCAGTCTGGCCAAGAGCCCATTTAAGCCCATTTCCAATTTTTCCAAATCGAGGCAGCAATCACAAACGCTGAGGCGGGCTTTACACGATGACTGGTTTTAGGTCTATCCAATTGCGCCCAGAGGCATTTGAGGCAACGTCCATTGGTGACGCCCCTTTGGAAATGGTCTGTGAATGAACCTTCCCCCAGACCCACTCTTACGACTGAGAAGGTTCTGGTCTCAACCAGGCTAGTGCTAGTGAATATGACCTGTTTTTCACATATTTATCTTATATGTCTACAATATTTAACAACATACTTTTTAAATAAAGTTTTCTGTTCATACATGCATAATATACAGAATCATGATGTACAAAGAGCAATATTTTAAAACATAGCCTATTAATAAAGTTTAAAGTTAATGGATACAAACACAATAGTTTATTGTTAGTTCAACTCTGTTTAAACAGCCCTTGTATTCTCTGGTTCTCTGTCGGTCATTGTTTGATGTCATGCAGGTGTCTGCGGTTCCCGTGTTTTCGTTGTTTTTCTCAGTGTTATTTTGTTCCTGATTTGTTATAATTGTTTATTTTCATTCAAATCTCCCTCATCTCTGCCTGACGTCTTATTCCCCCGTTCCTTGACAGCACGACCGACCCATGATGGATCCAGCAGGGAGAATTGCGCGTCTCCGTCAAGGAGATTTCTGCATTAAGGATTAAGGGTCTGGATTTTATTGTGTAGGCTCATTTGACCAACATGAGCAAGGGAGGCCTGATTATTTTATTTTGGGGGAGGGATGTCTTTATGTGAGTAATTCATGACAGAATTTTCATTTTTGGGTGAATTTTCCCTATGTTTTATCCCTTTAAAAACATAGAGTATGTGATTTAATGTGAAATATACTGTAGACCCACTCAATAATATAACATTCTAAATAAACATTTAATACAAAGCCTTGAACAGGTGAAACGTGCATTTTTCTGTATGAAAAGCAATAGAACATTTGAAAAATATAGCTAAAATAACCTTAAAAAACATTTAAATGCATCATAATTTAAAAACAACAAATAATCAACATAAAACACAAAAACTGTTGACTTTTAAGCCCATCTCATCTGCATAAAGACCTTAGTCATCCCTGAAAACGAAATTAATATGATTATAAATAATATATTTACTTTGACAAATGCCAAAAAAAAAGTGCTACCATTCTGTAAGATTTAATACAAACATACAATAAGTTCATCGCAAAGGCCATTTACAACAACCGGTACAACTTCTGAAAAGTAATGGAACTGACCACAGATGGTTTTCACGGTGCATTGTGGAACTTTTTAGGCAGCGAACGTTTCAGTGCACTGGAATAGTTTTGCGATTGAGACTCCCTGATGCCGACTACTGAACTAGAGAGCTGATTGATGCCTTGTCCACACTAATACGTTTTTGTTTTAAACAAATATTTTTCTCTCTGTTTTAGCCTTCTGTCCAAAGCCTGTTTTAAGCCTTCTGTTTTGAAAACACTTTCCCAAATGGATACATTTTTAAATTTTCCTTTGTAATGTGGGACTATGAAAATGGAAAACGCTGACGTATTTTTAATCATGTGACGCATATTGAACCATAGATATGTTTATACTGCTGTTGTGTCTGTTATGTGCTATTCACTTTTCACACTGTTGCTAAAGATATGTTATTTTGTGTACGCTTCTTTTCACAGTCCTGCAATGATGACAGAAAATGTACTCGCAATTTCTGCGGCAAAACATGAGAGCAGTTGCTTTCTGGTTAATGAGTGCAAACCTAGATGCATCAGTGAATGGTGTGAAATGAAAGTAAAATGATCCTGCAAGAAGAATAGTATGATAACTTTATTATGTCTGTTCCTTTAAGTCTTTATTATGTTTGTTATGAGGTTTTATGCATGCTTAGTTAGGTGAATATAGAGTTTGCAATGTTTCAGTGTGGAAGAGAAACTTTTGGATAACGCTTGAAAATGCTAGTGTGGACGGAGAGTGTTTTTAAATGAAAACTCAGTTTTCAAATGTATCCGGATTTATTGTGGACGTAGCCTAAAAATGCACTCATACACTCGCAAACTTTCCCAAGCACTTCTTCTTGGGGGAATCCCCACCACCATTTTGAAGTGTGTTCAACTTTGTCAAGTGAATGAGGGAAGTTTATTTGGACAGACCCTCAACTCCTTGATTTTGACAGAGGGAGTGAGTCTACTCAACATGTACACTTCAGGCAGACCCATAGACCACAATGCAACATGATACTATATATATCTTGGCATACTTTCCTTATGCGGGCTTCTAGGTTGCTAGCACCTTTATTTGACACTAACACATACGTGTCAGCTTTGCCCGACCCGGGACGAAAACACTGAAATTTTCTCTGTAAATAACCTCACTCCCGTTCCCACGGCTCTCGGCCTCGCCCTGCTTGCCACATACCCCCCATAGTCCCTCCAGGGGGCAGCACCTCTGTGTAAGGAACGAAGAGGCAAGAGAAAGGGATGAGGAGAGACAGAGATGAGAGGAGAGAGGAGAAAAAACATTTTGCGGGATGATATTTGTCTGGTGTTTGTGAGGTGTCGGCGAGCCTCTTTGATGCGTTGTTGAGTAGTTCACACATACAGTAAATATTGGCGAGCACTGATCACCCCGCTGATTTACCCCTGATCACAGTCCAACCTGTCCTGCAAGCTCATTGACTTGAAAATCGGGCTTAAATCAGGCTTAAAATCCTGTAGTGTGAACGTCTCGGTTACGTATGTAACCCTCGTTCCCTGAGTACAGGGGAACGGAGACGTGTCGTCGGGGGGAGTTCCCTGACGAATTGGGATCACGCTAGGGAGACCATTTGCCTACGAGAGAATTAAAACGAGCCAATGAAAATTGGCATGCAGGAATGCATTCCGCAGCCCGCCTACCAGCGCGGGAATAAAATGCGGAAGCAACGCATGCATAGTGCTTTTCGCTGAGGAGCCGAACGGTGTCCAGTCCTCCGCGAAGGTACAGCAACATGGCGAGGGGACGACACGTCTCCGTTCCCTGTACTCAGGGAACGAGGGTTACATACGTAACCGAGACGTTTCCTTTCGTCCTGGGAACTCCGACGTGTCGTCGGGGGAGTTCCCTGACGAATTGGGATCCCTAATAAAACGCCATGGTGCTGGCCCCTTCCAGCGCCCAGCTAAGCTACCCTGCAGCAGTTTCTTGTAATAAGTTGCGGGAGCTAGGTAGGAATCACACTGCTGTTCCACAAGACCCCGCTCAGTGGATATTGGATAACATGGGGAAAACGTGCCCTAACCCAAAAAAAGGGAAAGGGAACGCTGCGGAAGCCCCAGCCTGCCTGAGGAAGGCCTGGAATACACATATGTACTAGCCCAGTGGGATAGTGAAACATATGGCAGTCCCCTGAGGTGGTCCCATCCTAGGAAGTGGGAGCGAACTCAACAGGGACGACAGAAAGAGTCTGCCAAGGGGAAGACACGGCTGAACTGCACGTGGCATGATGGGTCACAGTAGAGACCACTAGAGAACACCCAGTCTACTAGCAACTCGATTAGAGGTAGCAGGACCTGGCGCTGGCGGTCCGCTACGCCAGGCACCGGAGGGGTGATGGAGGAACTCACGAGGCTCACCAACGTTGGCGCCAACGGAGCAAGAACGCACGTACCTGGCCGAAGCGCAGGGTGGCGTAGCAAGCCGACACAACCTATTCCCTCGCACCACTGGCCGTAGCGAGCACTCGGGAGGAAACAGGTTCCACACGCAGGCTATAAAACCTAGCGAACGTGTTAGGTGTCGCCCAGCCCGCAGCTCTACAGATGTCTGTCAGCGAGGCGCCTTGAGCCAAAGCCCAGGAAGCGGCAACACCTCTAGTGGAGTGAGCGCGCAACCTGGGAGGACAAGGCTCACCCAGAGACTCATACGCTCGGGTGATAGCATCCACTAACCAGTGAGCCAACCTCTGCTTGGAGACAGCCTTCCCCTTCTGCTGGCCTCCATAACAAACAAAGAGCTGATCTGAGGTCCTAAAGCTTTGCGTTCTGTCAACATAAACCCGCAGGGCGCGGACGGGACAGAGAAAAGCTAGGGCTGGGTCTGCCTCCTCCTGGGGCAGCGCTTGCAGGTTCACTACCTGATCCGCGAAGGGAGTGGTAGGAACCTTGGGCACATATCCAAGCCGGGGTCTCAATACAACGTGAGAAAGGCCCGGCCCGAACTCTAGGCACGATTCGTCGACCGAAAAAGCTTGCAGATCCCCGACCCTCTTGAAAGAGGCCAATGCCAACAGGAGTGCTGTCTTATTTGGACAGGATATTAAGCTCCACCGTTGACAAAGGCTCAAAGGGAGGACTTTGAAGAGCTCTGAGCACCAGAGCTAGGTCCCAAGAGGGTACCGGGTGCAAAACACGAGGTGGATTTAACCTTCTAGCACCCTTAAGGAATCTGATGATCAGGTCGTGCTTCCCCAAAGATTTACCCTCTACTGCATCGTGATCTGCGGCTATTGCAGCAACATACACTTTGAGGGTGGAGGGAGACAGCCTACGCTCCAACCCATCTTGCAGGAAGGAAGCACGACTCCGATCGGCAAGTTCGGGGGTCCGCCTGACGGGAGGAACACCAAGCGACGAACAGGTTCCACTTCAACGCACAGAGGCGCCTCGTAGAGGGGGCTCTAGCGGAAGTGATGGTGTCTACCACTGCCTGTGGCAGACCACCTAAAACCTCCGCGTCCCGTCCAGGGACCAGACATGGAGTTTCCAGAGGTCTGGACGCGGGTGCCATAGAGTGCCCCGTCTCTGAGAGAGGAGGTCCTTCCTCAGAGGAATCGGCTAAGGGGGGGCTGTCGTGAGGAGCATGAGTTCCGTGAACCAAGTCCTGGTGGGCCAATACGGCACCACTAGAAGGACCTGCTCCTCGTCCTCCCTGACCTTGCACAGAGTCTGTGCAAGGCGGCTCACTGGGGGAAACGCATACTTGCGCCGGACCCGGGGCCAGCTGAGAGCCAGGGCGTCCGTGCCGAGGGTCCCCTCGGTCAGGGAGTAAAACCACTGGCAATGGGTCGTGTCTGGAGAGGCAAACAGGTCTACCTGTGCGGCTCCGAAGACACTCCAAATCAGCTGGACCACCTGGGGATGGAGTCGCCATTCTCCTGGCAGGGGAGGCTTCCGTGAAAGCTCGTCTGCCACACGGTAGAGCGCCCCTGGAACATGAACGGCACGAAGCGACCTCAGATGCTTCTGACTCCATAGGAGGAGGTGGGAGGCGAGTCGCGACATACGACGGGAGCGTAGACCACCTTGATGGTTGATGTACGCAACGGTCGCAGTGCTGTCCGTACGGACCAGTACGTGCTTGTGTCTGAGAAACCCCTTGAGGCGACACAAAGCTAGGCGTACTGCTTGCAACTCTAGGCAGTTGATATGCCAATGCAGCTGGGGCCCCGTCCACAGACCCGAGACTGCATGCCCTTTGTACGTGGCACCCCACCCCATGGCAGAAGCATCTGTGAAAACCACAGCATGCCTGGACACCTGGACTAAGGGCACTCCGGCCCGTAGAAACGCAGGGTCTAACCATGGGGAAAAGGTTCGGCGGCAGTGCGGGGTGACTTTGACCCGGAACGTGCCGCTCCGCCACGCCCACCTCGGGACTCGATCGTGAAGCCAGCGCTGAAGTGGTCTCATATGTAACAGGCCAAGCGCCATTACTGCGGCTGCGGGCTGCCATATGCCCCAGGAGCCTCTGAAATTGTTTCAGTGGAACCGCTGTCCTGCCTCGAAAGGACCTGAGGCAGGTGAGCACTGACTGGACGCGCTCCTCCGTGAGGCGCGCAGTCCGAGTGACCGAGTCCAGCTCCATACCGAGACAAGAGATCCTCTGCACGGGGCAGAGTTTGCTCTTGTCCCAGTTGACCTGAAGCCCCAACCGGCTGAGGTGCCGAAGCACCATGTCCCTGTGATCGCATAGCGAACGCCTAGTTCTCTCATGGGAACAATGGCCACCTCCGCGACTTTCGTGAAGACACGGGGCGACAGGGCCAGCCCGAAGGGTAGGACCTTGTACTGACATGCTCGGCCCTCGAAAGCAAACCGTAGAACCAGTCTGTGTCGAGGAAGAATCGAGACATGAAAGTACGCATCCTACAGGTCGATCGCTGCAAACCAATCCTGGGGACGGATGCATTCGAAAATGCGCTTCTGCGTGAGTATTTTTGAACGGGAGTTTGTGCAGGGCCCGATTCAAAACTCGCAGGTCCAGGATTGGCCGTAACCCACCGCTTTTCTTGGGTACAATGAAGTAGGGGCCGCAAACCCAGACCTCATCTCGGCAGGAGGGACCGGCTCGACCTCGTCCTTCGCCAGCAGGACGTCGATCTCTTTCCGCAAGACAGGGGCATCCACTGACTGCACACGGGTGAGTGGATGCCGCTGAACTTGGGAGGCCGGCGTGCAAACTGAATTGCATAGCCGAACCGGATGGTGCGGATGAGCCATTGGGACGGACTCAGAAGCGCTAGCCAGGCTTCTAGAGACCGCCCCAACGTGCCCAACCGAACCACTGGCGTACCCGCGGAGGGGCAGCGAGGTGGAAGACAGGGACCCGGCTCTGGTGGCGTTGTAGCGACCAAGAGCGGGGTCTGGGCGTCAAACTCGACACCAACCCGCTTCCACCGGGGGGCAGACGGCAGAGAAGGGCCCGTGGGCGTTCTGCTGCGGGCTGCCCGGGGTGGCGAAGGGAGGGGGAGAGACGAGGAACGAGGCCCTGACTCCTCGTGTCCTGGTCTCTGCGCCTCCAGGCCCAGCTGCAGACCGGAGCGACGCAGCCGAGGCTGCGTCACTGCTATCCGCGAGCTGGGGAGAGGGGAGCAGGAGTGTCGCCGTTCGGGGCGGCGCACACTGCCATTCTGACCCTCTCGGACGGAGGAGACAGGTCTTATTTTACTGCCAGTCCCGACCGTGAGGGGAAACGAGGAGCGAGGCCCGGGGGCCTCGAGTCCTGGTTTCCGCCTCATCGCCCAGCGAGAGACGAGAGTGACAAGGCCGTAGCCCTCACTGTCATCTAAGCGCTGGGGCCCGTGAGTGACTCAGAGGAAGTGAACTGCTCAAAATTTGGGTACCGCTGACTGGATGACCAGCGGCGGAACAGAAACGAAATTCTCCACCCGGCCCTCCCCCGGGGGAAGGAGTGGTGATAACACACACTCCCGAAGAGCAGATATCACATACTCTGGGTCGCTCCTCTCAGGATCGTTTCCCATCCTCTTGCTGAGGGGAAACAAACCCTGAGCGGGCTGGTTTAAAGGCGCTTCTGGACCACCAGTGTGGACATCGTCTGCCCGAGGGCCAGCAATGTGACTAATCACGGTCAGTCACAAGCGCAGCTCCACCCCGAGTCAGAACTACCCACGTGCACTGAATGTGCAGGGGTAGTGAGAGAGGAAAAACTTCTGCAGATTTAGGCCTGTTTGGCTTGCCATATTGGCACCAAAATGCTTCCATACTGCCAAATTTTTTCACACTCACCCTGACACTTTAGAATAGCCCAGGAAAGTGTAGCTGTCAAGTCTGAATCTTCAGCATGAGAACATACTATTATAGTAGGAACGCAGCATCATTTTCAGAGTATAACAGCCCTCTCTCCGATGTAGCGATCGACATCTGTCCTCCCCTGGAGCCCCGAATGAAATGCTTGGTCCCCCATGAGAAGGACCAGAATCCCATCCGAAAGCCTCGACGGCACACGGCACGCTGAGCGGCTCAAGCCTTTACGTGAAAGGGGAGACGAACAACGTGCCGACGTGGTCATGCACTCATGAGAGAACATAAACCACCCACAAACGCAGTCTCAACACACTGATTAGGCATGTGAAACAGTGATCGTGGCCGTCACCAGGCATGCAAGACAGTGAACGTGGCCATCATTTGATGACACACGGCACGCTGGGCGCTCAAGCCTTCAGGCAAGGCGAACAACGTGCCGACGTGGTCATGCTCTCATAAGAAAGCATAAACCACCCACGAACACAGTCTCAGCATGTTTGCGATGCGCTAGAGGAGTGGGAAGCTCGTGAGGGTCTTTCACCAGACGAGACATCCGCACTGTAACCCCCTGTAATCACCAAATGCTCATTAGCCAAAGTAGTCCTCTCCTTTTTAGAAAAAGAACTAGATTGGGGAACAAGCAAAAGGGACTCAACCTCGTAGAGGTACACGAGTCTCGACCGCGCATCTAGAGCGCCGAATGACGCGCGCTGGGTTGCCGTGACAACCCGCGCTGTCAGCCGGCGCTCGACGGCACACGGCACACTGAGCGGCTCAAGCCTTTACGTGAAAGGGGAGACGAACAACGTGCCGACGTGGTCATGCACTCCTGAGAGGACATGAACCACCCACGAACGTAGTCTCACACACTGATTAGGCATGTGAAACAATGAACGTGGCCGTCAAATGAGGACAGGAAACGACCGCATCCAGAAACACACGAGTGAAACGTCATCCTGAAAAGGACGCGATCTTCACTCGTGTTGCTCTTTCAGGAAGAAAGTACTCTCTCTATTGTGCTGAAGCACACAGGGACCCAACGCGGCAACACAGCGGGGAAAACTGCAAGCCCGCTGTGCGCACTCAACCGTTTACCAGCTGTGAGAACAGCTTTTGAATTAACAGCGTGTAGACGCAGCCGGCAGACAGGAATCGCGCGGTCGCTGAAACGCCTTCTCACCAACACAGAGAGATCCCGTCCCGAAACAGCAGACTCGTTGAGCGTAAGATACAATCTCAAAACTCATTCACTCAGAGAGGACACAACCGGTCGGCTCCGAAGCTAAAAGCACTATGCATGCGTTGCTTCCGCATTTTATTCCCGCGCTGGTAGGCGGGCTGCGGAATGCATTCCTGCATGCCAATTTTCATTGCTCGTTTTAATTCTCTCGTAGGCAAATGGTCTCCCTAGCGTGATCCCAATTCGTCAGGGAACTCCCCCGACGACACGTCGGAGTTCCCAGGACGAAAGGGAACTTGGCAGTTTGTTTCTCTTTTTTTTGTTGCGCATATAGAGGAATTTATTTGGTATCATGGTTTATTTATGTCTTCCTATCGGATAAACAAAAAATGATCCTCCTTTATTGAGTGCATTTATTTTTATTCATTTTGAGATTTTATGCATCTTGTTATTTCCATCCAGCATTATGCTATATCCCAAAATATGCATAAAAATATATGGATGGAAACATAGCTAGTGATAGGGGAGGACCGGGGACAGTTGCAACACTTTTTGCATTTGGCTCTGTTACTCAGAGACGGTTTGGATTAGGCAAACCCAACTGTTTATACAATAAACTTACATATAGTCTAAACCATTTAAAGATAATTACAGAATCTACATTTTTCACAATTTACATTTGAATGTAAGGAGTCAGATGTTGTGCCCGGGGACAGTTCAACATTGTTTGGGGATGGTTGCAACATGTTACAAATACAATATATTACAATATATGTCAGCGTTAGCAAAATTATTATTATCAAAAATGTAAATTATAATAATATTACAGTGTTATTTATTCATCAGCTTTGATTAGATGATAATTATATATTTGTCTAGATGAGTAGGCCTTATGTGCAGATGTCAAATATTCAAACTGATATAAAATACAGTATCCAACTGAGCATGTGCAGTGTGAGTGTCATCACTCTAGCTTGTTTTTGATTGGAGAAAAATGACATGTTGCAACCATCCCCTGATGCAACTGTCCCCAGTGTCCCACATCAAATAGCAATTAGGTTCTCACTAAGCCATATTGCTATAACAAAACATTACAGTCATGTCAAATGATCCTCCATTACACTAAAATACGTAAATCCAACTACTGTACCCACAAAGTACACTCAAAGCGATATATAGGCTTTTAGCAAATCTCAACTGCTTCATTGTTTATATTATCGCCATGTTTAAACTATCAGCGCCAAACTTTTCAGTGTGGAGATAGGCCTAATAAAACTATTAAAGTCATGCATTTCTATAAATCTACTTTAAAAACAAGTTTGTGGAAAACACTATACAGTGTTGACTAGCATGACAAGAGTTTATGTCCAGTTGTAACAAACTAAATGCAAATCAAATGTGGTAAATGATTGTTATAGAACAAAATGAATGACAAATAGTATCTGAAGTGATGTTTGAGGCATGACATCATTTATTATGCAAAAAAGGCAACTTGAAGATATTCTAGAGGCAGAAATAAAATAAAATACAATTATTAACTTTTTCATATAAAATAATGACATTTTTAAATAATTAAAAATAAAGTAATTTTTGAGTTTGACAACAAACACAGCACAAACACAGCTATACAGCATAGTTCAAAACATAATGATAATTCATAGTTTCTGAACATTGACTCTCAGTCTTTATTCACCTTTTTCAAATGGTTTCTCAATATAACTCATAAAAGTATGGAATAGAATGGCGTAGATCTGATAGGGGCACATTGTAACGCAGTGTTACAACGTTCCCCACCCTGCGCAACTGGGATCCATAAACCCGGCTAGTGTCTTCTGCAGGTGAGATCATTAAATAGGCTAACTATCTCAACTGTTAAATAACAGATATATGATTAAAATAATATCAGATTTCTCTCATTTGAAATAAACACAAAAAAAGAGATATGAAAAATTTACTTTTTGCTATGGTCAGTGATATCTTTCAAAGATTTTGTTTTATTTTGGCACAATTTTTCCTCTATATGTTGAGAACATATAATATATCTACTAGTTGATACGTCAACTAATCACACTAAATTTTGTCATGCTAGCATTGTGTGGAAAGTTTTAGACCATTGTGTGTTACCTAACCATGCGTTATATTGTGCCCCGCTCAGCCCTGCAATATAACTGATACTTCATAAATAGATTTTAGTCTTACTTGTTGGATTTTTTTCTGATCTGATCTACTTAAAGGATAATTCCGGTATTTAACACCTTGAGTCTATATTGTAGTTTTGTTTTGGATGAACAAGAGTGGTGGACAACATTTTTTTGACAATGGTTCCTCTCTCGAGTTTTTGACTATAAAAGAATTGGCCATGGACCCATTTAACATTGGAGTCAATGGGCATGTCAGAAAATGTCATTAAAAACAACCTTTAACATTAGTTTTTAAACTGTGCAACTCACCAAGTGATTAGTGATGTTAGTTGATGTTCCAGATACAAAAAGTGTTGCGAAATACAGTTTCTGTCGTGTTTTATTCGTCATTTTGTAAAATCCCATTGAATTCTGTTGAAGGACTGAGTGCTCGTTAATATAATGCGCTACCGGAAACGGAAAGGGGGCTGTTTACATTTGGTCGATGTAGTCTTTTTGCTCGCTTCCGTTTCTCATAAGGCTAGCGAGCAGAGCAACTGTGCTCCGGGAGAGTAAGCGAAATAAACAAACAAAACCTTGAAAATATTGAAAGACGTGACCACTGACCAGTGCAATATGAAGTTGAACTCGACTGTGACCGTGAGTGTCCCGCGAGACATAAACATCGGTTATCGCCATCAAGTGGTTGGGAGTGTGCTAACGCTTCAGATTCAAATATTGAGCGGAAGTTACACGGTTGTGAAGTGTCTGAAAAAATAGTTCCACTATAGCAAAATAACGGATTGGAATCATATATTGCGACAATATATTGTTTATAATCATCAACGAACACCACTAACCACTCGGTGAGTTTAACAGTTTTGTAAACGAACATTATTGGATGTTTTAATGACATTTTCGGACATGCCCATTGACTCCAATGTTAAATGGGTCCATGGCCAATTCTATTATAGTCAAAAACTCGACAGAGGAACCATTGTCAATAAAATGTTGTCCACCACTCTTGTTCATCCAAAACAAACTACAATATAGACTCAAGGTGTTAAATACCGGAATTATCCTTTAAGTCCTTATACTTCAGTGCAGAGTAGACTAGGGGTGTCAATTCTGTCAAACTCCGCTTGTGGTGAGTGACAGTCCTGCACCAGAGGTCAGAAGCAGCTCTGCATTAAAGATAGTTCACCCAAAATTCATACAGGGATTCATACAGGTTTGGAACAACTTCGGGGTGAGTAAATGATGACAGATTTTGGGTGAACTATGCCTTTAACAAACCTGCCACTAGCCAGAATTAGGAAGTTTACATGCCTTGGCAAGCTGATTCAACCATGGAACAGAAACCATCTTGTCCAGGGTCACCACAAGACAGTAATCATTTTAACCATTAATGCTGCATTACATCCACAAAACAAGAACCCAACCTACTGTGTGAACAAACAATTTGAAATTCTTTTCATTTGTTGTAATAACCAGATATTTATAAATTATTTATTAAAAATAATAAAGACATTCCTGTATAAACCATTATAGAATATTTAGATTTCTTAATACAGAAAATATAAAAAATATTAAAAATCACAACATTTTACAAAAAGAGAAAATAATATTAGTCAAATTGTAAGTTGTGTATTCCACATTAGAAAGGAAATGTAGGGAAATCAGGATACATGATTCAAATAGTTCTTCAGTATTTTTGGAATGTCCAGACAATCTATGGAGCACATTTTGTTTTCCATGGGAAGAAATCTCCATAAAGCAAGTCGCGCCTGAGACATCAGTGGTTTTGGACAAACTGTATGTAGAGAGGATTTGGTGTTACAATCACATAGGAATGAGTGACAAAATAAAAACAGACACGCACACACACAAACACAATCTTTGAGGCTGTATTAGTGAGGACCTCTCATAGAATCAGTGGTTTTCATTCTTGGCTACATGCTAATTTCTACATCTCTGGTTTTCAACTTCGTCCAAGGGATCCACCGCTCACCACAATTTTTTACTGTATTCTCTCTTATATGACACACTGGCTCTGTCCCAAAATGGCACACTTCATATGCACTTTAGGTCTAACAATGGCCGCCGCGTACGAGTGTCCGTTAAGTCAACCGTAGGCTGTCCCATTTGATTATTTTAGGTCTAAGAAGGGTGCTCGCGAGGAATGCACTGCCGAAATGCGCCCTCGATGCGCACTTTTGCCGAGCCCGCACTGAGGAAAGCTCCACAGCAGACTTCTTCCTGACAGTCAACGCGCCGTTACTTCACGAAAGTGTGGACTCGTAGGAAGACCGCAGGCATTTCTCAATACAAGTACGCAAAGTTTGGACATGTCAGGTTTACTCAGGAGAATGAACTCCTGAGGAAGGAGTTCTCAATTCTGTCGGCAAAAGTCCGGCAATTCTGTAAATGGTACAGCAGTGTACTTGAATACTTAATATTAAACATATTAATATGTGGTTCAGGCAATATGTGCATATGTACTCTGATTATCTTCACTGTAAAAAAAGTAAATATGACATAAAACACAACCCTGCCTCTTTTTGTCAAATGTCAGGTTTAATGATCAATAATAGCCATTATAAAAGTATAAAAGGTATAAGAAGCAAAGTCAGCACTCTAGTAGGCTACAACGGTATATCCTAAATAAATATATAAAGCTATCCAACTCCTCTTTGCCCTCAGCCAAAACAATTTGATCGCGAACAAATTATAGATGAGATTCAAAGATCGTCCGTTATACACAAGATTAATTATATCTCATGTTTAAGCACTACAGAGACATCAGAGCCAGCGGCTCGACTAGCCGAGGAAAGGCAGTTCTAGACGGGGTACATGAGTGCTGAACGCCCGGTGATCGCCTGGATCTCACAAACGAAAACATCACATCAAATTTTCAAATAGGAGTCGATAAGTTTTAAAACGATTGCATCCTCACTTGAAAACTCTTAAACTAAATATTGTGACACAATAACAGTAGTTTTAAATAACGTGGGTTTTCTCCTCTGCTATTGACGCTTGCTGGTTAGTGCGAGATGCATTCTGGGATACCTGTCTTTCTCAAGTCCGCACAAGCCACCTCTCGATAAAAGCTGCGGATCCAGAACACATACAGGGATTTGAGCTGTTATTGGCTAGATGTGAACTTTGAATTGGAACAGGACTTGGGCAGCGACTGATGACGTTTCACAAGTCCACAAGAACACAAGTACAGACAAGAACGCATATTGAGAAACGCTCGCGAGTGTTTATGGTGTTATTTGGGACATGGGCCACTGGCTGCACCCGAAAGCTTAGGCAGCTGACTTGTTGCAATGACTGCAGGAACCGTTTGTGCACAGAGAAACCTCACAAAGCCACTTTCGGACAGGCTTCTGAGGCAGGCTAATGGTTTATTGATCTACACCAACATAGAGAGAGCTTTGGTGAAAACAAAGCGAATATGTATTTATAAAAATAGTAATTTCTCATTAGAAATTACATCAAAAGTGGAAAACGTCAGTCAAAATGTTCTATATATTTAAACACAAACTGACCAGCAACCGCAACTTTCAGATGCCATCTTTAGTTTATGTACTGGAATGGAATGCACAGGATTGTGGGATATTTGCTGCCTTTAGAAATCGATCAGATGAAGGTATCTCAGGAGACAGGAAGTGAAGCTGTGAATTTGGATGTGTCTTGATGCCTTCCTACCTTTGAATGCATCCTCCAAAGACATCATTTTTAAAATTCAAGATGCAGCCACAGTTCAGTTCGTGGAGCTTTTCCCTATCGAGCTGATGATCATAATCATGTGTGTTAACTGCTTTACATGTTGTTCAACCCTAAACTATGGGTGGCTGATTTTTGGTCTGGGGAGGGTTGGGTGAATTACTGAAAGCACAAATTCTATAAAAAAGCATGTAAATAATTAATGAGGCAAAAAATAATAATAATATATAATATATAGCCTATATATTATCATCAAATCATTATGCACAGTAAAGCTTTAGCACAAAAACATACCACAACATTTTTTTTAGGAGACAATGTGGTGTCCTATCTAGTTATAAGCATTATCTTTAAATCTATTTATGCACCACAACTGTCAATCAACAATAGCCTACTGTCTTGAACTACCAAATCAGATTCAGCTTTAATACACAAGCATGCAGATTTTTTTTGGAATATTTTTTATTATTATTATTTATTTATTTTTGACATATGAATTAAATTACTTAATTTTGGAGTTACAAAATTAGTTTTTTATTTATTTATTTATTTATCTTTAGTAATATATTTTGGCCTTCCCACAAGTTACGTCCATGCACTAAATCTAAACCTACCACTCACAAACACGTAAGATCAGATTTAAGTGCATATTGAGTGATAACAGTGAACTTAAAGGATTTCTTACAATGTTGAAAACAACAGGTCTTAAAGGGATAGTTCACCCAAAAATGAAAATTTGCTGTTTATTTACTCACCGTCGGAGCATCCAAACTGTAGGTGACTTTTTTTTCTTCAGTAAAACAGTAAAGAAGATTTTTAGCTGAAATAGTTTGTCATTGGTGATTCATAAAATGCTGTCAACGGCTACTGTCACTTTGCCTACCAAAAATCATTGGCTGAAAACTGTGTTTACAAGAGAGAGGAAGGACATATACGTGTTGCTGTTATCTCACATTCACCACTATGGAAGTTTACCCTATTAGTGTTTAACTTCCGCATAACAAATGAAATTTGTTAAAAGGGTACATTATATATACATACATGTACGTCATAATGCGATAGGAAGCAAGAGCTCCGGACTGCCGTGAACATGCTTAGGACCATTGCCAAGGCTAAATAATGTTGTAAATAATGTTCAGTCTTTTAAATGGACCGATCGTTTCTCTTCTTAAGATCTCGATGTATTATCAGGAGCCACGGGTATTCATTTTGACTCACCAAGGACCATGGTTTCAGCTAAAAATATTCTTTACTGTTCTACTGAAGAAAATCACTTGAAGGGGAGTAAATTAACAGCAATTTTTATTTTTTGAGTGAACTAGTGAGATATCACAGGCGAATGTATTGCAGACTTACCTCTCTCTTTCAGCAGAAGCATTACTGCTTCATTTTGTCTGGTTGTTTTGTCAACAATTAAAGTGGGTAGAAAGACATTTGCTCCAAAGTCTATGAGCAGCTGAATGTATTCCAGCCCACAGCCGTATCTCAGACACATCTCCAGGACAGTTTTAGGCTGTTTGATCCTGGTCAGCATCTTCTCCTCAGTGCAGTTGTAGTCTGGGTTCGCTCCATGCTGCAGTAACAGTTTGAAGCAATCCAGATGGCCATAAACAGCTGAGATGTAGAGTGGTCCTCGGCATGTCGTGGCGTTCGAGGCCCAGTCGGGCATTTTGGGCTTGACGTCTACGTCAGCTCTGTGTCGCAGAAGCTCCCTCAGGATGTCCACGTCACCCTCTCGGGCCGCGGTGAGCACCGGGGAGCAGTTGTTATACAGGCTACCGTTTAGGGTTTGCACCAGCTTCTAATAAAGCAACAACACAGTCTAGGTGTTTGGCGGCGACGGCCGTGAAAAGTGGAGTCTGAGCTTTGACGTCTAGGCTGTCCACCTCTGCCCCGTGAGCCAGGAGGACCTCGATACAGTGCAGGTGACCGTGAGCCGCGGCCGTGCGCAGTGGAGTAACCGGGATGCCCCAGCCGCTGCGGTGGTTGATGCATTTCCTGTACTTATCCTGAGACAGGAGATCAGTAAGGAGTTTGTCGTCATCTTTAAATACAGCTTGATTCAGTTCCTGGCAACAGTTTGTGTCTTCTTCCTCATCCTCTTTGGTTGAAGAAGAGAAAAGATCTTAGAGATGTCCATCAAACTCATGCTGGTGGACTTATCCAAAAGCATTCTTCAGAAAACTGCTCAAGTCTCCATTCGACAACAGGAAAGAAATAATTAAAATTACTCTCAAGCTCTACAACATAAAAAAATATATCAAAATAGTTGTTACATTTAATGCAAAGCAGACTCAAAATCATGCTTTTGTTTCCTAGCCCACACTTAATAGCCTTGCTGATATTCATAGCTTGACAGCTTTCATAAACAAAGTTAATATAGATTAACTGTATTTTTAGACACAATATTTAATTGTCTGTCTGTGCTTTAGTTCCAAACGAACAGGATCAACCGTTGCATGTCTCTGAGCAGCAAAGTATTGGTGTTTCGTTACGGAGACAGTTTTTTTGAGCAAATCGGTTTAGTGACAGTCACTCGTTGCCACCTGGAGAAGTGACTCGGTCACATTTGTCCTTGCACAGCGAGATTCTGTGGGGGAAATAATCCGTCTTCTATAGTCATCTGGACTTCTGATAGCGGAAAAAGCTAATTTTTATATCGCATTCAAGTTTGTTGATTCAAATCCCTCCACTAATGCAGAGACTGATTGTCTATCATCTGGAGTATGCAAAACACAGATAAGTGAAGTGATAGCAACAGTTAAAAGTCCCAGTGCTGTTGGGTTTAATATCAGCAACCGAGTAGTCAAATGTGGTATTTGAGTCTACTGTTGGGTATATTAGGGTTTGCCCCAACTCATAAGGATGCTTTTGTTAGAACTGTTCTCATGCCTGGATTTATATATTTCTTAATTATATTTATTTCTTTATTTCTTATATATGATTATTTTACTCTGATAATTTAAAAAAATATTTGCAATGTATGCTTATATATGCTTATATCAATCCCGGAACTTACAATGCAACTAATCATCCACATATCTGCCAATACATCCTTTTTACATATATAGTATGACACATAACAGTGAACGTTATTATTTATTATTGTGCTGCTGCATTATTGTTTGTACCTTTTACCATCATAATATAGTGTTTTATCTGTTTTACTATGAACAGTGTTTACAATTATTTTTTAGAATATTTCGTTGATGTGTACTACTGTGTGCAATGACAATAAAGATGCTTATTTCATCTTATATCAGCCAATATGTTTTTTGTTTTTTTTTTGTGTGTGTGTGTGTGGAATTTATGCTCTTAATCATTTTCACACTGGCTGTGTCCGGAAACTGAAAAACGCTGCCTCTGCAGGCAGGATACAGAGGTAGGATGTCTCTGAGATACCTTCATCTGATTGATTTTTGATATCCCACAATCCTGTGCGTTCCATACTCTGACTGTTGAGCTTTAAAAATAAAGATGGTGTCTGACATTTCGGGTTGGTGGTCAGTTTGTGTGTAAATTGTACATTTTGACCAACTTTTCCCACTTTGGATGACTTTTCCACCGTTCACTGTTATCGATCATTAAATCGTTTCGCTGCCTCAGAAGTCTGTCTGAAATCAGTTTTGTGAGGTGTCTTCATGTATAAACGCTGCCTGTTAAGTCATTGCCTGACAGGGCAGGGAAGCAACAAGTCAGTTCCTGGCAGCTGCCTATAGGTTTTTGGATGCAGCCTTTGTCCCACCACCAGAGCAGTCATAATGGGAGCACATATTATTACAGTGTTACAGCTGATCACTCTGGATATTTGCCTGATTTTCTTAGCTTTCAAACATATTTGCATGTCCCAAAAGATAATTGTTCATTAGGTGAATGAAAAATGTATATTTATAAACAGACACAGTTGATGATTTCAAAGAATTTCAATCTATTCACAATAAAAGAGGATTAAGTCAATTTAAAACAGAACGTGGGCATTAAAAATGTTTTGCAGGTATTGTGGACTATGCGCTAATGTGAATGTCTGCACAGAATATAAAAATGACTGTCAATGACACTTTTACATCTGTCTGTACTCGGTAACAACAGTACTCAGTCTACCCTTTATACTTAATAAACAACAGCTACTGTTTATAGATAGTACAGTACAAGCCTATGCTGTTGTAAATATCTCAAAAACAAAATATTTTTATTTGTGGGGGGTTGGGTTTAAGTAACAATTTTTTTTACTATTTTGTTTTAATTTGGCCTGACATTAGATATAATAATAACAAGTATGACGTACAAAGCAGTTGATAAAAATTATAATTAAATATTGCCCTGATCTGACAATGAAAAATATTCTTGTTTTGAAAACTGTTCAATTCAAATCTACATATTGACTTGATAAAGTCAATATTATTTTGATGTTAATTTGTTAATAAAAAGATTTAGTTGATTATAGTTATGATAGAGACAGGATGGGTTTTTCATTTTTTGCATTGAACTGGCAAAACATATCATAATTTAAGACTAGCTGTTGAAAATCATTGCTAGAGAAAACTAAATTTGTATAATTGGACATTTGACTCAAAACCAAATATTAACTGAGATATTGCCCTCTGACAAAGCTCTGGTGTCCATTATATTTAGCATGTTTGAGTGCAGTCACAGTCTACCAAATGGCACCCATGAACAGAAATCTCCAAATTAAACAAACTTATTTATTCCAATATACGTCACTGCTGCTGTAAATACTTCAAAAACAAACTGCCTATGTAATTAGTTTTAAGTGAAGTCACAAATGCCATCGTTAACAACAGTTCATATTTACTTTAAATGACACTTAATGCAATGCTTCTGCTAATAAAGTACAATTTCGAGTGTAATTGTAGCTTACCTGTACAGTGTGTAGTATCCACAGAGAGAAACACATGTAAGCTTTGCAGTACTGAGGGTCAGTGTGACACAAACAGATCTGAGCAGCCACAGGGGCTAAGTTTAGGCCACAAATGGATCGGACCAAACTTCCATTCTTGGAGGGCCAGAGGATGGAGTTATAATTAGAAAGGTGATAGACCTGTGACAGTCACAGACAGCTCGAGCTGTTAGTGCAAGTTTGGAATGTCATTGGAATGTGGTCTATAAATGGATAATAACCATTGAGAAAATGTGCAAAACAACAATGTTGTGTTGAAACTATTAAGCTGTAGTAGTTTATGTTATAGTTGTGTTATAGGAGTCATCTGGTACTGATAACTGTCATTGAGCTGCAGCTGTCCGGGGCAATAGATGACGTCAGCTGCTGATGTACCTAAGTCCCTGAGAGACAAATGCTCTGAAGTTATTTTTGTTTTCTTACTGTTTTGGAGATCAGATTTCTGCTAAGCAGACTATAAAGAACTAAATTAATTGATGGGGAGGGGTTGGGTGTCACTGGACGAATTTGGCCTAAATTGAATAAAAAAAAATCTAAATCCACCGCTCTCGCATAGTTTTTTCAATAAATTACATTTAAGTTGTCTCAAATCATTGTGAATGTAAAATGAACAATGTTTCTATTTAAATAGCCCTGTTGCACTGTATCATGATGAGGCCATGTAAATACTGCTGGGTCAACAGTGGAATATTAATCTAAATACTGTAGGTCTACATATTTGAATATTGACAGTAAAAAGGTGTTGCACAGTGTTGAGATGCACAGTAAAAACATTTAAATATTCATAAAACAAGTGATTTATCTATTGATCAACCATTTATTTATAACAAAATAATGTGTTCTCTTTAATTCAAAGATAATACCATTGTATTGTGTGTATGTGTATGTGTGTATGTGTGTGTGTGTGTGTGTGTGTGTGTGTGTGTGTGTGTGTGTGTGTGTGTGTGTGTGTGTGTGTGTGTGTGTGTGTGTGTGTGTGTGTGTTTGTGTCATGTCTGTTTTTGGTTTAATTTCATGTACTTGTTTTCATGTTTTTTTATTTTGAAATTTAGTCATGTTTCCTGGTTCTTGTCATGTGATTCCTTGCCCTCATATGATCATGTCTTGTTTTTCCCTAGTCCGAGATTGTCTTATTATAGGGAGATGAGAGGGTTTGGGTTTTAACATTGGAGCGTAACGGCTAACTTGGATCACATGAGACACCTCAGCCTATCTTGTAATGTCAGAGACGTTAGTGCCTGCAGTTCAAAGTTTTACGACAGTCACTTACAGCTTACGTGAATCACTTTCTTGTGGATTATTAGCGCGTTGGTCTTGTGAACAAATGTTCTATATTTGGTGTTATATCGCTAGTAAATGTACAGTAGGACTGCATTGTTTGTGGAATGTGTTTACTGCAGAAAAAAAGCGCAAATATCTCTGTTAGCTGCAAAGTACTTGTCACAATTCTGCAAGAGATAGGATCCAGACGCAAATGAGAAAGACAAGCGTTTTTTATTAACAAGTCAGAGTTAACAAGCGTGAACCACAGTTTAAACAGTAGGGCAGGATGGGTGAGCACTGAGACCGTCAGTAAGATGGCTATGACGTGAGTGCAATAGAGGCAGCTCCAAAGGAAAGACCTGACAGGAACACAAGGCACTCGTAGCTTAATGTAGATCTCAGATGCACGGTAGTATCAGTCTTGCCGCCAGGTAGAGGCTCACAGAACCAGAAGCTTGACACAGGGGTTAGATAGCCCCCGTCAGGCAGTTAAGAGTCAGTGGCCAGGGAACTCAGGACACAGGGCAGGAACACACAGAAGAACATATAAGACGAGACTCAAGACAAAGACAAACAAGATAAAGCAACAATTAAGAGAACCAAAATTAAACTGATAAGATCAATGACTAGAGAAACAAAAAGTAGAGAAATATAACAAAAGCAAACTAATGAAAAAAGCTAAGGTCAAAGATAAAAAAACCTGACAGGGAAAATTAAATTCTTAAACAAAAGAGAACTCAAACTAGATTATAAAGCACAAGAGCTAAAGCAAAACAGAAGCGGAGAAATAAAAAAAATAACTACACGGATACTCTGTAGTTATGTTACGTATGACACTGAAGCTTTGAGGCGCGTATCGAGCATGCAGCATAATCTCTAATGAATGTATTGGTTTCACAGAGTCACGTGATCGACGGCAAACAGAGCCTCACTTTCTGTCCAATCACGTGCGCGTTACGCGTTGCGTGTCAGAACGGACAAACTCCAGATGTTACTTTAAGAGTCCTCGCTGGCTCAGTCTGGTTGGTGGGTTTGTGAGGAGAGTACTGTGCTTTGTGATAAGGGTTGCAGTTTGTATTTTATTGCACTTAAGTGTTGTGCTGTCCAACAGCTGGCTTCTATTTCTACCATTTTCGGGATATTTGCTTTTGCTGTGCTAATTGTATGGGCGGCCACAGTTGTCCTCCCTCAAGCGTTTGAAAGCATTGTATATAGTGTGCGCGGAAACGTTCAGCTCTCGTGTTCAGCCTCCTCGTGTGAAGACACCTGTAAGGCACTTAATTATTTTATTTCCTTTCCCACTTTTATCTTATTTCCCTTACTCAACATGTGCTTTTAATACATTCCTGTTGTCTCCAGGCGCGCGGGAAGTCATTTTCGACAGGGGGTGCTGGCGGCGGCGGCGGGGTGGGGATACTGACACATAATCAAAGACAGTACAGTTTATTCCCCGTGTTATACAGTTCTGCAGGCAGGGGCGTCTGTTTATAAAACAGGGTGGGTCGTTAGGCAGCTTAGGGGGGTTCGGGGGCATGCTCCCCCCGAGAAATTTTGGATTTCTCGGACCTACATATGTGCATTTTAAGGTGTTTGAAGGCCAACAAATTGGAATACAATAGAAGCAAATAATGAATAAAAATACGTTTATTTGTATTATGTACAAACTTTTGTTTCGTCATGTTTTCATAGCTCAATAGCGTTTCGGTGTGCTCAGATGTGCGCGCGCTGCGGTCGCTAGGAAACATGCACAGACGCGCGCGGACATGGATTTCTGTCGCGCAGGAATGTTTATTTTAAAACAACCACAAGTAGATTAAGTGTTCATAAACCGCATAACGGCCAAAAAAAGGCCTAAGTGCCACAAAGTAACAGACTATGCAAATCTGTCTTATCCGAGGGACATTCTTAAACGCTTAACGATCCTTTATATAAATCTGGGCCTGCATGGCGGCAGGAAAAAGACGCAGAGATGTAAGACACCGTGTCTCTACCTTACGATGTTTTCGGTACACCAAAGGTACCGGGAAGTTTGCCGGCGGGAACTACAGTAACTTTAGCTTGTCCTGCTCGTAGTAGTTGCAGTAGTTGGGCCGTGAGTGTGCGTGCTGCGTAGGCGCGTCAAGGCACATCTGATTGGCTAATACTACACACTGAAGATAAATTAAATAATTTTTAATTAAATAATAACTAAAATGATCCATCTCTTCATCCCACACACCAAACGTGACATACAAAATGTCGTGGAACAGAAACAACAACCAGAAATATTTATAAGCTATCATTTTATTGTCATCACAGTTTGCCAAAGGGGGTGCTGCAGCGCCAACAGGGGGTGCTGCAGCACCTGCAGCACCCCTAGTTCCCGCGTCCATGGTTGTCTCTTGACAACGCTCTCTCATCAACGCACCGAAGGCAGTGCAATACTGCTAAGCTGCGTCCCATTCTCATCCTCACACACACCTCTGTCTCTCTTTCTGTGGGTCTATGGAATTGTCAGTCAGCAGTCAATAAAGCTGACTACATTCCAGCCTTTGCATCTCATATCTTGGGCTTGACTGAGATCTGGATCCATCCAGAAGACTCAGCAACCACTGATACTCTCTCTAACAACTTCTCTTTCTCTCACACCCCTCGCCAGTCTGGAGGGTGGGGGTACAGGTCTTCTCATTCCTAACAGTTGAAAATACTCAACTCTCTCTTCTCTATGCAATAACAACATGTTTGAATATCATGCTATTACACTTACAACTCCCATTAAGACCAATATTGTAGTTATTTATCGCCCCCCCAGGTCAACTGGGAAGCTTTGTAGAAGTGCTGGATGTGCTGCTGTCTTCTTTCTCTGAGGATGGCACCCCACTTGTCATCTTTGGTGATTTCAACATTCATCTAGAGAAGCCGAATGCAACAGACTTCATCTCGCTCCTAGCCTCATTCGATCTCAAACGGCTCATCACCACAGGTGCTCACAAATCAGGCAACCAACTAGACCTGGTATACACACACAACTGCATCACAGACAACATTTTGGTTAAACCTCTCCATGTTTCTGATCATTTCAGATCATTATACTTTCAATCTATAACTCACTACCTGTGCACCACCAACCACACTACCAGTTACTTTCAGACGAAACCTGCGCTCACTTTCTCCCTCCCATCTTTCCTCTGCTGTATCTGCCCTCTCTCCTTCAGGCCAGCACGCGTTACTCCCTCTAACCCCTGGTTATCTAGGTTTTTCGTGAACACCCGACCAAACTGAGGGCAACGGAGAGGAAATGGCGCAAATCAAAAGACACATCTGACCTTAGTATGTATCAGTCTCTGCTCTCATCCTTTTATGTTGATGTTCATGCCACAAAATCTTCATATTTCCACAACAAGATCAATAGCGCCGCTAACACACAAACACTTTTCAAGACATTCAACTCTCTCCTCTGTCCACCTCCACCACCACCCACATTTAACTGCTGATGATTTTGCTCATTTCTTCACCAACAAAACAACAACTCCGCCACAGACCAGGAAAAACCAGGAAAAACCTAGTCTTAAGTCAGAGGTGCATTATTCAGATGCCATTTTAAGGGTGCATGCTTGGCCATAATGTAGCATGTGCACAACGCACATACACTTTGCTTCTCTCATCTACACAGACGCAGCAGTTCATATTTTTGCAAACCATACATAATTACAAGGACAAATATTACCACACAAGGGAGATCATTGTGGTGTCCATGAAAATGTGAAAAAAATAGGCATACATCTAGTTTACACATGTACCCAAATCAGGGGCGAATATTTTATCTAAATGTTGGGGGGGATAATAAACATAAAATTTCTCAAGAGCGAATTTTGAAGGGGACACCATTAATACAGGCACAATTGTACTTGAAAGGATATGTGTACAGAGAGGAAAGCCTTACTATGGTACTATTATTAGTGTAGTATTATTAGTGTATTATTAGTATTATATGGAGACCGTTCCATTATCCTTCTTCTCAAAGTTTCTTTCTGGTTCAATGAAAAAGCTGACTAAATTTTGTACTTACTTGGCGTTTTGGTGCACTGAAAAATGATCTTATGTCATAGGTTCACCACACAGTAATATAATAATTAATAATTATTAAATTATCTTGCGTGCTTAACATAGTATTTTAGGTTTCGTCTGGGACAGAGGACGTATCTTAGTTAAATAATCAACTGCAGCAAGCCCACTGATCTGCCACTTAACATTAGGGGTGTGCGATATTGACAAAAAATTATCTCTCTATTTTCTGAGATTTTATCAATAACAACAATGAGACAATATTCTGAGTGTGCTATTGTCCTGGTACATTGGCAGGTTTAGGACTGCCATGGACAGCTGACTCCTAAAGTTTTTGATATTCTTCATATTCTGTGTGGCGGTCAATTCACAGCAGTGACAGAAATATTTTTTCCTAATACGTTTCAATTGATTTTTACCTTTTATGGCCATTTTTACCTTTATAAATTAATTTTTAAACGTAATTATATGCATGCATCATCTTTTGTGTAAATTTCATAAATGTAATCAAATTAAATTATAATAAGACACAAAAGGTCTGTTACCACCAATCAAATTAAATAAGTATAGGCCTACCAACAAAATATTTGTGATGGAGAGGAAACACAGAAGCTGCTTTTGAAGTGGCATTTAAATGTTTTTACACAGACAAAAATAATATTTTGATGTTTTAAAAATAAAATTATTTAAAACATGAAGATACTTTAAATGTGAAATTAAAACCGCCAGTAGGAGGCAGCAAGTCACTTTTAATGAGTGAGTCATTGAGATTCAACTGATTTGTTCAAAAAGCTAATTCATTCAGTTAGGAAACACCTCCTCAGTGTGTTTAGCTAACTTTTTTCGTTGGTGAAATAGAGCTAAAACAGGCAATATCATGGAGTCTAAAATGTGCATCACTTAATATAAACTTCTTGTTTATTAAACTTTTATAAAATCAAAATCACATTTGTTATGCTAATATCTGGAGCACTCTTCGTATGATGTTACAATAGATTAATATATTAAATGATATAAACCGACTAAATCACAGTGAAAGCGTGAAAATCTAAATTGCGCACCAGCACTAGCAGCTAGGCTAACGTTAATCTACAAGACTATGCGTAACGTTACACTATGGGTGTGTGTGAGACATATTACGTTATTAAACAACCTAGATAAAGGCATAAACTGTATAAAACAAGGGTAAGTTAACTTAAAGGTGGGGTATGTGATTTGCAAAACGGCCGGTAGATTTTGAAAATACACAACTCAAATGGTCCTACCTTCTTTCCTTTGACTCCACCCATTCAAAGAACATGGACCAATCAATGGTACGACCGATTGATTGACACACTTACTGTCCAATGATTCTAGGTGGTCTTGGAAATGATTGGCTGGTGTTTTTTGAGTCCTGCCTGCTCCACAGATGATTAAATTGCTTAATTTTTATTTCAGTGCTTCTAACTCAGTGGCTGTAAGTGGGTTAGGAATAGGATTTTAAGTGATTTTGAAAAAATGGCCAAAAAAGAGAATTACATACCCCACCTTTAAACGTTATAATCGCTAACATAGCAGACTACATCGGTGACAAAAGTACGTTACATTGGTAACGTTATACACAAGTAACTTACACAATAATATGTTTTTGACATGATTTATTAATGACTCATCATCATCGATATTAAAGAGAAAATAATCACTCCGTCCGATGTTTAATGTTAAAGGGGTCATGACATGTTTTTTTTTATTTTATTATTATGTTCCCTTAGGTGCAATTATAGTATTACTATAGTTTTTTTTACAAAAAACTTTTAAAATGTAGTGATTTATGACCTTTTCCCACCCTGTTTCTCATCCTCTGATTCAAACAGTCTGTTTTGGGGGTGTTTCCCCTTTAAGAGTTCAGTGTTAACGCCCACTGTTATGATTGGCTAACGTCAGTGCCTATGCATCAATTATTAACGCCCCAGCCAGAACGTTTGCGGATTCGGCGTAACTGTTTAATAGCGGCTGATGCATGCGAAGCAATGACTCTTGCAATGATAAAACCTTATTATGTTTGAGCCAGAATCAGAGGAAAATGAACCATCACCACAACAACAAAGACTGGATCAGCCCGTGTCCACATGGAAAGTGAAACTATTTTGAATTAATAAAAAAAAATTAACCCGAGACACTTGAAAACGGATTATTGTTGCATAATTATCCTATAGCTTCATTTGCTAACAGTTTAACATTATTTAACTAATTCCAATGAAATGATAGGGTGTACCACGGACAAAAATGCATGCACAGACAGGCCATCTTTGAAGATGCAGCATTGATAAAGGCAACATTTTTAATTTTCTATCACATGTAGGCCTACTAGAAAGGCGACATATTTTCAAGATTCTCTTATACAAATGTGTTTATATTAGCCATGGAAAAAAGTAAGTTTGCGTCGTCGTTATTGAGCCCAGAATAGTCGGCACGGACTTATCTTTGAGCAACCGTTTTTCTGGCAAAGCCAAGCATCATATTGGGATTTTTTCCTCAAAACAGTCATCCTTCAAATGTATAGAACACTGCCGTGACTGGGACGTCCGCAAAAAATAAAGTGCATCTATTTTTCCCTGACGACTGGATCTTTCAGCGTATTTAAAATGTAGTTTAAAGTTTTAAATACATTACTTACAGTTTGCGTCGTCGTTGTTGAGCCCAGAATAGACGGCACGGACTTATCTTTGAGCAACAGTTCTCTGGCAAAGCTCAAAACAGTCATCCTTAAAATGTATAGAACAAACGCTTAAACTAACACTGCCGTGGACTGGGACGTCCGCAAAAAATAAAGTGCATCCATTTTTCCCTGACGACTGGATCTTTCGCAGCGTATTCAAAGATGTTGTTTGTCCACAGCCAGGAACATCACATCTGTGGCATCGTAATTTCCCTGTACCACAGACCCACTCGCTGTCCGTCGACTGAACACTTGTGAGGCGCGCAGCGCGCGGGCGCGACAACGATACGAAGTGAGCGTAGTTGTCTTGCGCTTTAAGCGTAGTTGCCTTGTGCTGGAGGCGGTCTATATGCAAACGCTGGTACGTCACTTCGTACCGTGACGTCACTTCTTACCATGGATCCAGAACGAGCTGTATTTAGAGCTTGATTAAATAAATGATTCGTTTATAATGGGGAGGACGTCTTAAGCTATGAAACTTGCAGGACGTTTTAATGGTACAAAGACCTCTTATATACCAAAAGATCAAGGCAAATTTGGTTTCTCATGTCATGACCCCTTTAATAAAATAGCCTTGACTTACTGGAGTTCCACAACTACTGAAAAACTTTGTTCTCTCCCGCCGGACTGTGTGTGTGTCGGTGGCAATGCATAGACAGTATATAAACGGTCGGTGCGGTGGTGAGGTAAAGTGGGAGCGGGCAGTGGACCAAAGCACTGTGAGGCAAGGGAGGGGGGACTCAAAATGTTTAAAACTTTTTTTGTTGGTGCCCCGTTTGCATTTGTATTGTTTTACTACTTGCACAATTATTTTAAGTATATATTATTTACAATACACATATTTTAATTATATTTTAGGGGGGACAACCCTCAGATAGGGGGGGTCCCGACCCCCCCGCGATTTCCGCCTATGACCCAAATTATTCAGGCTAATTATAGTAATGACGGATCAAACCTGTTTGATCAATACACATACTGTAGGTATATAAGGACATCTGACAAAGTGGGTTGTCCATCAAGAACCAGGAAACCTTTACCATCACCATGGAACAAGTGTGCCTGGTCTTAAAGGGAATGTGAGATGACACTAATTGGTTTATTGCACGGTACGCCCAAACCACACCTATGAGTAAAGTAGCTACTTCAGCTCGACCCATTTTAGATTTGCGAGATATGCCCACAAATTTACTTGTTTCGCGTTTGATACTTGCATTTCAGATCGTTAAAATAGGGCCCTAAATGTAAATGTAACTTCTCGCAAGCAGATGGTTGATGAGGCATTGGTCAATATGGTAACAAAAGACTCTCAACCATTTGCAGTGGTTGAGGATGAGGGTTTCAGGGGGCTTATCCAGGCCCTGGGCCCTTCCTACATTATCCCAACCAGGCAGGTGAGTATGAATATAGCAGAGGCATAATTAGGTTCTGGTCATCTTTATTTTACTCTTATTTTTGTTGTGTTCTTTAGGCTTTAAAGAAAATTATGGCTTCTAAATATGAAGAAGCAAAGAGAAAGGCCAAGGCTGAGATGGAAAATGCTACTGCTGTGTCTCTAACATCAGATATGTGGACTTCAATGAACATGGATGCATATCTGGCTATAACCTGCCATTATATTGATGACAACGATAAGCAGACCACAGTCTTGTTGAACATTGAAAAGTTCCCAAATAGACAAACAGCGGAAAATATAGCCTTGATGAAAAAAAGTGTTGTGGAGGAGTGGGCAATCAAGGACAAAGTGAAGTGCCTTGTCACAGATGCGGCAGCAAACATGATTGCTTGTGCAATTTTTTTTGCAAGTGAGACCTTCAGTTTGCATTGCACATGCCCTAAACACCATTGTTAAAAAATCGTATGATTCGGTTCCTGCTCTCTGTGACATCGGGAACAAAGCAAGATGCAACATGGAGATGCACCGACCAGTTCATAAACTGATCAATGAAGTGGAAACAAGCTGGAACAGCACTTTTCACATGCTTCATGCTGCATGATGAAAGACAAACTGTGGGAGCATCCCTTGCCTCACTTAAAACTCATGTCTCTCCAGTTCATGCACAGGATTATGAAGCCATAGAGCAAATTCAGTTTGTTCTCTCTCTATTCTATCTGGCCACAGTAGAGCTGTCAGAAGAAAACAAGTGTCTGGCTCCAAAGTCATTCCTTTGCTGAAAATGATAACCAATTCTTTACAGGGTGAACAAAGCCGGTATTATTTTGAATTTATTTAGTGTACTCATTAGCAAAAGTAATCAACGTTTAGATTGTCTTTTTTTTTTTTTTTTACCCTTTTAGTAACTCATTTTGTATTTCATAGGTTAACAATGGACATCTCTAAAGAGTTAACTGAAAACCTTGATGCTATTGCAGAAGTTGATGGATATCTTACAGAGGTAAACATTCAAAGAGCTGAAGATCCACTAAATACTGGAAAATGCTGAAATATTTATACCCCCATCTATACACTTTGGCATTGCCGTTTCTTTGTACACCTGCCTCCTCTGTACCACGTGAAGAGTGTTCTCGAAGGCAGGGGAAGTAGTGTCAAAGAGGAGAAATAGACTTAGCCCCAACACTGTGAAACAGCTCTTATTTCTCAATAAAATCATTAACTTTTTTGTCACTTTTCTGTCATACCCAGTTACACAAGCAATATCACTGTCAAGTCTCATAAGCACATTTAATAACCAGATGATCTCATACCTTACTCTCTCTCTGTATAAATATGTGTGAGTGTGTCATGTTGAATCATATTAGCTTATACTGGAAATTATTGCCACACTTTAATGGGTAAGTAAATTAATTTATTAGATATAGCAATTCAATACACATACAGGGAGTGTGTGGTGGCTGCCTGCTTCATACAAGGGATATTCTTCCACAGACGTTTGCCTGCTAAACTTTTTAATAACCAACAGATGCCTCTGTTTTTGACACTCGAAGCATTTAATCTTTTCCCGGCACAGTTTTTGTTTTACCATGCATTCATTGAAAAGCATTATATTATCATTATTAGGCAGACAGCAGGCATATATCATTAAAGTGCAATATTAACTTGGCAGGGATATATAAGGGACACTTCATGTTATATTTTAATTAAAAAACATACAATATAACACAATATTTATCATTTAATTATTCGGTAAACACTTTATAATAACTGCATGCTATGAATCATTAGTTAAGCATTAGTGAATAATTCATTCTTAATTTATAAAGCATTAATATACATTAATGAGCAGATATTAAATACAGATATAAATGTTTTATTCTTGATGTATAAGCATATCTATAATGTGTTTAATAATTGTAATTTCATACTTTGTTAATGATCAATTTATTATTTCTAAATTATGTATTACATTATTTACAAACCAGTTATTTAGGAGTTGTCAGTGGTTCACAAGATCACTTAGAAAGTGCAGGTAAATGATTAATAAACTATTTAAATGTACATTTATACATCTTATTATTTAGACATATAGTAATAGTTACTCAGTGTGTTAATAAATGGGAGATTTAAAGGCTCATTTATCTTCTGCACTGCTTTTCTCTAATGTTTTAAAGTTAGTACTGAGGTAGTTTTGACACTGTGAAATATGTTATTATATTATTATTGTTTTATAAAAAATGTATATGTTGTATTTTGGCACTCCTGTCATCCAGTGTTGGCACTGGTAAATTTTTATTCAGCAATGTTTACACTTTAAAGAATGTGTGCTTATAAATCATATGCTTAGAATAAAGCATTCATAGCTGTATTTATAAACTGCTTAATCATTTCTATTAATGCTTTATAAATGATTAATTAACTGTTTACTAATGCTTAACTAATGATCCATAGCATGCAGTTATTAAAGTGTACCTTATTCATTCTCTCTTTATTCATTAAAATGCACAATATCAGCGTCATATTCATACATGCAGTTATAATAGTCATTACAAGTCCTATCATGACTGGTAAAACCTGAAAGCCAAAGAAAGAAAACATCTGTATTTTTTTTACTTTCTTTACTATGGTAATGCCGTAAACGAGTCCTTCCTGTCGTGATATTCCTGTCTCTGCCTTCTCTTAAAAAAAAAACCCCTTTTTTATCTCAGTAAAATCTACATATCGTTCCCAATAAAAGTATTTTATAGCGTAAAACATGTTGAAGATTGGTGGACAGTAGTGATGGGACGGTTGATACCGGGGCTGCGATGCTGCGACGCAGTTTTCAAAGCACTATTGTATCACAAACTGTATCGATGCTTATATCGCAATGACAATATCACGTGATTTATGAGGTTTGAAGCTTTGAGCGTCATGCAGTATCGGAAGGTCAGAACAGCTGGTTTGAAAAAAAAGAGAATAATTTAACACTTTACTTCCCTATAACATAAATTGTAATAAAAACAAATAAATAATAAAAACAGACCACCTACAACATTTTTTTTCAACTACTCACGTCAAATTACTAACATTGATCACATACTTGTATATTTTATATCATTGATCAATATGTGAATCCGTTGACCAGGCTACACATGACATGGGTTGCTGTCTCATTGGCACAAATCTGCGGTGATTTGTTAGATATGGTGGAGAAAACAAGTCTGACCTCCAGATGTCGCCAAAGCGCATTGTGTTAAAAGCTTCGAGTAATGAACCGCTTTTTGGCACAGTTTGAGGAAAGCCTCAAACACGTCAGAAAGCCTCGGTTTCCCATCGCTAGTGGACAGGCATGTCGATTAATTAATTATAAGCACAAAAGCAGTTTATTCAGTGATGTGAAGCCTCTTCGTCATTGACATCCATTAAAAGAAACGGCCTCTGCGTTAGCATTAGCCATTGCACTTTTTTGGCTAAAGGTTGCCGGCTTGCCTTCTAGTGGCTTTGCCCTAGTCTTATGTGTCATGTTCTCATTGGTTATTCTGTTCATGTGTCCTGTTTTCTCATTGGTTCATTGTTTAATTGTTCCCACGTGTTAATTGTTAGTTTAGTCCTTGTGTATAAGTGTATAAATTATCGTTCACCAGTGCCGCTGCTGCTAGCCATTTTGGTGCCCTAAGCATAATTGCATAATTCCTTTATGATGCGCTTTACCCTGAGAAACTTCGGCGGCGGGGGCGGGGATGATATTACATGCGCTCGCTTCATGAGGCACACGTGCGCGGTCTCATGCTCTCTCTCTCTCCCTCTATGGCGTGCACGCGCTCAGACTGTTAAATTGGAAATTAACGTGACTAAAACAAAAGAACTTATAATACAAACGAAACCAACAGGGGCTAGTAACATAAACCCTGTTGTACTTAACAGCCGGCCTGTGGAAGTAGTGGAACATTTTAAGTACTTGGGTACAATCTTTGATCGCACTTTAAGTTTTAATGTTAACTCAGAGAGTATTTTTAAGAGAGGTAATCAGCGATTCTTTTTAATTAGAAAGTTGAGGAGTTTCAGGGTTAGTCAACACATTCTTGAGATGGCATATACGGGCCTGGTAGAAAGTATTTTACAGTTTAATATAACAGCTTGGTATGGCAACCTGAACGTGAAAGACAAAAACAAGCTTTCCAAAATTGTCAATACTGCAGGGAAGGTGATTGGCAAGTCACAAAGGCAGCTTGGGGATGTATTCGATAAGGCGGGTACTCAGGAAGGCCAGACAGATATCAGCAGACACCCTACACCCATTAAACTCAGAGTTTGAGTTGCTTCCATCTGGTCGTAGATTCAGGGTTCCAAGGGCGAGCTGGAACATCCAACGCTATCTCACGACCGATTCGTACGAATTTGTACAAGTGATTAAAAGGTGGCTAATTCGTACGAATTTGTATGACCTCACTCGTACGAATTTGTACGATTTGTCTAAACCCACGTGATGGGTAAGTTTAGGGGCGGGGTCAGGGGTAGGTCATTCGTATGAATTCATACGATTTTGGCAACTCGTAAAATATGTACGATTTAGCAAAAAAATTACAAATTCGTACGAGTGAGGTCGTATGAATTGGTACGAATTAGCCACCTCGTAAAATTCGTACGAATTGCCGTGAGATCGGGCTGGAACATCTATAAGAGATCTTTTATTCCCCATGCCATACAGGAACTTAATTTAAACTGAAAGCATTTTTATATGTGTCTAGTGTAGGTCGAAACCTACCTTATTTCAATTGGTTGCGCTGTTTTCCATTTTCTGTTGTGGTATGTTGATGGTGGTATCGTTGTATTCTTAATTGTGTGTTTTTTTAATGTAATTTTAACTGTGGTGTCACTGATGCATATTTGTTTGGAGAAGTCGAAGACAAATTTCCACTAAGGTGGACAATAAAGTCTAAATGAAATGAATGAATGAAATGAGGACACATCCTTTAGGTGACCCAGTAGTTGAGGCCACACATCATCTAATATCTGTGCATTCTATTTTTTTTACAATGGAATCACAATAGACTGCTTCCACCGTGCAGGTACTTTTTGTAGTTGTAGGGACCAAGCAAAAATTTAATAAAATATTGGTCCTAACTGCTCAGCACATTCCTTAAAGGTGCATAGCGCACGATTCTGAGTTTTTGCAGAACTATGTGCACGCACTAGACAAAAGTTTTCTTTTTTTTATCTTACGTGGAGTTTGCGTTGGTGTTTGAAATGAACTAAAAGCAGGTCTCTTACAATCCATCTTCTACGGAGAATGCCGGCGAATACACAAACCTGCCAGACATAGCTATAGTGAGCGTGTTTCAAATTCCGGCCCGAATCCCTCTTATTTATTTTACTTTACAGGATTATAGAGACAATCTCAGTGATCAGAGAAGGGCTCATTCAGCCCATCAGGCAATTGTTTAAGCATGTATGGGTTAGAAAACGGGTATTTTTAACATGAAAAGTTGCTTAATGCACCTTTAAGTAAACGACCCCCTATATTATCAGGCCCCGGTGCCTTCCTGATTCTACATTGTTTAAAAACTGTTATCACATCCCCTACATCAAAAGGGACACAAACATTCTCTCCATTTGTCCAACACTTATTTTTCAAATCCTCAATTTCTAATTTAAAATCATACGTATCAAATCTCATGTAAAAATTATTAAAATCCTGCGATAACGCTGCATCTGAACTGAATCCGTTCAAACTAATTATATTATTTATTTTCCTACTATCCTGACCTGTAATAAATGGATCCCTTCCCAAACAGAACCTAAATTTCCCTTTTTCATTTTAAACTCGAGATCTTCCTTATAAACTGCTTTAGCCCTCTTTATTTCACACTTAATTTCTCTTTTTTAGCATATAATGCTCTACAGTATTTCCCTCTTTGAAAGCCCTATTTCTTTTTGACAGAAGAATCTTGAGTGATTTTGTAACCCACGGTTTACTGTTTGGAAATTTCTTAAACGATTTCACAGGTATTAACATATTCTCAAAAAACATCACATAGCTACACATTTCATCTGTTACTTGATCAATGTCCGAACCAGTAAAATTAAACACAAAACACAACTTCAAAAAAGCCCCTGTAAAACGCATTACATTACATTACATTATAATCTACATCGCTTTAACACAGATGAAGTTAAGTTAACAGAGAGTTAACTTTTTTAACTAAATAGCCCCGCCCAGTGGAGTTACTACGTCACAACTCCAGTCTATTTTAGATGGCATTTTAGCGTCTGCTACTGATTCACAGTCATTTGAATGTAGAAATACTCAGAAATACAACTTTGAGCTTATTTTTCTCAAGATATGTTCTCTAACATCAGAAAAATGCCACAAGAACATGTTAACACCAAGAAAAACATGATTTTCATCGGAGTGGGTCTTTAAAGAGTTTATTGGACTATCTTACCAAGTTAATTTTAAGTGCTTCTTACCAAGTGCTCCCAAGCCAGTCTGCCTCAGCGCTTCCTAGTCATGTGGTCCCAGAGTTAATGCCTCTTTCGTCTCCCTGTGATGGCAGTATCCATAATGTGTGTTCGGCTGCACACTGCTTTCCATCTCGTCCTGACGTCATCCATAAACTTGCTGTTTGCCCTGATGCGACCACAGAGATCATCCTTGAACTTGTTTGCCCTTACACGACCACTGAGGTCGTTCACGAATTTCCCGTTTGCCCTGATACCACTATGGAGATTGTTCATGAACTTCTTCTGGAGTCTTCTGCTCCACCCTGGTGGTCCTCAGCTCAGCCAAAGTGGTCTTTAGGGGGGATATGTCACGTCTGTTTTTGGTTTAATTTCAGGTTCTTGTTTTCATGTCTTTGAAATTTAGTCATGTTTCCTGGTTCCTTGCCCTGTAATTCCTTGCCCTCATGTGATCATGTCTTGTGTTTCCCTAGTCTTATGTGTCATGTTCACATTGGTTGTTCTGGTCATGTGTCCTGTTTTCTCATTGGTCCATTGTTTGTTTTTTCTCAGGTATACGTTGTTTAGTGATTAATTATTGTGTATAAATAGTCCTCATGTTACAATTGTAAATTGTCTAGCTTTGTTCCCTGTAAACCGCTGTTTCTGTTCATGTTTAAGTTTATGATGTCAAGTCAAGTCTTTATTTTGTATCTGTTCACTTTTGGATTCAATAAACTGCATTTGGGTTCAACTACGCTTGCCTTCAGTGGACTACCGTTACTGTGTGTGTGTGTGTGTGAGTGTGTGTGTGTGTGTGTGTGTGTGTGCGCGTGCGTGCGTGCGTGCGTGCGTGCGTGCGTGCGTGCGTGCGTGTGTGTGTGTGTGTGTGTGTGGATGTCCTATCATACATTTGATTTGTGCTGGATCTGTTTAACTATAGCGATTACACATGCTTGCATGTAAAATGCTACAGATAAATATTATTCTATTCCTCATTAATAATAGTAAATAACTATTCCTCATAAATAATTGCATACAGTAAATTTGATTTCTATTAATTCCCTTTTTATTGTTTTCCTGAGGTTATTTTCAGGGTTTAATCTGAAAAGAGATTCCAGGGCTGCTATTGGATTAGAGGTACAATGGGCCACATTAACTAGGGGTAATCCTGGCAAATATTGCAAGTCCTTTCATATGACTCTGACGAGAGCAGACCACTACAAGAAGGACACATTCAGGAGCTCTAAAATATAGTCAAATGTCTGTGAGTAAACATTATATATTTATTATTTGCATAATACAGATAAGTTTCCTATTTAAAAATCTTGACCTCATGTAGTACACAACTTTGACTTTGTTCAAGCAGAGTAATTTAATTTAAATTAGAGTAATTTATTGTATATACTTTATCTGGTTACACTTAACAATCAGGTCTCATTTTTTTTTACATCAATTAACGTATTAACTGACATGAACTAACAATGAGCAATACACATATGTCAGTATTTATTAATCTTGTTAATATTAATGAAAATCCAACTTTTAATTTTTTGTTCATGTTAATTCACAGTGCATTAACATTAACTTAACATTTTATTTTAATGATGTATTAGTAAATGTTGAAATTAACATTTACTAAGATGAATAAATGCTTTAGAAGTGTTGTTAACTCTTAGTTCATGATAAATAATGAAACCTAATTGTAGTGTTACCCTTTATCTTTTAAAATGCTGTTATTTAATAGCCTACATATATTTATACACATGCTGAAGAATATGTGTGTATATATTCTCAACTCACAAGGATTTCTGCCCAGTGTCCATCATTGTGTTAATTGTGATGCTATTGTGATCCAAATAAGGCTAAAATCCTAATCATAATATACTCCAGGTGTGGCTGTAACAAATTGTCCTAGATCTTAATGTGCCTTCTTTGAATAGTATAGTGTATAATGTTTATAATGTAGAAGTTGTAGTGTACAATTTAATTGATTAAATGCTTCTAACCTTATCCATGGGATATTTGCTCTTTTCAGTTAAATGTACGGGTCACTACAATGGATGCTGAGCTGGAGTTTGCCATTCAGCCCAGTACAACTGGTAGACAACTTTTTGACCAAGTATGTATTTAACATGGAATGAAGTCAATAAATGCAACATGACATAGACCCTAAAGAGTGAACCATTTTTGACATCATTACGTTTGTACTTTTGAAGGTTGTGAAAACTATTGGACTCCGAGAGATCTGGTACTTTGGACTGCAGTATCAGGACAGCAAGGGCTTCTCTACTTGGCTGAAACTCAATAAGCGGGTTAATCTTGATCACACTTGCATATTTTACCATTTTTTTGTCATAATCTGTCTTATAAACAGGGCTCTGACCTGTTTCAAGAAACAAACAGAAACAAACAAAACTAGCAGAAGATTGTTCTTTGTCTTTTAACCAGTTAACAGTATTATTTTTCCACTCTGTTTGATATTTTTTAATTAGCTAACTATACGTGCATGTGACATTAGTGGCCCTCTTTCATTTGAGGTGTTTTTGTCCTCCACCATGTGCTGACTGAGACAATCACAAAGCGACATCAATCAAATGGAAGTTATTTTTAATAAAATTCATTCCCAAATTGATGTACATCATAAAATATATGTGACCCACTCCAAAAGGTCAAAGACCAAGGTCACTTTTTTTATTGTTGGAGTGAAATACAAAAAAAATGCATCAGTAGACAAGAACTTAATACAATTTAAAAAAATTAAATAAATCAATAAAATGTGAAAATTAATTAATCTTCAAAAATGGCACATAGAGCATCATTACAGCTCCAAATATTTTCAAAAGAAAGCAGATCATCAATACTTTTATAATAATGAAAATCAATTAAGATTCTAGATTGTACCAAGTTAAAAAACAATACAACAATGTTTTGTATTATATCCTGTCAAATTTTTCTCCTGCTCAAATAGATGGCCATTTTTGCTTGTCGCACCACAAAATTAGGCAGTTGACACAAACTTTTTCTTTAGGACATATTTACATCCTAAAATGAAAATCTCTTGTGAAAATACCTCATTACATTTTTTAAAAAGATCTTTTAAAACAGAAAACAGTGGTTCAAGTCTATAACAGTCTAAGAAAATCATGAAAAATAGTTTATCTGTCATCACAAAAAGGACACTTATCATTGCTTTCAGGATTTAAAACAGAATTGGTCAATGGTGGTTTGTAAAAGACTCTCCATTCTGTTTTTTTTTTTTTTTGTCTTCATTCAACTTAAAAAAACACACGCCAAGGTGTATCTATCCTATTATTCAACTTTTTCTTGTTAAAAACAATTACACAGTACTTATACAAAAGCTTTCTGTCACAGGAAAAAAAATAAACACTTAAAGAATCAACTTGTTCAAGATAAAAACCAGTACACCCATCCAACTTAAGAGAAAAAAACAAACCCGGAAAAAACTCTTCAGAGTCTGGATTACACAGTTTGTTTTTAGTCCAATAGCAAAAGTCTCTCTTGATCACTTAGAGCAGATTCCCATCTCTGAAGAAGTTGTGCTGTAACGCAAATAGAACTGATTCCAAGACATCGAGATGTTGCATAATAGTTTTTAAACTCAAGTCCAGCTACTTCCAGCAAACGGCCAAGAGTCACTATTGTGTTGTCAATAAGTGCTTTGTTTAGTCCGGGAAGGAAAACAATGTTTTGTTAAGTCCAAGCGCTTCCCATGGATTAAAGGTTCTTCTAATAGCCAGTAAAGAGATTTTGAGTCTTCCACTTTTTGAAAAGTAAAAAGATTCCACACTTTAAAAACATTACTATAAAAAACAGGTATCATAGGAAAACTTAATTTCAGTGGATCCATCAAAAAAATTGTCCTGCCCAAGTTAAAAATACCCAACCTGTTCAAAATCAACCTTGCTACAGCATTCCAGTTAAAAACATCTGAAACAGTTAAAAGTCTTTGCACAAATTGTAATCTGACAGCAGCTATTCTACTTTGCAGATGACCACCTTCTTCTTTGGACAGAAATAAAACACTTTGCGGGACCCATTGCAGCTTATCCAAAAAAAAAAAAACAAAAAAAAAAAACAACAAGCAGTGCTTGTAGTTTTGTTAACAAAGTTAATAGGGGAACTAAACCAGCAAACTTGTGCCACAGCGAAGAAGCCACTAAATTATTAGCGATTAAAACTCACCCTCTAAATGACATTTTTGGAAGCAGCCATTTCCATTTCTCAAGTCGACCTTTAACTTTCTCAATTATGCCCTCCCAGTTTTTTTTTGTGTAACTACTTCATCTCCAAAAAAACCTCCTAAATATTTAAAACCAAATTTTCCCCACTCCAGGACCATAGGAAGTTTTAGTTTATCATTTTTCCAATCCCCTATTAAAAAAGCTTCACTTTTTTTCCCCAGTTTATATTGGCAGAAGATATCTTTTTAAAAGTTTTCAACAAATTTAACAAAGCCTGAATATCACTTTGTCCATTGATACACACAGTCACGTCATCTGCATAGGCCGACAGTGTGAATTTATTCCTACTTTCTGGTAAAATTATACCTTGAAGCTTACACCTTATCTGATTTAACAAAGGCTCAATCGCCCCTTGTCAGACTAGTATTCAACACTTAGGAGATCTTCTCCTACTGTTGACCAAAAAGACTTGTAAAAGTCCACTGGTATACCATCAATGCCCGGTGTTTTTCCAGACACCATCCCTTGTATTGCCTTCTGTAGCTCACTCATACTCAGAGGGCAGAAATTCCAGTGTTGATACTTTCAGGCACCTGAGGTAAGTTTTCAAAGAAGAACTCACCCTCATTTTCTAGCTCTACAGCAACTTCACTTTTATATAAATTCTTATAAAAACCAACTGCCCTCTGGCGAATATCTGAAGGATCTGTCAAAAGAATTCCAGATTCAGATCTCAAAGCATGAATGGTTCTACTTTGAACATTCTTCATTTCTAAATTAAAAAGACACCGAAAATTCTCGGGCCAGCAGCATGTGTCCAAATTTCAATCTTAACCGTTCTATTTCATCAGAAACAATCTGAAAACAGGGCTTTAAGTGTAAAATACCGAACTTGTCCTTAAATGTCTTCTACCTCATAATCACGACTGGATGAAGCTCTTTGAGAAAAACTGAGATTTGAATCCGAAGATTTATTGCCACTTTCCATCCCTTCCTTGTCGTCATCATCATCATCATCATCATCAGCTTCATCAACAACATTTGTTTTTTTCTGTTTAACACTTTGAACTTCACTTGAACTTTTCCTTTTACCTGGAATTTTTAACTCAGTTGTATCTGATTCTAGATCAACATCACACAGTTCGAACGATTGACACTTCACATTATCACTTTTATCCTTCGTCAAAAGGTGGTATCACTGACTCCTTCACTCACTACAGCAGTAGCATTCAATTCATCTTCCTGCAAAGACACTACTGGTTCAGTGATATCAGCAACTGCAGAAACACTACCATTATTCTCTACAACAGTCACCTTTTTCACACTCAGAATGGGAGCATTAGAAGTCCCTGCTACAACCCTTTCCTCATCATCACTGTTTAGACTAACCTCCATGTTTTGCCCATCAGGATGTATTATCCTCTTTATTCCTTTTAGGGCAAGTCCGAATCAGATGGCCTACCCCACCACAGTTAAAACACTTCATCTTATCCGTTGTGGCATAGAAAACATAATCAAAGTTGTCAACCTTAATGTTAAAAGTCAAGTCAAGTTCTTCACTATCTTTCAAAATCATGTAGGCAAATCTTCTAAAAGAAACTACATGTTTTAACAGTGGTGAAGCAGTTCCAATGAGGATTTTCTTGATCGGTGAAACCAGCTTTCCATAGTGGGAAAGGATCTCAACCCGTGTATTATCAGAAATAAAAGGTGGAATATTAGACAAAGTTACTTTTTTTGAGGGTGTTGAAAGCGGAAGAACAGGTGTGAAGAGATTATTTACAACAATTCCCTTTTCTACTAATTCGTTTGCTTTTTCGACTGACTTAAAAAAAAAACACAACAGCACAATTCATCTTAGATGCCGACAAAATACTGTCGTGGCCAACAACTTCTCCCATTGCCAAACAACTATCTTCAACACTCAGCACGGCTGCCACTTTAACACCGTGACGACGCATGATATTCTTTCATTTTTGTACTACTGTAAGGGGATACCAGACTCAATGAGAGGAGAACACAGGGGAATATTTGAGTCGTCGCTGGAAATCTTTGGAGAAATACAGTATGTAAGAGATCATTGGATAAAGATGTTGGATTCACATGAGATCTCTGGAGTAATTGCAAGAGAACAAGTAGCAGAATTTCTCAGGTATGTCTTTGGGGTAAGTGAGTCTGTGTCCAAGACAAAGCCAGATGCCAACTGACTGGAGATGTATGCTCTTGTAGTCCTCTGATTATGGCAGTGATGAGGAAAGTCTGTAGGTGATTAGTATTTGGGTGAGAGGAATGGCTGTGTGTGTGTGTGTGTGTGTGTGGAGGGAGAGCCTGGTGTGACCATAACATTAACGCTCCTGAGGGCCGAGGACCCCAACGCTGTGGCCAGCGTGGAGCTCGACAATGGGGATGACTTTTTAATGGAAGCTGACAGTGAGGGCCAGATCTAGAATGTCGTCCTGAGCAAGCCATGATCTATCTGCAGGTCCATAGACTTCCCAGTCGTTCAAATACAGCGTTCAAATACTAACGTTACAGATCGCTTGGCGGAGAGCGTAACTCTCAAGCGCTCAGTCAGTGTTCAGCGAGTGGTAATATATCTATGCTAAACATATACTTGGCATCTAACACACACACTGGCGAGTAAAATCTACGAATTGATTAGCCAATGGCTAATGATATACATTATTTCGTCGCCCAGAGTGAAATTCCCTCGCATATGCGATTGATTTCCTCGCATTGTAGAGGGTTGCACTTTCATTTGAATTTGTTGTTGAATGCACGACAACAAAGCACAGCAACAAGCGCCACTTTGTGGATGCAATACGCAAATGTAAATTATCAGAGTAAACTCAGAGAAAACCAGTGGAGAAACCCCGAAAGTAAAACAGATAATTTTATAATGAAATATTGCGATACTTTGCGCTATTGTATCGATATAATTGGGTGTGCAAAATATTGCGAAACTGAACAGAATCGATTTTTCCCCCCACCAATAATTATATATATATATATATATATATTAACTACACTATGGGAATTAAAAGGGTAGGCCTTATTGTAGCCGATGATGTGCTGTTTTTAAGTCACATGACATTTGAAATTCCCTCCAAAACTCTCTTTCACTGTCAACCTCACATGGAAGACGTGACTGTTGAAGTGCTCCAGAAAATGTTCTATTAAAGGTGCAGTGTGTGATTTTTAGCGGCATTTAGTGGTGAGATTTACGAATTGCAAACAGACAGTCAGTTACGCCTTTTCAAACTCGAAGGAGAAGCTAAGGTGGCCGATGTAACCAGCACATTTCTCCCCACATAGCACACCCACAACACAGCGAGGGAGAGGATTAGTAAGGATTAGTTCAGCTGGCTAATATGAGCTGTTATGCTGTAGGCTAACGTTAGTGTTTTACGGTCAATAGTTCTAATCAGCTGATTGTCTCACGAACGTAACCAGCACATTTATCCCCACATAGCAAAGCCATAACACAGCAAGGGAGAAGAACTAAGTTACATGAAACAATATAACTACATATTTTGCACCACTGATAAGGGAAAAGTCACTATGGCTAGCTTCTAGGTATTGCTGAAACAACAGTTTTCAAAGTTGGAATACCTTAACGTTACCTATCCAGCAGTAAAAAGTCAACTTCGGAGTTGCTTTGAAAGCCTTTTTCCCTCATAAGACCCTTCATCTGTGAAAAGCCACACCAATGTTGGCCCGTGATTTTTGCTTTCGTTTCTCCCTTATTTTTCTGGCTTCATCATACTTCCTCTTCTTCGAAGCAGATTTACCCTCCATCGGCTCTTGTCCTAAACAATATCTGTGGTCATTCATTTTCGCGGAATTCTCATTCAAGTTAGTGACGAAACGCGCTCTGTAGCGCTGTTTGTTCGCTGTCGGCTACGGTAGAAACATGACGTCACAATATGTCGACCTGTATTTAAGGGGGTGCCCGCGCTTATGTAGATATAAATTACTCATTCTAAGGTAATAAAAACATAACGGTTCATTAAGTAAGGTCTTTATACACCACTGAAAACATAGTTATGGATCTTATATTGCATTTCTGTCAATAGATCCTCAGAAATAATACACATTGCACCTTTAACCTAATTTCTAAACATCTCATCTCAAGGGGGATTTTTTTGCAGCACCTTTGATAAGTACATTAGATATTTGTATTCACAAATCAGCTTTGTCTAACATAGTTTTACTGTAAATTGAGAAAATATCAATATTTCCATATGGCAACGCTGTCCCACTATGGAAAATAGGTATGTTTCCAAATGCTAACGCTGTACCCCATTGGAATTGCACTAATGTATTTCCCCATTGGGATTTTTTTTGTTAAAAAAAGTAGCATCAACAATATGATTGCACTTATTTATTTATTTCTGTTTATTGTAGTATAGTTGTATTTATGTATATATAACAAATTGATTTCTTAATTTCAGAAAATGAAAACAGCAATATTTTACATAAAGGGCAATAGGAAGAGTATAATCAGCTCTTCCATGTGATGAGAGTGAGGATGAGTTAGACAAATGATTGGGAATGATAGGGATCTACTTGATCCATTTGACTTTGGTTTGCATGAGTTCTACCAGAAAGACTCGAGAGATAAATTGATATAACGAGCGTATATTTATTAACAGCCCAGCAAGCATAAATGTATAAAGTTTTTTGGCGTAGGCCCCGTAATTAGCGAGCAATGCGAGGGTAGCGGAATCTGCATATCCTGCCTGAAGACGAAGGCAGGGGCGCAGCCGACCCCCCTGGTGGTAAAGGAAGGGACCATCCTGGTGGTGGTTGGGGAGGATGAAGGGGAAGGGACCATCTTGGTGGTGGTTGGGGAGGGGGAAGGGACCATCTTGGTGGTGGTTGGGGAGGGGGAAGGGACCATCTTGGTGGTGGTTGGGGAGGGGGAAGGGACCATCTTGGTGGTGGTTGGGGAGGATGGAGGTAATTGGCAGCGTCAGCATCTGCAAACTCAGACAAATGTAAGTACCAATCTTTTATACTGTGAGTGTTAGCACATGATTGGTTAGAAGTGAAGTAATACGTGAGGCGTTGATTGAGTCTTCCTGGCAGAACTTACACTAAAGCTTTAATTTCCAAGTATATAAATCTATCAATTTCTAATTGACATTATCAATGTTTTGAACACTTTCCTATTTGTGTTCATAATCTAAGTATCATTTAATGTAGTAATTTACTCATATTTCTATATTAAAAATGTAAAGATTAATCTAAAAACATTATGCAATTGTAATTGCTATGTCAATGCATTTTTGCCCTCTAATCAGCATTAAACTGTGTAAATGCATACATTTAAATACCACTTTAGATGCAGCTTCTGTGGCACCTCTGCAGTGCAATTGATTCTTTTGTTGATATTGATTTAATTTGATTTGGTAACAGCTACTGTATTATTATAATCATTTTAATTACTTATTAAATTTAAGAATTGAATGTACCATGCCCTGGGTTCCTTATTATATTATTATAATTATTAACTTTTTTCAATGTGTGGTATTGCAAATAAAAATAATAATAATTGAGAATATCTGAAAGTGACAATCTAATATCAGTCACTAGTCAATTTATGTTTTGGGGGCAATTGCTGCCTTTTATTTAATCAATACATCTACCACATCATGAGACATTTAATTCAGTAAGGACAACAGCAATGATTAATAATACAACATTGCTCAATAAATGTTTTCTGGTATTTTGAGAGGTATTTAAACTTATTCACTAAGAGAAGGAAGAAACTTGACTGCACTTATTACACTTCTGCTACTGTCATGTTCTGTTTCATTGCAAATACTTTTAGTTTGAAAGATATTTCATTGCTTCTCTTTTCTTTTCCTGAGTTTAATTCCCATGTTTGAATAAGTTTCCATGGCTCCTTATTATGTTCAACTGATTATTGTTTAGTTCCTTATTAACCTATGTATATGTTGCCCTGCGTTTGAGTTGCTCTTTGTCTGTGATTGTCTGTAGTGAAATGCTAGCTGTTGCATTTGATTATTCCCTTTGTTGTCGTCTTCATCTTCATGAAGCCTCTTCTTTTTTTTTTTTGGTTTAAATTAATTAAAAGCACTGCTGCATTCTGATCATCTGCTTCCTTGCTAAGACTTGACAGTTTCACCACAACATAAATGCTGCTGTCCAGTGGGTCGTGCAGTTTTGCCATGCAGATTTTGATAGCTGGACAGATAAATAAAACAGGCAGTGAGCATAAGAAGTAGGCTAAGGGGTAATGTGTGTGCAGATGTTAAGGACATTAATATTTCTCTGGCACGCATATGTTGCCGAACCTATGCCTTCAGAGAAGAAACCCTAGTCTAGGACTTGCCTCAGAATGTTATGTGTCAAGGATTTGTTGGGTGAGAGAAAAAAATTATATATAGTTGTAATAAATCGGTTCAACTATAGCAGCGGATGACTGTTATTTTGTTGCATGGAACTGAGAAAGAACGGCACAATGACATAAACTGAGCTGAGGGAAATATAGGCCACTGTAGTTTGTCATGTGGTTTTCCTCTGGGTTCTCCGGTTGCTCACACATGCAATATAAGTTAATTTAATTGACAAATTTGCCCATAGGTGTGAGTGAGAGTGTGAATGTGTGTATGCCTGTGTGTCAGCCTTGTGATGGACTGGTTATCAGATTATCTCAACTGTGCCATAGCATCAACATAACACCTCATAGCTTTTAACAAGACAAAATAACAAATTATCTTTCGACATCAGATTTAAGAGCTGGAGACTGACTGCACAGCTAAATGGACTGCTTCATAACTGTTTGGATAGTTGGGTTGGGCCAGAGGTTGACAATTGTAACCCCTGGCTTCCATATCATGCTGTACTACATCACGGACAATATATGAAGCTCATTAATACTTTTTGTATAAGAAACAGCCAAAAGGAAGTCTGTTTCAAACGCTTTTACTTAAGGTCTGCATCCTTCAACGGATCAAAAGAAGGTAGACAAAGAAACTCCAACACCAGAGGAGAGTCCAACACTGGGGACACACATCCTTCAAAAAATGGCCACCCTTCTCTCCTTAGTCTCAGCCATCACAGTCAAAGTGGCCGAGTCCCTCTCCTTTCTCAAGACCATAGTAGTCCTAGTCCCTCCTCCTCTGGTTGCATCTGCTCTACCATGGTCCCCTTCCATCCCGCCATGGTAGTCCCCAGCTCCCGCTGCTGCTGTGGTGCCCAACTCCACCTTGGCCTTGCAACACCCCGGTCACACCCCAGTCCTCTGCCCCTCATGCTCCGTGGCCTTCCCCTGGGGACTTTGGGGTATCAGGTGTCGCCTTTAGGGTGAGGTTCTGATTGCACATATCTGGACATCAATTGCCTGTTTATCCTGGACTGAATTTATACTCTACTCACACACACACTTTGTCTGGACTCGTCATTGTTCATGCAAAGACTGTTCAGACTCCCTTATCAAACTCTCCCTTACCTGCCTCTGCCTCTGAGTCTCATGACAGAGACTACTTTGAGAAAAGCTGCACTTAATCATGCAGTTAAATACTCCTACATCTGACCTACATCTGAACCCATATTTATCCATGTGTTTTTATATATACAACTTATTGATTTTAAACTTTGTTTCTGCTATAAAATTGTGGAGAAACAAGTTATATTGTACCATTTATGCACTACACATTTTTACAGCACAAATTATAAATGAATCTGACTGGCTGGTAAATTACCTGTTATTAATCTGTATTTCAGTTATGTTTGAAAATGAAAGCAAGAACAGAAAAAATGTCTACCTATCTACCAATCACGAAGTCAGTAGTGTTTCGGCATCCGGGTTGCCAGCTCTGCTCTAGTCTTGCCATTGGAAGCTCTTTGTAGCAGCCTACGTTCCTGCTGGATCCTGCAGCCTTTCTGGCAACCTCGAGTCAGGGGGAGGGGGAGGAGATACACCGCTCTACAGTAATTTGAAAGTGATTGCAGTACCAGTTTTGGCCACAATCTTACATACAGTTCTTTTTAAGCTCTGCTTATAAACAGTTCTGTCATGACAACTCTTGGAGAGATTGGAATGGCAATGGCTGTGGGAATGTTAATGTATTTGGTCTTGGCGGAATACGTCTGCTACGCTGCTGCTTCTACTGTTGATTATTGCTGCTACTGCTGCTGAGAGCAAGTAAAGAGACTGTACCAATACATTCACAGACATTGCTGTGAGCATGTAAGACATGCTACTGCTGCACATATAACAAACATGGAATAACAACCCCTAATAAAGCAGGGCAGACGATAATAGACAATATAAGCCAATATATGCATGCTGCTGAATGAAGAAAACAAGCTGCTGCATCAGCCAACATGCATACATCTGCACAATGGACAAACATAGGCAGGGCGGGACAGGACAATCATACATACCTGTAAATAGCTACTCTTAATTATTTATGTACAGTATATTACAATACTATATGAAGTTTTATGTACTGTAACAAAGTTTGGGAGGAGCACGTTCAGGTAATCAACCAATCAGCACAAGAGGAAGCCGGTATAAATAAAGCCTTTCCTCACCTCTGTCCCATGACAGTTTCACAGCATCCCTTAACCACCCCATCACCTCACTCTTGGCTGATTTCTATCCCAGTTAAAAGGAGGGGAGTACTCTGGGTTCGGGACAAATTCCGAGCTCGGAGCCCTCTCCCGGACAGCACGCCAAATACGCATAAAATATAATAATATTAAAAAATCTGATTTCATGTACGTGTGAACTCATTAATCTCTGTTCACATTATTCTGTAAACCAAAAAAAAAAAAAAAACTCCTCCTGATACTGATTTGACCATCAATGTAATGCCACTTGAGTAAGCAACAGGGTACTCGAGGCTGTGCCGTATCGTAAATAAGTCACGGCTGAAGGCCATGACTTATTCACGATACAACACTAGCCTGGACTTCCTTATTGCTTTTATACAATGGTTACCACACAATACAAATATGAGAGTGAGAGAATGTAATTTATGAGAGAGTCTGTCAGTAGAGAAGACTTTTATATTTGTGGCCCCTAGGGGGCTCTCAAACGCACAATGTGCGTATTTAGAATAAAGACCCCAAAAACCCACACTCCCCTTTTAGATAACTAGGCAGGTTGTGTCCAATGAAGGAACAGAAATTATGGGACTGATGTACTCAAGTATGAATTTATTAAATACTCACAATATAAAAATTGACAATCAGGGCAGACAAATAGTCCCCCCAGGTAACAGTAAACAAGTTTACAATAAATAGGTCACAGTGAATAAAAGCCTCATAGTAAATGAGTTACAGGGTATAAAGTTTAACAATATCAAAACTACAGTGCATAAAGTTGAATAAATAGGTACTGTTCACAGACCACTGCAAAACCACTTCAAACCAATTCGGCCGTGTAACCACACACTAACACAGCATTTCACACTTTACTAGTGAACATTTCATCACAAAAAGACACTGCCCCTAAAGGAGATATTGCTCGATGCCCATCGGCCGAATGTTGGAAGTATGACTGCCAAACAGAAAATAAACAAGGAAATAAAACAAACACAACATTTAAATGAATAAGCTACCACAAGCAGGGCTCAATCCTTAGCCCAACTAGGTCCAGGTCATCCAGAGAGTAGCAGCTCCAAAGCACCCACACACATACACACACACACACACACAAACACAGAAATACAAAATACAACAGAATGATTAAGCTCAGGAAAAAACAGTGGTTAGTGACTGACGTAGGCAATCCTCCTGTAAATCACAAGCATAAGTGGGTTATGATGCTATGACAATTTAAAACACTAACCAATCTCTAATTGGAAGATTAAAACAGGAAAAGGATCAAACTTACGTTTTTCTTTGAATCAACGCCGTATGCCCCGTAGCAATACAATTAAGTGGTGTGGATGACTAATAACTGTGCACACTCGCAACAGTATCGTTTCTATTCATAGGTGAAATTAACAAGAGAATAATCAGCACTAAACCTTATCCACTATATCTAAAAGAAACAGCAACAGTGGAATTTACATTACTGCAACTCTTAAGGATCACAACTCACTATTATGCAAGCAAGTTTGTCAGCTCGTCCTGCTGGTACCATTTACTGGACACCATAAGCGCAGACCCCAGACCGAACTACAAACAAACAATGAGCCGTGTTAAACAGTTCAATGAATTTAAAAACAAATAGGCATGGACTTCCAAAAAGACTTGCGTTACTTACGTGTACGTTGCTGCAAGACCTATGTAAGATCACTACTCGCTATATGAAAGCAAGTTCCTGTAGGCTCGTCACTGCCAGTACCATTTACTGGACACCATAAACGCAGACGCCAGACCGAGCTACAAACAAACAAAGAGCCGCGTTGAGCGGTTCAATGAATTTACGATCAACAACAACTAGGCATGGACCTCCAAAAAGATCTACATTACTTACGTTGCCGCAACACCCGCGTTGGATCACTACTCACTATTATGAAGAGCAAGTTTCTGTGAGCTCGTCACTGCTGGCACCATTTACTGGACACCATAAACGCAGACGCCCAACCGAGCTACAAACAAACAAAGAGCCGTGATAAGCGATTCAATAATAACAACCAATAAGCAACCTCTCAAAAAGACTCACGTTCTCCCCCGTCGCACAGCCGATACACCAAGAGACTCACTCTTCACTCACACTGCACCATTTTTCTGTTCCTCTTAACACCTTTAAAGGGATGCGTCACTAACGGCACCTGATCCAAATAATCAGCCGGCCTTAAAGGTACACTTCCCAACTCAACCACCTGACCCGCTACATTCACCGCCCCTAAAATGTCACCGTCTCGGTGACAAGTGGAAAAGGTGCTACAACCAGGGTCTAAAAACAACATTATAGGAGCTAATGGTTAAAACAGCTTCCCATGCTCGTCTTCAGGTAATTGTTCAGTTAATGTACACGGGAGGTTATAAGGGTTTGAATGGTAACCGGCTGTTGTTCTACTGGTCCGCCTTGGCACAAACTCTCGCTCAGATACCGGGCATAGGCACTTCCGCTACTGGAGCCTGTTCCACAGCCGAATCCTGCCGTGTCTGATCCTGGTGCACCAACGTTGGAGGTGGGCTGATCACTAGCCACAGTGGGGACATAACTAATCTGTCCCTCCAGGCCAGGGGTATCTAGGGCTACCAGTAGTGCCAACTCACCTCTTTCATCGACACTACTGTTTGAGTCCTCCGAGACCAGATCAGACTGGTTGACAGGGGTCCGCAGGAAGGGGACGCAACTCTTGCCTATGAATGTTCTTTTCTGGACCCTGCTGATCCCTTGGTCTAATTTTATAAAGGGTGCCAACCTCATCCAAACAGCTCACCACCTCGTATACTACATGGTTCCAGTGGTCATGAATTTTATGACGACCAAGCGGTGACTCCGGCGGTACAATGCACCCGGTGGTAAAATGGGCAAAGGAACAGCTTGATGCTTCGCTCGCTGCCTGGCTGCTGCCTCAAGATTAGCCCGAGCCCGCCTATAGACTGCAGAAAGATGCTCCTGATGTTCTCGAACCACTCATCCGTGGTCAGTTCCGATGGGGGATCGACTGTACCCAAGAGCGAGTCCAACGGGAGAATGGGCTTCCGCCCAAACATTAACCCTCTGGGGTCTGAGGGGTTTTTGGGGCCCTTGAGAGGTTTTGACATGCCCTGACATTTGTGCTTATTTCAGCTACTTACAACATACCTTTGGCCAACACATAATTATGCTGTATTGCAGCACAAACTCTGCTACAATAATATGTGAGCAAAATGGAAGTTACATGTTTGCATTTTATAGAAAAAAAAATATTATGCGTGGTTAGTAAGTTTTGGGAAAAAATGTGTCACTGCAAAGAGCTCATATAACTCATACTGAATAGTTTGGCACAAGACTTGAGTTACCATTCTTGTAGGCTAGAATGTTTACTACAAAATGATGTGAAAATCATTCTGATCACTCTTTCACAAAACAACAATATAATGATTTAAACTTTGCAAGTCAGTTTTTGTGCCAGCACTGCTGTATGCGTATGGGTGTTGATGGCCATGAATATGAATGAGGGGAGACAATAGACACTCCCCCATCAAGGTGCTGTGAGGCAGAGAGGAGAATCTGAGAATGAGAGGACATTCAAAGGTTTTGTTTTTTAATCTGTTTTTATTGTAATTCCTCTATGTGGAGGAACTAAATGTTGTGCCTCACAAGAGTGCTACCGTACATATATAAACATATAGTACCAGTCAAACGTTTGGACATATTACCATTTTTAATATTTTTAATATTTTTGGAAGATGGCTGCATTTATTTGATCAAAATACAGAAACAACAGTAATATTGTGAAATATTATTACAATTTAAAATAATGATTTTAATATACTTTAAAATATAATTTATTTCTTTGATCAAAGCTGAATTTTCAGCATCCTTACTCCAGTCTTCAGTGTCACATGATCCTTCAGAAATCATTCTAATATCATGATTTGATAATCAGGTATTATCAATGTTGGAAACCGTTGTGCTGCTTAATATTTTTTTAGAACCTTTGATATTTTTTTCAGGATTCACTGATTAAAAAGAAAAGCATTATTCAAAATAGAAATCTTTCCTAACAATATAACTTAACACATCCTTTAAAAAAAAGAAAGAAAGGTAGTGTATACTGTTACAAACAGACTCATGGGCGAATGTGAGTAAACAGAGGTCACTTGCGGTCCAGTTTCCCGGGCAGGAATCGCGCAGTCTGTTCAACCATGTCAACATCAGTCTCGGTTTTCCATGACAGGGTGGACTTGGACCTGTTGCTTGTTTGCCATGGCTCTCTTCGTGAACGGTGCTTGGACATGTTCATTGTCACACCTGTTGATAACACAATCAAATAAACTGTATTATTATCGTTATCAATCACTATGGCCATGGATTAAGAAAAAGACAACCGATTTTGTAATTTCACACAAGAATAGGTAGGCCCTACTTGTATATTATGACGAGTATATTATGTATATTGTAAAAACAATTACATTTCATCAGTAAAATATTACGTCTGTGCACTTACCATCATTCTCGATTGAGAACTGAACGACACCTGCGTGTCCCTCTGCTGTGCTGGAGAAGGAGAGCGTGATGCAAACACATTCCTAAAAAAATAAAAACAACTGTGTTAGCATACATTATCCAAAGATGGGCGATTAATGGGTATGGACGCACAATGCATGTAGTCTATATATCTGTTGATGGGCCATAGGACGGAGAAATATCTATTTATGGGCCATAGATCGCGTCACCGCGAGCTGTTGATGGCCATTACTGCGCACGCATTTAGAGCATTTCAAACATTTACACCTGCATTCACAATCATCTGTGGCAATATTTTAGCGTGTGTCATAGGCTAACCAAAACCGAACATTTATATATAAAAATATAATGTCTAGTATTTAGACAGTATCACATTTTACCTGAGGCTGAAATATATTTGCACGAAATCATATTTACACCTAAGCAGATATTCGCAAAAGTCAGTATTTTTAGCATGATAATCAGTGTCATAAGCTAATCAAAACGGATTGAAATATAATACAAATATGTTTAGAGAGTAATATCACATTGAAACACGACCATATACGAATGTTAGGGATATTGTAAGGCCATCTTTCCTGTAATATGTCAAAAGCTAACCAAAACTAAGCAAAATATAGTCTGAAAATTCACATGAGTTCTATATAATCAGAAAAATAATTATATAAACACTAAACAACTTACTCAAACTTGTATCCTCTGTGGGATCAATTCGCTCTTGAAAATGCAACCATTCTCCGTCTGAGATGCAACCGTTTCTCTGAGGAAAAGGTGAATTCTTTCTCGCTGTCCATAATCATCTGGAGGACGACTTTACCGGAGAAGCGTGCCATCCTCAAAACGCGATGAACTATCCGTGAATCTGACGAGAAACTGCGTGTTTTCATCATGGCATTGATCGGAGGGCATGTGCGATGCGTATAGATCCACCTCAACTATTAGCATGTGAATAGCGCCGGGGGGCGTGTCGGCATCAGCTCATTAAAAATAATGAAGAGAGAACGAAAAACTGCGCCTCTCCTTGGTTTCAAACGGATTACATAAACTAAGAATATGTGTTTTTTAATATAAATTACTTCATTTAAAAGAAGAGAATTCTAGCTTCATAAAGACAAATGTCTCGTTCCTGAGTGACAAGTATTCGCTGAGTTACAATTCATTTTCGGACGCGTTTCAGAATGGACTTCCCTGACAGAGAGAAGGCAGAACTCGCATCATGTTTATTTTTCTTTATTTGGCGAAAGACACAACACTTTGTTTTTATTGTGAGTATACACAAAAAAAAATAGAAACTTAACTGGATTGAATGATGTAAAACACTTTAATGTAAGATCAAAACCAACAAAGTATTTTGAATCTCTTTTGCACTGATAAGAAAAAAAGCGAGCAGATCACGCCGGCGTGATTGCCGACCCCAGAGGGTTAACTCATATGGTGAAAACCCAGTTGACTGATGGGCTGTTGTATTATATGCAAACAGCACATGAGGCAGGTGTTGTGGCCACCTTTTCTTCTTTTCTGCAGGCAAGGTACAAAGCAAATCGTGAAGTGTACGATTAAATCTTTCGCACTGTCCATTTCCCTCCGGGTGGTACGGACTTGTACGGGACTTATGAATACCATATAGTTGACACAGCCGCTGAAACAACTCTCCCTCAAATTGGCGACCCTGATCTGTATGAATACGCTGCGGGACTCCATAAGTATAAAAACCACTGTTCAGTAAGAACACGTGCTACAGTCGTGGCTTTTTGGTCGACGGTGGGGTATGCTTGAGAAAATTTGGAAAACACATCCGTGACAACCAAAAGATTTTCTTTTCCATCGCTAGACCTTTCCAATATGGTGAAGTCCATGGCAAGAATTTCTAAAGGCCTAGACGCAAGCAGACTACCCATAAATGTTCTCAACTTTGGCTGCACCGCTTTCGCCACTAAACATCGTTGACATTCTCGGCACCAGCGCTTGATGTCTTTCCGCATAAAAGGCCAATAACAGCGTTGACGAACAAGTATAGTGGTTCTTTCAACCCCCTGATGTCCATGGTTATCATGCAAAGCCATCAAGACTTCCTCTTGTAGCAGCTGAGGCAACAACAGCTGCATTAGTCTTACATTACCACCTCCCCGGTGGCTTTGCCGGTAAAGAACCCCACCGTGTTCCTGTATGTTACTCCATTGACGCACCAGTTCTACCACAGCAGGGGACTCTTTAGCCCTTTCTAATGCTGTAGGGGGGTTACCTCTCTTCCAGTAGGCTAGAAAGGCCCTTAACACCGGGTCTTCTGACTGAAGAAGCTGAAGATCGCCGCTAGTTCTTACTGGGGAGGCATCTATAGCCTGAATGTCAATGGGCCCAGAAAGGTGTGTTACCACTACGCCCTTAATCTCCGTAGGAACAGAGATTCCTGGTGCTACTGCCTTCGATAGAGTCTAAATCTGGGGATGCAGGCAAGCGAGACAATGCATCTGCATTTCTATTACACGCACCTCGACGGTACTCGATTTCAAAATCAAAAAGAGCCAGCTGTGCCGCCCAACGTTGCTCCACCGCCCCCAATTTGGCCGTCTGCAGATAACAGATGGGATTGTTATCAGTCAGGACTCTGAACTTTACGCCTAGAAGGTAATCCCGAAATTTGTCTGTTATGGCCCATTTAAGGGCCAACAACTCAAGCTTCATGGCCGAATAATTGTCCATGTTTCGTTCTGTTGGTCGTAACCCCCTGCTCGCATAAGCCACTGGCCGCCGCTGTCCCTCCCCCTGCTGTTGGGACAAAACGGCACCAAGCCCAAGCCCACTCGCATCCACCTCCAGGACAAAAGGCTTGCTGAAATCTGCATAGCCCAAAACCGGTGCAGTTATCAGTTTCTCTTTTAAAGTTTCAAAAGCACTTTCACATCCCCAATCCCAGTGGTCACGCAAAACCGCATTAGACCCTGCTCTCTTCTTCTTTGGAGCTGGCTGTAATTTTGCTACCAACTTATGCAGAGGGGCTGCATATCTCGCAAACCCCTCTACAAAACGCCTATAATATGACGCAAACCCAAGGAAGGAGCGCAATTCTGTGACGGTAGCTGGGACTTTCCAGTCCCTCACTACACTGATTTTGTCTGGGTCAGTTGCGACCCCCCTGAAGCTGAAATAATGTGTCCCAAGAACTTCACCTCTGCCTGAAAGAAATGGCACTTCCCCAAATTAAGTTGGAGGCCATGGAGGTTAACCTACCTAACACGAGTTCCAATCGTTCCAGATGTTGCTGGAACGTGGATGAAAATACCACCACATTATCAAGATACAAAAGAAGAGTATGGAACCGCTGATCTCCAAAGATTCTTTCCATTAGCCTCTGGAAAGTTCCTGGGGCATTGCACAATCCAAATGGCATCCTCTGAAACTCAAAGAGACCAAATGGAGTGCAAAATGCTGTTTTTGCCCTATCCTTCTTTGCCACAGACACTTGATTATAGCCACTTGCTAAATCAAGAGTGGAGAAAAAACAAGCACCTGAAAGGGCATCCAAGGATTCCTCAATCCGAGGCAATGGAAAGGCATCTTTTCTAGTCTTCGCATTCAATTGTCTGTAATCGACGCATAAACGGATAGACCCATCCTTTTTTTGAACTACCACAATGGGTGAAGAATAAGGACTACAACTGGGTTTTTACCACTCCCTGTTCTAACAACTCTTGAATGTGGGCCTTCACAACATCATACTGCGATGGTGGCAGTCTACGGTAGCGTTGCCGCACCGGTATCTCATCCACTAATGGAATCTCGTGTTCAATAAGGTCTGTACAACCCAACTCCCCTTCCCCACGACTAAAAGCTGCACTATGCTTTTGAAGTAAGGATTTGGCCTCTTGCTGCTCCAAGTCTGTCAAATTAGGCCAGGTAGTATTGGCAAGGCCAGAAAGGCAAGAGGCAGTGGCCTCCACAGACTGGATAACAACAACAGAGCCCCGGTTATCATCCTCTTCCTGAAAACAAATGGACTTCTTAGCAGAACATACCTCTATCATATGTAATTGACCCAAGGTGGTGCGAGGCCTTATCCACCGATCCTCCTTCCCCACATTGACGACCGGAACATCGACAGTGCCATCACCCATGGGGAGTAAAGAACTAGGAATGAGCAAATCTGGTGGCAACTGCCACTCTACCTCTCCTGGTTCGATCAACACAGAGGAAATCAACGGACAAAGCCCTTGCCTGCATAGAGCTGGAATTAACTTCATAGATCCAGCAGGCACAAGAATAGAAGAACCCGGGGGAGTTGAAACCTTACCCAGTAAGCCAGAGCTGGACAAGTCTTCGAAGCTTTGACACGCCAACAGAGCATGTTTCCAAACTGCAGGAACATCTGCAGAAGAAGCAAACAAACTTGTACTCCCTTGACAGAACATTTATCGCAGACAACAACGAAGCACATTCATTCCAATAAGACCTGGGACGGTGTTTTTTTTAAATTTTGATCCAGAATCTGGTGGGTCGTGAACGACCAAAATACCCACAGAGGGAAGCACCTTACCCAGTACTTCTATGTCCAGTTCTAAATAGCCTCGATAGGGGATATCCAACCCATTGGCTGCCTTTAACTGCAGCCATCCACAAGAGCGTAACTGGTCTTGCCCCTGAACTTGGAAATGCTCTTTAAAAAAAGATTCCGTAACCGTAGATACCATAGATCCGGTGTCAACCAGGCACGCTATAGGCACTCCTCCCCATTTTAACGTCGGCCACCGGGCACTGCCCTATAAGTACAGAATGAGAAGATGGTATGGGGAGAAAGAAACTGAGCCTGTTGAGGCCCCATCTAGTGTTTGGCTCCATACACTAGAGGGTGCTAGTTTCCCTGCAACCCACTGGATTGAACATCAGCTGCCCTCTGCCCAGAATCACTCCGTACCCACTGTCCCTGTCGACGACCTGTCGAACAGTCTCTAGCCATATGTCCAGCCTGGTCACACCTCAAACAAATAGGCCGACCATCAGCTTCAAATCTATAACACCGGGATGGATTACTTGGTCTACTATTTTGATTGGAATTTGCTGGTCCAGAGTCCAAATGTTTTAGGATGGTGTCCAATTGAGTTTGTTGCCTACGCAAACAATCTTTAAGATCAGCCAATTCATCGTTTGGTTTTGCAGCTACGGCCTGGGTCTCCGCTCCCCATTCCCCTACTACCCCTGAACTGGCATCACAAGAGAAAGCCCTCGCGCGCACTGGGCGGACACCCTCCCCATCGTCAGCCCAACGAAATGACTCTATACGTACCTCTAAAAACTGCGAGTCAGGCTTGAGGCGAATAAATTGTATTAATTCCCTACGCAACATTTTGTCGCGCACATTTTCCACGAACTGATCGCGAAGAACCGAATCAGGGTTAGAAATGGCAGTTGAATTTTTGCACTGACAAATTTCCATTAGGACCATTAAGGAATGGGAAAACTCACGCAACAATTCTCCCCTCACCGCTGGCGGCTTTGGAAAAAACTTTTGTTGAGCCTCGATGTAAGAGTGTGCACAGCCAAAAGTCTCCAATAATATTGAAAATATTCTCTCAGGGTCAGCCCTATCAGTCGCTGGACGAAGTTTAATCTCCAATTTAGCCTCCCCTTCAAGAAGATCATATACAAAATATGCCTGTTCACTGAGGGACATATGTCTAGCCTGTAAACATTTACGAACCTCTTCAACCCATTCCTCCAGAGGAGGACATTCCGGACCCGGACTACCAGAAAATTTGGGATATTTTCGTTCTCTTGGCACATAGACATACCTCATACCAGCTGCACCTGGCACTGACCGACTCGGCTCTCCCTGATTTGTATCCACTGGGGGCACTACATTTCACTGCCGAAGTCTTTCATTATCTGCTTGAAGTTGTTGGGATCTGCTCAGTTAAAAGTCTAACCTGATCCTCCATGACCTATGATATTTGGGCAAAATAGAAAACAGACAGTTTAATGAAGAGACGGTAAAATAGACGCAAGCCACTTATTGCTTATAGGGTCGTTGTCCCAGATCTCTCCTCAGCCACTGTTTTTCCTGTAATCAATATAACATTGGTTATTATCACCAAAAAAATAAAACCCATCCAACACAAAACATACACAAGAACAAAATTCACAAATATTACACCAGTCCCAATACTTACCCTGCCGACTACGCCAAATGTGGCCCCTAGGGGGCTCTCAAACGCACAATGTCCGTATTTAGAATAAAGACCCCCAAAAACCCACACTCCCCTTTTAGATAACTAGGCGGGTTGTCCAATGAAGGAACAGAAATTATGGGACTGATGTACTCAAGTATGAATTTATTAAATACTCACAAATATAAAAATTGACAATCAGGGCAGACAAATAGTCCCCCCAGGTAACAGTAAACAATTTTACAATAAATAGGTCACAGTGAATAAAAGCCTCATAGTAAATGAGTTACAGGGTATAAAGTTTAACAATATCAAAACTACAGTGCAAAAAGTTGAATAAATAGGTACTGTTCACAAACCACTGCAAAACCACTTCAAACCAATTCGGCCGTGTAACCACACACTAAAACAGCATTTCACACTTCACTAGTGAACATTTCATCACAAAATAGACACTGCCCCTAAAGGAGATATTGCTCGATGCCCATCGGCTGAATGTTGGAAGTATGACTGCCAAACAGAAAATAAACAAGGAAATAAAACAAACACAACATTTAAATGAATAAGCTACCACAAGCAGGGCTCAACCCTTAGCCCAACTAGGTCCGGGTCATCCAGAGAGTAGCAGCTCCAAAAGCACCCACACACATACACACACACACACACACACACAAACACAGAAATACAAAATACAACAGAATGATTAAGCTCAGGGAAAAACAGTGGCTAGTGACTGACGTAGGCAATCCTCCTGTAAATCACAAGCATAAGTGGGTTATGATGCTATGACAATTTAAAACACTAACCAATCTCTAATTGGAAGATTAAAACAGGAAAAGGATCAAACTTACGTTTTTCTTTGAATCAACGCCGTATGCCCTGTAGCAATACAATTAAGTGGTGTGGATGACTAATAACTGTGCACACTCGCAACAGTATCGTTTCTATTCATAGGTGAAATTAACAAGAGAATAATCAGCACTAAACCTTATCCACTATATCTAAAAGAAACAGCATCAGTGAATTTACATTACTGCAACTCTTAAGGATCACAACTCACTATTATGCAAGCAAGTTTGTCAGCTCGTCCTGCTGGTACCATTTACTGGACACCATAAGCGCAGACCCCAGACCGAACTAGGGGTGTGCATTGGCACTGCCCTCACAATTCAATTCGATTACGATTCACCAGCTAACGATTCGATTCAATTCGATTCTACGATGCATTGCGATGCATCAAAATTATACTGCACACAACAAGGCAAATTTTTCATCAGTCATGAGGCAATACAAGCAGTCATATATTGAACAACAGATTTTATTGGCTGCTATGTGTGTATTATCACACTCCTGTATCTTTGACATAAATGTCATTAAACAAAATAAAATTGAATGGTAGGCTACAGGGTATTGTATATGGCATTTTCAAACCTGAAAAAGAAAAACATAAATCACTGCTTTCTAGGGCTGTAATCTCCCAGTCGATTGTTGGTCGATACGTTCTTGCTTGACCAAAATTCTGATTGGTCGATTTTTTGCCGCGTTCATTTCATCAGTTTTGCCGCGTTCATTTCATCAGTTTTGCCGCGTTCATTTCATCAGTTTTGCCGCGTTCATTTCATTCGTTTTGCGCGTTCGTTTCATCAGTTTTGCGCGTTCATTTCATCAATTTTGCCGCGTTCATTTAATTCGTTTTGCGCGTTCGTTTCATCAGTTTTGCGCGTTCATTGCATCAGTTTTGCCGCGTTCATTTAATTCGTTTTGCGCGTTCATTTCATCAGTTTTGCGCGTTCATTTCATCAGTTTTGCCGCGTTCATTTAATTCGTTTTGCTCGTTCATTTCATCAGGTGGAAAGCACTAATTGCTAATGGGGGTGTTTTCAGAGCACCCCTGTTTCACAGGTAACAGTCTGTCTTCAGAACACCCCCCTTGTTTTCACTTCTTTTGGATTAGCCCAAACCACTGGAGAAGAGAGACAGATTAGCCCCATTCACACAGCACTTTGAACCCGGCAAATTGCCGGCAAATTGCCGGAACGCCTTCTGTGTGAACGCAAACACGACCCGGGTTTAATGCCGGGATCGATGCCGGGTTGGGGACCTAGTAACATTGCCGTGTTCAGACCCGGAACGCGCGCTGTGTGAACAAAAGCCAGGACAAATGCCGTAAGGGGTGTGTCGTAGTGATGATGCACGAGCCTTCGCGCGACTCTGTTAGAAGAAAGTTTGTGTTCGTCATCGATACAAGAAAGAACGAAAAGATGTCTGCAAACTGGACTGAAGCAGAGACCCGAGAGCTCCTTGCAATCCGCGCCGAAGCTGAGATCGTTCGCCAGCTTTGTGGAACGGTTCGTGATGCGTTAGTGTACGACCGAATCCGAAAAAAATGATCGAACGTACCTTATACGTCACATCATAACGTCACGCGTCTATCCGGGACATACCCGGGTTGTGTGTGAACGCGCTCTCTGATTCCGGCAAATCACTGGCAGTGTGAATGAACCATTTTCAAACGAACCCGGGTCAAATCCCGGGTCACTTTATCCGTGTATTTTCCGGAATCTCTGTGTGAAAGGGGCTATTGAAGAAGTAGGCTACTAGAAGGTTTGCTGAATATTATTTATTTAATTGAGAGACCGTTTAATTCATAGTCAGTCCTCTTCTACCATGTCAACAAAGACATCGGCAGTGTGGCAGCATTTGTTTTTTTAGAAGACGGGAAAAAATGATTGGAGCCCAATGCGTAGTGCCACTGTTTGTATTAGTTTTGAGCCTATGCTTTATTTTTCAGTTATGCACTTTATTTAGTTTTTGCTCTTGATCTGGCTTGTTTAATAAATATAATTTTTTTATTCAAATGGACGTGCCTTTTGTGTTTAAAAAGTAAAAGCTTTATGTTAGTCTATTCGTGTCTCAGCTTCGAAGCTGCGCTCCTGTGTTCAGCCTCGTCTTGTTTAGTTTCCCATTAACTTCGTAGAATCCGAAATGTGCCCAGATATCCGCTTTTCCAAGCTTTGGGTGCGTTTTTAATTACCCGTCTATCGCGGTCATCTCCCTCCGCCTCAGCCGTCTTGATTGTTGTTGTTGTTTTGCCCACGAAAGTAACTTTATTGTCCAACTCAAGGCCAGAAAATAAACAGTGACATAATCGATTATGGCACTTTGCCGCATCGATGCTGAATCGTGCATATCCCGCATTGCGATGCATCGCCGAATCGATTATTGTTGACACCACTAGACCGAACTACAAACAAACAATGAGCCGTGTTAAACAGTTCAATGAATTTAAAAACAAATAGGCATGGACTTCCAAAAAGACTTGCGTTGCTTACGTTGCTGCAAGACCTATGTAAGATCACTACTCGCTATATGAAAGCAAGTTCCTGTAGGCTCGTCACTGCCGGTACCATTTACTGGACACCATAAACGCAGACGCCAGACCGAGCTACAAACAAACAAAGAGCCGCGTTGAGCGGTTCAATGAATTTACGATCAACAACAACTAGGCATGGACCTCCAAAAAGATCTACATTACTTACTTTGCCGCAACACCTGCGTTGGATCACTACTCACTATTATGAAAGCAAGTTTCTGTGAGCTCGTCACTGCTGGCACCATTTACTGGACACCATAAACGCAGACGCCCAACCGAGCTACAAACAAACAAGCCGTGATAAGCGATTCAATATTAACAACCAATAAGCAACCTCTCAAAAAGACTTACGTTCTCCCCGTCGCACAGCCGATAGACCAAGAGACTCACTCTTCACTCACACTGCACCATTTTTCTGTTCCTCTCAACACCTTTAAAGGGATGCGTCACTTACGCCACCTGATCCAAATAATCAGCCAGCCTTAAAGGTACACTTCCCAACTCAACCACCTGACCCGCTACATATTGAAAGGACTGAAACTTGTAAACACGGAGAAGCAAGACGCCTTAAAGGATTAGTTCACTTTCATATAATGTTTTGCTGATAATTTACTCACCATCTACAGTATGAACCATCTATCCCAAAGTCCAAAAAGGTTTCAAATGTCCATCTCAATGCAGCTTCAAAGTCTCTACACGATCCAAGTCGAGAAATAAGGGTCTTGTACCATCTCTGAGATGTGCCACGTATTACGTCAGCACGTTGGAAAGGTCACGAAAAAAATACAAAATAAAAATAAAAATAAATTAAAAAAAGATTTCGGACGATTTTGAAGTTGGAGGAGAAAATGAGATGGAGTTTTTCGCCCTTCCCTACCTTTTTGAATCGGAGTACACAGACAAATAACTTAGATATATGACATGACGCGTGACCTTTCCATCTCAGAGATGGTACACGACGGGCATTTGTAGTTAAAAGGATAAGACTTTTGCTGGATAAGACCATTATTTCTCGACTGGCATCGTTTAGAGACTTTGAAGCTGCATTGAGATGGACATTTGAACCTTCTTTGATCAATGGAATATTTGGTTGCCATTGAAGTCAATCAAAATGGAGAAAAATCCTGGAATGTTGTCCTCAAAAACCTTAATTTTTTTTCAACTGAAGAAAGACATGGATATCTTGGATGACATGGGGGTGAGTAATTTATCAGGAAAACATTTTTGAAAGTGAAACTGATAAAAGGACAAGATATTGCTGCGGACATTCAAACTGATTTTTTATTAAGAATATAGGACTGAGCTGAAGGAAAATTAAGGAACACACAATACTTACTCGATCTCTCACAATACTCTACTTTATAAGCTTCAATGACCAATATTAAAGAGAACATGTCTTTAAGTTGCTAAGCGTGGTTGCTAGGAGTATTGTGTAGTGATATATAGAACCGTTGGGTGAAGCAGTCATAGCCATGTTTCATCATGAATAAAACACAGCTATTGACCAATCAGAATCAAGGACTGGAACAATGCTATATAACAATGCAAAAGCATTTATAGAACATATTGAAAAACATCTAACAAAAAACATTTGTGTTTATATGTTAGGTGACAGCTCAAGATGTCAGAAAAGAAACCCCCATTGCTGATTAAATTTAGAGCAAAGTTCTACCCTGAGGATGTGGCTGAAGAGTTGATTCAGGAAGCTACACAGCGCTTGTTCTTCCTCCAGGTGAAAGAGGGAATCTTGAATGATGATATCTACTGTCCACCTGAGACGGCTGTTCTACTGGCCTCATATGCTGTGCAGATGAAATACAGTGACTTCAGTAAAGAATATCACATCCCTGGATATTTGTGCAGAGACAAATTGCTGCCACAAAGGTGTTTCTCTATTCTTTTAAGACCTTAACACCAACTTTGTTCTATTCTTTAAACACTAAGATTACTTTATAGTACTTTATTATGTTTTGAAAATTGCTGCTTTATATACTAACACATTCTTCTAGAGTTCTAGAACAACATAAACTGACTAAAGAGCAGTGGGAAGATCGAATTCGAGTGTGGCATGAACAACACAAGGGCATGATCAGGTACAATCCATATGACCTACAGTATTTATAAAATTAAAAAACAACTTTACAACTATGTCCTGAACCTAAACCTAGTTGTTTGAGTATAGTCAATACAGCTTTATCTCTACAGAGAGGACGCAATGATAGAATACTTGAAGATTTCCCAGGATCTGGAGATGTATGGAGTGAACTATTTCAGCATCAAAAACAAAAAAGGATCGGAGTTGTGGTTGGGTGTTGATGCTTTGGGACTCAACATATATGAGCGTTCAGACAAGTATACCATCTATATTTCATTTTTAAGTCTAAGTGTTTTGTTGAAAATTCTTAGCAATGGACTGTGCCATGTAAATATCGCTGTTTTTTAACAGGCTGACACCTAAGATTGGATTTCCTTGGAGTGAAATACGGAATATTTCTTTCAATGACAAGAAATTTGTCATTAAGCCCATAGACAAAAAGTCACCGGTAACTTAAAATAATAAACTTAATCCCAAATGTATTTCTTAATTTATTTATTCTTTCATTCACTGATGTTTGGAGATGTGGAGGATTTCAGTTGTCTTACACCTGTTGTATTACAGTTGTATTATTCCTGTCTGAAATGTTATGACATGTCCTCTGCTCCAACCACAGGACTTTGTGTTCTATGCACCTCGCCTGCGCATTAACAAGCGCATCCTGGCTCTGTGCATGGGAAACCATGATCTTTACATGAGACGACGCAAACCAGACACTATTGAGGTGCAGCAGATGAAAGCGCAGGCCAGAGAAGAGAAGAACAAGAGACAACAAGAAAGGTGAGAACATTAATAACAAACATATCTGACAGCACAGATAGAACATACACAATGCTATTTTTTTCTGATACCAAAGGCACAGTCACTATCTAGTGCAGAAATGAGATTCTGTCTTTCATGCAAATGTACTAATTGTGTATTTTTTTATGAAAGTAAATCAATATCAGAGGAGTGCTGTTCTAAAACCTAGTGAGCTGCCTAGCTACAGTTTATATACAAAGTGTCACAAACTGCTCTGAGACACAAAGATTGAGATCCAAATGCAGTATTTATTGAACAGGGTAATCCAAAAAACGTAATCCAAAGTACAGTCAGGGTCAAACACTGGCAGGCAGTCCATACAAACAAACACAACAAGGCAGGGACATGGGCAAAATAGTAATCCACAGAACAGGTAAGAAATCCAAAAACCAAGAGACATGACACCATGGCGAATGCTCGGAACTGCAGTGTAACACTAAACAAGACTGCAGGGAATAACAGAAAGAACGTCTCGGTTACGGATGTAACCCTCGTTCCCTGAGTAGGGAACGGAGACGATACGTCGAATGACGACGAATGGGGTTCGCTTAGAAGCCTATCCTCTTCGAATATTAATAAAACGAGCCAATGGCAAGCAAATGCATGGGTCTGCTGAATTTGCATAGCGTAACTCCGCCCCACTGTGTGGGTATATAAGGAAGTGAGCCGGCAACATGCAGATATGTTTCTTCGCTGAAGGAGCCAAGCTGAACTCAGGCTGTTCCAGCGGTACAGCGGAAGTGGCAGGAAGACGTAACGTCTCCGTTCCCTACTCAGGGAACGAGGGTTACATCCGTAACCGAGACGTTCCCTTTCGTTGTCACTTCGAGTTACGTCGAATGACGACGAATGGGGTTCCCAGTCCAATCACGCCACCTCGGCTGTCTTCCAGTGCCCTGCGTAAGTCTGAGCTCCCTGTCGTGAGACTAGCACGGACGAAGGACTCCTACTTAACACAGGAATACCAAGGTACACTGGGAAGCATATCACAGTGGAAATATGCAATCAGTGCCCGCCAAAGGGGGGGGACTTAAGAAAACACATATGACCCGGAGGGGGGTGCATACGGAGAACACTGGGGTGTCCAGCCCGTAGGGTGGAGTATTTCAACCCCAGGGGAGGCAGACTGGCTTGCCAAGGGAAAGACACATGCTCGAAGGAGGCTTACAGTGGAAATACACACGTGGGGGTCGCCCAGCGGGGGAACCATGCACATGGTGGCACCTAGCCAACGCAAAAGCTGCCGGAGGCATAACTCTGGCGTTGACGTCAACAGCGCTGGAGAACTCAGGGCTTATCAGGCTCACCTGAGGAGAATATCGCACGTATCCAGTCCGTGGAGTGGAATGGCGAGCAAGCGAAGACACCTGAGCGGGTCCTCAGCACCGGCTGGTTGAAGCGAGTACTCGGGAGGACACTGGCTCCACTCGGAGATTATAGAATCTGGCGAATGTGTTGGGTGTCGCCCAGCCTGCAGCTCTGCAGATGTCTGTTAGCGAGGCGCCATGCGCTAGAGCCAAGAGGAGGCCACACTCCGAGTGGAGTGGGCCGTCACACCAAGGGGGCACGGTCGACCCTTGCTGCTGGTAAGCCAAAGCAATGGCGTCCACTATCCAGTGAGACAACCTTTGCTTGGAGAGAGCCCTTCCCTTCAGCTTCCCACCATAACAGACAAGAGCTGGTCTGAGGTCCTGAAACACTGCGTTCTGTCCACGTAAGCACGGAGGGCGCGTACTGGACAGAGCAATGCCAAGGCTGGGTCTGCCTCCTCCAGGGGCAGCGCTTGCAGGTTCACCACCTGCTCCCGGAAGGGAGTGGTGGGAACCTTGGGCACATATCCAGGCCGGGGTCTCAGGATCACGTGAGAAAAGGCCGGCCCGAATTCCAGGCACGCTTCGTCTACAGAAAATGCATGCAGGTCCCCTACCCTCTTGATGGAGGCCAAAGCAACCAGGAGCGCTGTCTTAATTGACAGGAACTTAAGCTCCACTGATTGCAGAGGCTCAAAGGGAGCACTCTGCAGGGCAGTTAGTACCCACTGAGAGGTCCCAAGAGGGAACGAGAGGAGGGCGAGGAGGCTGTATAGTCTCCTTGCTCCTCTCAGGAACCTGATAACCAGGTCGTGCTTTCCCACGGACTTACCATCAACTGCGTCGTGATGTGCGGCGATAGCGGCAACATATACTTTCAGGGTGGAGGGAGACAGCCTTCGCTCCAACCCATCCTGCAGGAAGGAAAGCACAACACTGATTGGGCATGATCTGGGGTCTTCTGAGTGAGAAGAGCACCAAGAGACGAAGAGGTTCCACTTCAACGCGTAGGCATGTCTAGTGACGATGCTCTAGCAGAAGTGATGGTAGCCACCACCGCTGGTGGTAGGGTACTCAAACCTGCCTCGTCCCGTCCAGGAGCCACACGTGGAGGTTCCAAAGATCGGGACGAGGGTGCCAAAGGGTGCCCCGTCCCTGAGAAAGGGAGGTCCTTCCTCAGAGGAATTGGCCAGGGAGGTGCTGTCGCGAGGAGTACAAGTTCGGAGAACCAGGTTCGGGTGGGCCAGTGCGGCGCAACCAATATGACCTGCCCTCGTCCTCCCTGATCTTGCACAGGGTCTGTGCAAGAAGGCTCACTGGGGGAAACGCATACTTGCGGAGGCCCCGGGGCCAGCTGTGCGCCAGAGCGTCCGTGCCGAGCGTGCCCTCGGTCAGGGAGTAAAACTGGGCGCAGTGGGACGAGTCGTGGGAGGCAAACAGGTCTACCTGTGCGTCCCCGAACTGGTCCCAAATCAGCTGGACCGCCTGGGGATGGAGTCTCCATTCTCCAGGAAGAGGCTGAAGCCGTGAGAGCTCGTCGGCTGCACAGTTCAGGTCTCCCGGAATATAAATGGCTCGAAGCGACCTCAGATGCTTCTGACTCCATAAGAGGAGGTGGCGGGCGAGTTGCGACATACGGCGGGAGCGTAGACCACCTTGTCGGTTGATGTACGCTACTGTCGCGGTATTGTCTGATCGGACTAGTACGTGCTGGTTCTTGAGCAGCGCCCGGAAGCGGTGCAGAGCGAGACGTACTGCCAGCAACTCGAGGCAATTGACATGCCATAGGCGGTGGGGTCCTGTCCAGGAGCCCGCGGCAGCATGTCCATTGCACATGGCACCCCAGCCCGTGGAGGAGGCATCCGTTGACACAACAACATGCCTGGAAACTCGTTCTAAGGGCACTCCGGCCCGTAGAAAGCTGAGGTTCGTCCACGGGGAGAAGGGTCTGACGGCAGGTCGGAGTAACTGGTACTCGGAGCTTGCCCTGGTGCCATGCCCACCTCGGGACTCGATCGTGAAGCCAGTGCTGAAGCGGTCTCATATGAAGCAATCCGAGCGGCGTTACCCGCGGCTGCAGATGCCATACGCCCCAGGAGCCTCTGAAAAAGTTTCAGTGGAACCGCACTCTTGCTCTGGATTTGTCTCAGGCAAGTCAGCAGTGACTGCGCGCGCTCGCTCGTAAGCTGCGCGCACATGGCGACCGAGTCCATTTCCATACCGAGAAAAGAGATCCTCTGCACGGGGCAAAGTTTGCTCTTCTCCCAGTTGACCCGAAGGCCCAGACGGGCTAGGTGCCGGAGCACTAGGTCCCTGTGTTCGCAAACCTGGTCCGAGAGTGAGCTAGGATTAGCCCAGTCGTCGAGATAATTCAGGATGCGAACCCCGTGTTGCCGTAGCGGCACAAGGGCTGCCCTCGACGACCTTCGTGAAGACGCGAGGAGACAGGGACAGCCCGAATGGGAGAACCGCGTACTGGTATGCCTGCCCCTCGAAAGCAAACCGTAGAAACGGTCTGTGTCGAGGAAGAATGGAGACATGAAAGTAGGCGTCCTTCAGGTCGATCGCTGCAAACCAATCCTGTGGCTGCACACATTCGAAAATGCGCTTGGCCGTGAGCATCTTGAACGGAAGCCTGTGAAGGGAACGGTTCAAGACGCGCAGATCCAGGATTGGTCGTAACCCACCGGTTTTCTTGGGGACAATGAAGTAGGGGCTGTAGAAGCCGGACCTCATTGCGGCTGGAGGGACAGTCTCGATCGCACCCTTCGCCAGCAGGGTGGCGACCTCCGCTCTCATGACAGGGGCATTGCCACCGACCATAGTGAAGCGGACTCCCTGAAGCGGGGAGGAGACCCGCGCGAACTGAATCGCATAGCCGAGCCTGATGGTTCGCGCGAGCCAGCGGGACAGGTTGGGAAGCTCTAACCAGGCTCCCAAGGACTGTGCCAGCGGGGTCATGCGAACGACAGACGTCCCCCCGGGGGTGCAGCGAAGCGGCATGACCGGCCCGGACGTGGGTGGCATAGCGGCCCGGTGTGGGGGCACGGTCATTAGCCGCGTCCTGCCAGAGGAAGCCAGGGAAGGACCAGCGTTCCACGGGGGCGTGCTCTGGCAGGGGTCTGGCGACAGAAGGGGAAGAGAGCGGCGGGGCCCGTGGGTGGCGCGCACTGTCGTTCCCTTCTGGGGGCTCAGAGATGGGGATATCAGTTCTTTCTTTAACCACATTAGGGTGCTGCCCACCCGTGGGTGAGCAGCGGGGAGTGGAGAACAAAAGATTCTCCCCCGGCCCTCCACCGGGGGAAGGAGTGGTCCTGCTACCATCTCCTGAGAAGACTGATGGCCATCTCTGAGCAGCCCGTCTCAGGAGCGCCGTTTGGCCTGGCGTTTAGCGGGGCGCGGGGCTGGAGAGGGCTGGGGCGCCTGCCTGCGGCGTCCTCCACGACGCGGCCCGGGTGAAGGCTGCTGCTGGGGCCGTGCGGGAGGGGCGGGAGCCGCGGGAGGGCGCCCTCGGCGGCGAGCAGGCTGAGGCGTCTGAACCGACGGCTGGGTGGAGGCAGCAGCAGGCCGTCGGGGCAGAATATGACGGATAGCCTCAGTCTGCTTCTGGGCGGTTGAAAACTGTTGGGCAAAATCTTCAACCGCTCCGCCGAAGAGGCCAGCCTGGGATATGGGGCGTCAAGCAGACGAGTCCCGCTCAGCGTCCCTCATATCGGCCAGGTTGAGCCAGAGGTGTCTCTCCTGGACCACACTAGTGGACATCACCTGGCCCAGGGAGCGTGCGGTCACTTTCGTCGCCCGGAGAGCGAGGTCAGTGGCGGCACGCAGCTCATTGAAGAGCCCTGGGTCAGTCCTCCCCTCGTGCATGTCCCTGAGCATCTGGGCCTGGTAGACCTGCAGAGTGGCCATGGCATGCAATGAGGCGGCTGCCTGCCCCGCAGCTCTATAGTCTTCGCCACCAGGGTCGACGAAAACCTACAGGCCTTGGAGGGGTTGCTTAGGATCACCACGGGAAGAAGCACTCTGTGGACACAGTTGCATCGCAACAGAGCGTTCAACCATAGGTACCCCAGTGTACCCGTAAACAGCCGCTGATCGAGAGGAGGAAAGGCGGAGGAGGTCGCCGAGCGATCACGGGAAGACAAGGGTGCCTTCCAGGACCTCGAGACCTCCTCATGCACATCCGGGAAGAAAGGCATTGGGGTTGGACGCCGACGTGAATCGGCGGCCGCGCCAAAAACCAATCGTCCAGACGCGAGCGCTCGGGGCAGGGTGGCGGATTGCACTCTAACCCAATGCTCGCGGCTGCCCGGGAAAGCATGGCCGTCAGCTCGGGATCAGGATCGGGCAATGCTGACGCGCCCGGAGGCGGCAGCACAGCCGACCCCTCATCTCCCGAGGACTCCTGCCCACCTTGTGATGCTGTGATCGACATAGCATCGTCATTAGGAGCGCAGACGGCGCACTCGGTCCGCCGCCGACCGTTGGCCGGGACTGATCGAGCGCATCATCTGGTCGGCTCGCGGGTTGCGGCACTTGAGAGGGGGATGTGGCCCGAGGACGAATCGTCGGTTGTTGTTGCCACACCGTCACCCTCAGGTCACCCTGGCCACCAGCCGAAGTACCAGCTCTATTACTAGAGGGGGTAGATCGGGGTGTGGATGAGGGGACTCTCACTCTTTCGAGATCATTGAGTCTCGACCGTAGTGTCGCGATGGTCATGTTTCCGCAATGAAACATGAGTCATCCACAAGCGCTGCTTTGGCGTGCTCTAAGCCCAAACACGCAAAACAGCGATTGTGCCCATCTAAATCAGACAGCCAGTGACCACAACCAGAAGGGCACGGGCGATGCATCTTTAAAAAGACGTGCCACGCGCTTTGCTCTTTTAGAGAGAAGGAGAAATCCCCGCAGATGCTGAAGCGACCAGGGAGAGAACACACACACACTGGCAGATCACTGCTCAGATCGCAGGGAATGTGCACTCGCTGGAACTCGCTGTCACACCAACACCTGGAGGGAAGCTCGTCTCGAAGAGGAATGTAGAGATTAACTCAGGATGGCTTGTGGAGTGAAGAATAACCTTGGCTCCGAAAGCGAAAACATATCTGCATGTTGCCGGCTCACTTCCTTATATACCCACACAGTGGGGCGGAGTTACGCTATGCAAATTCAGCAGACCCATGGCATTTGCTTGCCATTGGCTCGTTTTATTAATATTCGAAGAGGATAGGCTTCTAAGCGAACCCCATTCGTCGTCATTCGACGTAACTCGAAGTGACAACGAAAGGGAACCACGTTTATATAGGGTGAGCAAACAAAAAGATGAGGCACAGGTGAAAACAATGAGTGCTAATGAGTCCAGGCAGAGAATTATGGGTGTTGTTTGTGTAGTTTGTGAGTGAATGACAATAGTCTGTTGTGGAGTTCCCTCTGGCGGCTTTCAAGGGCACTCCAGCTGGTGACCATTACACAAAGTCTGTTAATGCTGTTTTTTGTAATTTAAAACAAGTGAAACCAAGTTTTGCATGTTTAACGTAAAAATAACAACCCATGTAATTACACAGAAAAACCTAAATTACATATTTAATTTAGAAAAAAAAACTTGGAATAACTAACTGCAAACTGTCACTGTTACACCTGTCATGGACTTTGTTTTGCCTTCCGTGTTTGTGCACCATGTGTTTCATTGTTAATCAGTTTCACCTGTCACCTGTCGTCATCAGCATCATCACAGACATCATCACTCACTGTGTGCAGCAGTTGTCTCCTCATTTGTCTGTGTATATAGTCTCCCTAGTTTCAGTTCTCCCTTGTCGACTCTCGTCTACACAGTTTGCTAACTGTCTTGTTTGTAAATGAATAGTTTAATCCTGATCCGTCTTCTTGAATGTGCAGCCTCACTAAGCCAAAGCGTGACACACACGTGTGCAGGCTTTTTTATTACAGCACTCTGTTTGGATAGTAGTCTATCAGCTTGGTACATATTTTCCCATTTCTCTTTGCAAAAAATATTCCAGATCTGTTAAATTTGAAGGGCATCCACCTGTGCATGGCCCTCTTCAGGTCACCACACAGGTTGTATGCAGGATTGAGGTCTGGGCTCTGGCTGGGCCATTCCACAACATTCATCTTTCTTTGATTTTCAATTTCATCTTTTAGATGTGTGTTTTGGATCATGATGAAAGGTGAAAGTTCTTTTCATTTTCAGCTCTAGCAGACACCAGAAGGTTCTGTGCTAAAATCGTCTAGTACTTGGAGCTATTCATGATTCCCTACATCTTCACTAAAACCTTAGTACGAGCTGAACAAAAGCAGCCCCAAAGTGTGATGCTGCCACCATCATGCTTCAGCATAAGTATGATGTTCTTTTGTGGATGTGCTGTGCTGTTTTTGTGGCAAACATGCCTTTTACAATTTTGGGCAAAGTTTAATATTTGACTCCTCATATCTTAACCCATTTTTCACATGGTTTGGGAGACTGGATAAATGTTTTTGAAAAGTTTAGCCACCAGTGTTTTAGTCAGAAATTGATTGAGTCTTCCAGGGCAGAAAATACAGGTGATAGTTGTCACATGTAGGGGGCAACTCTTTTAAAGGGGTCATGACATGAGAAACCCAAATTTGCCTTGATCTTTTAGTATATAAGAGGTCTTTGTACCATTAAAACGTCCTGCAATTTTCATAGCTTAAGACTTCCTCCCCATTATAAACAAATCATTTATTTAATCAAGCTCTAAATACAGCTCGTTCTGGATCCATGGTAAGAAGTGACGTCACGGTACGAAGTGACGTACCAGCGTTTGCATATGACCGCCTCCAGCACAAGACAACTACGCTTTAAGCGCAAGGCAACTACGCTCATTCCGTATCGTTGTTGCGCCTGCGCGCTGTGCGCCTCACAAGTGATCAGTCGACGGACAGCGAGTGGGTCTGTGTACAGGGAAATTACGATGCCATGCAGATGTGCTGTTCCTGGCTGTGGACAAACAACATCTTTGAATACGCTGCGAAAGATCCAGTCGTCAGGGGAAAATGGATACACTTTATTTTTTGCGGACGTCTCAGTCACGGCAGTGTTAGTTTAAGCGTTGTTCTATACATTTGAAGGATGACTGTTTTGAGAACAAATCCCAAAATGATGCTGGCTTTGCCAGAAAACTGTTGCTCAAAGATAAGTCCGTGCCGACTATTCTGGGCTCAACAACGACGACGCAAACTATAAGTAATGTGTTTAAAACTTTAAACTACTTTTTAAATACGCTGAATCCGCAAATGTTCTGGCTGGGGGCGTTAATAATTGATGCATAGGCACTGACGTTAGCCAATCATAACAGTGGGCGTTAACACTGAACTCTTAAAGGGGAAACACCCCCAAAACAGACTGTTTGAATCAGAGGATGAGAAACAGGGTGGGAAAAGGTCATAAATCACTACATTTTAAAAGTTTTTTGTAAAAAAAAAACTATAGTAATACTATATTTGCACCTAAGGGAACATAATAATAAAATAAAATAAAACATGTCATGACCCCTTTAATGCTGCTGTAGGCCAGTCTTGACATCCTCCATGACCAGTTTTCACTTTTTCTTGTCAATTTTGGAGGGACACTCTGTTCTTGATAACATCACTGTTGTGCCATACTTCCTCCTTTTGTTGATGACTATCTTCACTGTGTTACATTTATATCTAATGTCTTGGAAATTTTATTGTAGCCCTCACCTGATCGATACATTTCAACAATGAAATCCGTTGACGCTTCATCATTTCTTTATGACCTGTGGCTCTTGTAGTAGTATGTAATGTAGTAAGATGTACAATAATCTAGCAAGAACAGCTGAGATCATCGGGTCCAGGCCAAGGTCCTTCGTCAGATCTGGATACGGCCTGAATCCGGCAGGCTGCGGGAAAACCTTGGGACAAACAAAGACACTAAAATTAGCGTAGATGCCATCCTTCTTATGATGTAACGAGTACATCAGGATTTATGGAAGGTGTTCCCAGTTCCGGTTGACCTAATCTATGCAGCCTAAAATTGAATTATAGAAGTCCTATAATGTATTATGTGAATGCTAGGTCAAATAAATGTGTCTTTAATCTAGCTTTGAATTGGCAGAGTGTGTCTGCTTCCTGGACAATGGTAGGAAGACTGTTCCAAAGTTTTGGTGCAAAATAGGAAAAGGATCTACCGCCAGCAGTCGATTTTGATATTCTAGGTATTATTAACTGGCCGGAATTTTGAGATCGCAATAGACGTGAAGGACCATAATGCGTTAAGAGTAATTTAGATATATTTTTTAAGATGGAAAATGCGGTTTTACAGATACTAACACGTGACTTTCAAATGAAAGATTGGTATCAAAGAGCACACCTAGGTTCCTAACCGACGACGAAGACTTAACAGAGCAGCCATCAAGTGTTAGACAGTATTCTAGGTTATTACGTGTGGAAATGTATTTGTCCAATAATTAGAATCTCTGTTTTTTCAGAATTTAGTAGTAGAAAAATTACTAGTCATCCAATTTTTTATATCAGCTATGCATTCCGTTAATTTTGTGAATTGGTAGGTTTCGTTAGGTTTTGAAGAAATATACAGCTGAGTATCGTCGTCATAACAGTGAAAGCTAATTCCATGTTTCCTAATGGTAGCATGTACAGAGTGAACAGCAGCGGTCCTAGTACTGAGCCTTGTGGTACGCCCTACTGAACTTGTCATCGATAAGACAACTCTTCATTTACTGCTACAAAGTGATAACGGTCAGATAAGTATGATTTAAACCATGCTAGTGCAATTCCACTAATGCCAACATAATGTTTGAGTCTATTTAAAAGAATGTTGTGGTCAATAGTGTCAAATGCAGCTGTTATGTGCTGGAGAAAGTAGGCAAAGGCGAGGATCTATCCGCAGGGTTTTAATGAAATCACACAAAGAACAAAATAATAAAGAACACGAGTGACAAAGAAACAAAACACGAGCAGGACCAAACTAGCAGCAACCATACATGTACAACAACTGACAAAGTAACAAGTGAAACACAAGGGCTATAAATACACAGGCAAACAAGACTAACAAGATAACAAGGGGGCGTGGCTAATCAGAAACACCTGGGAACAATGATCAGACAATTAACAAGACACATGGCAAACAAGGAATCACATGACAGACAACAAGGAACAACCCGCACCGTGACATAGCCCCTCCCCTATGGGCGGCTCCTGACGCCCATAAGGGAAAAAAAAAAACAAAGACAACTAAAACAAAACATGAAAGTTCAGGTGGGCGGTGAAGCGGAGGCGGACTCGGGGGAGGGATGGAGGGCCAGGCCTGTGGAGCGGAAGAGGGCCTGGAGATTGAGGCTGTACAGGCGCCCAGGGCGGAGCAGGACGTGGGCGTGACCACGGCGGGGAAGACCCCTCGGGCGGCCACGGCGGTGAAGACCCCTCGGGCGGCCAGGGCGGAGACGACCCCTCGGGCGGCCAGGGCGGAGACGACCCCTCGGGCGGCCAGGGCGGAGACGACAGTCCATCTGGCGGCCAGGGCGGAGCAGGCGACCCTTCAGGCGGAGCAGGCGGCCCTTCAGGCGGAGCAGGCGGCCCTTCAGGCGGAGCAGGCGGCCCTTCAGGCGGAGCAGGCGGCCCTTCAGGCGGAGCAGGCGGCCCTTCAGGCGGAGCAGGCGGCCCTTCAGGCGGAGCAGGCGGCCCTTCAGGCGGAGCAGGCGGCCCTTCAGGCGGAGCAGGCGGCCCTTCAGGCGGAGCAGGCGGCCCTTCAGGCGGAGCAGGCGGCCCTTCAGGCGGAGCAGGCGGCCCTTCAGGCGGAGCAGGCGGCCCTTCAGGCGGAGCAGGCGGCCCTTCAGGCGGAGCAGGCGGCCAGGGAGGAGACGACCCTTCAGGCGGCCAGGGAGGAGACGACCCTTCATGCGAAACAGAGACAGACCCTGGCTCAGGAACAGTTACAACCGGCTCAGGAACGGGAACAGCAACAGACACCACCGGCTCAGGAACTGCAACAGACACCACCGGCTCAGGAACTGGAACTGCAACAGACACCACCGGCTCAGGAACTGGAACTGCAACAGACACCACCGGCTCAGGAACTGGAACTGCAACAGACACCACCGGCTCAGGAACTGGAACTGCAACAGACACCACCGGCTCAGGAACTGGAACTGCAACAGACACCACCGGCTCAGGAACTGGAACTGCAACAGACACCACCGGCTCAGGAACTGGAACTGCAACAGACACCACCGGCTCAGGAACTGGAACTGCAACAGACACCACCGGCTCAGGAACTGGAACTGCAACAGACACCACCGGCTCAGGAACTGGAACTGCAACAGACACCACCGGCTCAGGAACTGGAACTGCAACAGACACCACCGGCTCAGGAACTGGAACTGCAACAGACACCACCGGCTCAGGAACTGGAACTGCAACAGACACCACCGGCTCAGGAACTGGAACTGCAACAGACACCACCGGCTCAGGAACTGGAACTGCAACAGACACCACCGGCTCAGGAACTGGAACTGCAACAGACACCACCGGCTCAGGAACTGGAACTGCAACAGACACCACCGGCTCAGGAACTGGAACTGCAACAGACACCACCGGCTCAGGAACTGGAACTGCAACAGACACCACCGGCTCAGGAACTGGAACTGCAACAGACACCACCGGCTCAGGAACTGGAACTGCAACAGACACCACCGGCTCAGGAACTGGAACTGCAACAGACACCACCGGCTCAGGAACTGGGGCGAGCAGCTCGGGCGGGGCCGGCAGGGCGAGCAGCTCGGGCGGGGCCGGCAGCAATCGGAACAGCAGACACTGGCTCCGACTCCGGAACAGCAGACACTGGCTCCGACTCCGGAACAGCAGACACTGGCTCCGACTCCGGAACAGCAGACACTGGCTCCGACTCCGGAACAGCAGACACTGGCTCCGACTCCGGAACAGCAGACACTGGCTCCGACTCCGGAACAGCAGACACTGGCTCCGACTCCGGAACAGCAGACACTGGCTCCGACTCCGGAACAGCAGACACTGGCTCCGACTCCGGAACAGCAGACACTGGCTCCGACTCCGGAACAGCAGACACTGGCTCCGACTCCGGAACAGCAGACACTGGCTCCGACTCCGGAACAGCAGACACTGGCTCCGACTCCGGAACAGCAGACACTGGCTCCGACTCCGGAACAGCAGACACTGGCTCCGACTCCGGAACAGCAGACACTGGCTCCGACTCAGGAACAGCAGACACTGGCTCCGACTCAGGAACAGCAGACACTGGCTCCGACTCAGGAACAGCAGACACTGGCTCCGACTCAGGAACAGCAGACACTGGCTCCGACTCAGGAACAGCAGACACTGGCTCCGACTCAGGAACAGCAGACACTGGCTCCGACTCAGGAACAGCATTGAAGCTAATATCCTGTTCTAGTCCACTCCAGAAACAGTCCTTTAGCATAGCATCATCACCAGGAATGAGGTGACTATAAAAAAGGAACTCTTCCACATAATTTTCAATGCTGCGATCTAATTGATAAATTGAACAAAGTTTGCTCAGTGGGTTCCGGATAGTACCTGCTAGATCCATAGTGGTCAGTTGTTCTGTTATGTGCTGGAGAAAGTAGGCAAAGGCGAGGATCTATCCGCAGGGTTTTAATGAAATCACACAAAGAACAAAATAATAAAGAACACGAGTGACAAAGAAACAAAACACGAGCAGGACCAAACTAGCAGCAACCATACATGTACAACAACTGACAAAGTAACAAGTGAAACACAAGGGCTATAAATACACAGGCAAACAAGACTAACAAGATAACAAGGGGGCGTGGCTAATCAGAAACACCTGGGAACAATGATCAGACAATTAACAAGACACATGGCAAACAAGGAATCACATGACAGACAACAACAAGGAACAACCCGCACCGTGACAGCAGCACTAAGATCGAGTTACACCAATAGAGAGATACAACCCCGATCGGATGATAAGAGCAAATCATTTGTGACTCTGATGAGAGCTGTCTCAGTACTATGGTACGGTCTAAATCCGGACTGAAAATCCTCGCAGATATCATTTCTTTCTGGAAAGGAACACAGTTGTGAGGATACCGCCATTTCTATTATATTTGAAAGAAAAGGCAGATTCGAGATCGGCCTGTAATTGACTAATTCTGTATGATCAATTGGCTGTTTTTTAAAAAGCGGATTAATCATAGCATATTATCTTTAATCTTCTTTATTCTAACTTCTGAGCACAGTTACTGTACATAATCAAATATAAAAGGGCATGCACACTTAAGTTTTTATTATTACGATTTACCTATATTTCACAGAGGTTTTCAGTGGTATAGCATAGATTGCAAGAGTCCTAGTATAATTTATCTTTGTTTTATTTTTTTACATCACAAAAAAATTTAAACGGGTGTGTAGACTTTTTATATCCACTGTACGACAGTGCCGTAGCGTTTTAAGTGATCGTAGACATGCTCTTAATATGAAGGCTGTTCCATAGTCAGTAACATTAGGTATACCTAGTTTTGGAACATTTGAAGAAAATCATTGCACATATTCTTTGCAGAAATAGAGTCCCAGAATTTAACCAAATTAATAGATGTTTAGAGAAATGGTGATTGTATAACTGCTCTACAAAATCAAACTAACAAAAAACTGTTATTTACTCAACCCCATCATTCCAAAACTATTGAACCTTTTCTTGAAGCCAGCTATGTTGGCTTTCTAATATGCAAGCAGTATCACAGGTTTGAGACTTGCAGTTCATGTAGCTTAGTCTGAACCGCAAAGAGGTTAAGTATGAGGTCACTATATTTGCATGAGGTCTGACCTTGAACACAATCAATATTAGCTTGAGGACTCTGCAATATTCTTCCATGAAATCGAGTTCAACTATTTTGAATGGTAGGAGTTTCCAAATGCATGCATGAGTGCTGTAAGCCTTTCCCTAAGAAATGCAAACAGTCATAAAGAGAATTCTACCTACACATGTAGGCTGTCTTGAATTTCTGGTGAGTCAATTCATGAAGTATTTTCAGAAGATTTTGATCTGCCAGAAGTATGGTAGTAGAATATGTGGGGGACGTGTTCCTTGCACTTTTAATATAATCTAATATCAATCCTCTGCACTTTTTTGGGGCAAATGTGTTCACTAATGGGCCAATGTGAATAAATCGAGATTTAAATTAAAAGAGAAGAGATAGTCTATGCATGACCTGACATTCTATTATTATCCAAAACAAGACGGCGTGAACATTATGGAGCACTGAACACTCATGTAATGTCTGTTTCATTCATATTAGAAGCCGGAGGGTGCCCTCGCGCTGAAAGTCCGAAACTGACTCATAGAAGTAATAACTTATGAAGTTCCTGGAAAACCTTAAATAGACAAAAGCATCCATCCATCGCTGTAGTTGAATAAAAACGTTTTTTGACTGATGAAACGTAAAGACAATAAACACACAATTGCGACAATATATCATTTATGTTTTTTAAGACTTTTCTGTGTATTTTAATAACAATAAAGTATATGAATAATGCAGTACTAATTATGTTTTAAACATATTTTCTGCCTTATATTTTTTACACTTGTTGTTCAACAGCGTATTTGATTACTTAGCCAGATCAAAGCAAAGATTAGACATGTCAATTAAAGTTCAAAAAAACTTTATATTAGACCAAGGTCTGAAAAAAATAAATGATATTGCACTTGACATTTCTGTCCCCCTTCATAAATGATAAATGATGGCTAGGCCCCTGGCATTATAGTGCCAAGCATTATGTTGCCAAGCATTTTGCCTTAATGAACGATTCCGAGATGGGCCTAATGGATTTTCTTTAATTGCTTTTTTGACATCAGTAGTTAAAACCAAACTTGGTGTGTGTGTGGCAAACCTGATGTGGTGTGGTGAAATCTGACACTTTTGAAATCTGTCACACTCTGACACTTAAAAAAAAAACAATTGTTTTAGCAGATGTGCATATAATTTGTTCTTAAGTATGCTCTTAAGTTTCTCCTTTAAGTTTGTTGTTTTAGTATTAAAATCTTCATCTTTTCTTCTTCTGAGTGTTCTTTTATATTATATTAGCACGCTTGGAAAGGCCATGTACTAATTTCTATGAATAATTAATAACAAAGAATGTAAAAGAGTTGACTTTAATTGGTGTCAATGGCAATGGGTATAAATACGGAAGTGGATGCACGCACTACATTCTTTGCCTTTCGCTTCGGAAAATTCTCCCAGTGTTGGTGGTTTCTACAGCGAGAGTGTAGCGGTGATCGCAAGCTTTGAGCTCTCGACTGTTGTTTTAACAGCAACACATTTCTAAATGTTTGTGTTGTGGGTGGCTGGTTAGAGGGTGGAAAAGTGAGTGCGTCACTGTTTCAGTTCAGTGTTGCTGCGGTCATTCCCCTGTGTGGTCTGGCACTGGTGATGGGTCTTATTTCCTGAAAGAGCAACACAGGTGTGTTTGCATCTTTTTCAAGATCTCATTCCACCCGTGCGTTTCTGGATGCAGTCGCTCCCCTTTCCTCTTTGACGGTCACAATTGTTGCATCGTGTTTGGGCTTACAAGCATGCTGAAGCAGTTTTTGTGGACGTTGATGTTCCCATTGAGGGGATATGACTGTTGCGGTATTGAGATCGAGATTCGCGTTCGTCTGCGAAGCTGGAATCCCCATTACCATGCCCCACCCCCGGGTGCCACGTGGGATGGGTGACCGGAGGATAGTGATGGATGTCTCGCCCGGTAACCATTTCCTGTGGGCTCCTCACTCCTCCATCACACCGCAGCCGGTTGAATTTTCTGTTGAACGTGCTGGTCCCTCTGTAATGGACCGATCAGCCATTCCCCCAGAGGACAGGATGTCGATAGCAGCATCGGAGGGTGAGCTGGCCTCTGGAGATGACGACTCTGCTGCGTTATCTCCCTCTGGGATTGTCCAAGCTGGATCCAGAGTTGTCAGCTACGCTGAAACGTGCCTGCCAAGGCTGACAGGCTCGAGTGGAATCCGCCACCTCTCGGTTGGTGGATTGGTACCTCGGGTACCAGTGCCTTTCTTTCCCGAAGTGCATGGAGAGCTTATCAGGTTGTGGATGGCACCTGTCTCTGCCAGAAACTGCCTGAATAGCTTTTACCCCCTCACTACCCTTGACGGTGGAGTGATGAACGTTTGTGAGGCTATCCCTCCAGTGGAGTGGTCTGTCGCGACACAGGTGCACCTGTGTCCGGCGGCAGCTGCCTTTTGGACGGGGGATCCTCGTCTCCCCCTAAGTACTCTTCTAGTCCGTTCCGACGGGCAGTGTTCAGTTCCTGGTCTCCCCAATTTCCCAGGTTGGGCTGGTCTGCGACGCGGCGGAGAACTTCGCCCAAGTGCAGATGGAGGCCATTCGGCACATCCTGCCCCGGCCGCCCGCTGCTGCCTCCACCCCACCACCAGTGGCAGTTCCTCCGCCTGCTCATCGCCGAGGGCGTTCCCCTGCCGTCTTTCTTACTGTACAGTACTAAAATCTAAATCGTAAAGTAAACTTTGAATGCAATCAGAGAATCAGAACCAAATACATATTGTGCACAAGTTTTATTAACTAAGTCACAAACACATAACTAACATACAAACAATTACACATACATGGGTAGATGGTTAAAGTGACAGAATGGAACCGGAAGCAGGGAATGAAACTATGGAAAAGATCCATTTAACTATGAAAAGAACCATCAGCTTATCATTTTTAGAGTACCACCACAATTGATACTTGCATGGCTTTTGCGGTGGAAACAATTCTTGAAGTTGTTGAATTTAAGTTGTTGATGGTTCCGTGAGTAACAGATGTTGAATTTGCAATCGTTTTCTCCTTCGTTGGATGAAGAAGATATGATAAACTTGCATGGTTAGTTTGACTCTTTTCTCGTGGCTGGAGTGCAGATTGTGGGCCAGAGAGGACACGCAGAGCAAATGGTGGGAGTTGCGATTCTGCATTGAATGAAGGCGTTGTGCCAAACTCCTGAGGTTGTCCTTGATTCTGTTGTGATTGAGAGAGTCAACAGCAAATCAAACGTATGAGAGAAAGCCAAGAGAGCGAAGGGCTTCTGTTAGAAGCCATTTGTACGCATGGGAAAGGTCCCACATTTTAGGGTTGGCTCAACCAATAAGAAAGGGGGAATTTCTAAGTGGGAGATTCCTCTGTTGGGAGGATTTTTGAGTCTTTGTTTTAAGCGTGTTCATTTTGCATGTGCAGCTGTATTGGTTGCTGATGAAGAAGCTCTGAAAGATTCTTGTAATACTAATATGTTGTGCAGTTATCGCCAAGTCAAGTCATCTTCATTTATATAGCGCTTTTAACAATGTAGATTGTTTCAAAGCTGCTTTACAGAGATAAACGTATCATTTAAGGTAACAGATTGTTTTGGCTTTATAGCGGTTGTTTCAAAGCTGCTTTACAGAGATAAACGTATAATTTAAGGTAACAGATTGTTTTGGCTTCATAGCGGTTCTTGAATAATGTTATTTTCCAGCTAAAGTTAGATTTGATTGATTCACTTACGTTGAAAGGATAATTTGTTATTAAATTAGGGGCTGCTAAGACAACACCGTTCTCTCTACACAGACTTTAAACGCGAACCTGTGATAAACACTGATGGCGCTCACGTGCGCAACAAGAATTAATTTTAAAGTTATGTGCGTTTGAATATATGTGCGCATGTTTGTAATTCTCTACAAACCAAGCCTAAATAAACTACTTGATGTACACAATGTATGTACATGTATGTACTTGATGTACATGTACACAATCATTTCGATCTTCAAAGTACCAATTTATAGAGACCAAACATGGTATAGGTGAGGTTACATTGACCCTTGGTTCTATCATAAAATACAAAGTATTACAATAATAGAATTAAAAGATACTACACAAGACAGTAAATCATTAACAAAATGTTCTGGAATGCATGCTCATTTATAGATCAGTTCATCGATAAATGAATGCAGGGAAGTCTGTAGGACCTAATGGCAGAGGCCCTGACCACATTTTTAACAGCAATAAAACCAACTTATCTGATCGTAGCCATGGTAACTAAGACCTTCTTGCCCTTGTTGGGGGATGGGACAGAGTGAGTTTTAAATACTATTTGTTAATTAATAACAAATACGTGTGTCTGATTTGTCTCAGTCGTTACACAAGCGACAGTGAAAGCATTCCTGAGTGCGCCACTCAGGGATGGAGGAGGATGCTCTTGGAGTTGGTCACCGATCCACTTCCTTCCCTGGGTGAGGGCCGGCTTAAGTCTTAGTTTGTGTGTGTGTCTGTTCCTCCGCTGGCTCCCAAAAATTGCGGAGCAAGCAGTACCCACACTTCAAAGAATGAGCAAATTCCTCTGTCCCTGGGTCCCAAGAGGGCAAGTCTGGCGGTGTGTGACCCTGTACCTTGAGGGACCTTGCTCCCCTCACCCTCTCTTGTTAGCCAGTATGGCAGCTGGGTGTGGTTTGAGGACCCGGTCATCCGCCTTCTCACGCATCCCTGGCCGTCTCGTGGAGATAGGTAATTGTTGTGCACCACACTCAGACCCCGCTTCGGGCCGGTCCCTGTCCTCCACCTCGCTTTCCCACCTCGGGTACGTCTGTGGTCCCCTGGCCCCTGGCCCCAGGCCCGGTTCGTGGAAGCCAAAAATGCTTCCCAACCAGTCCAGATGGCCCCAAACTATACCATCAGACTCGGCTTGTGATTTCCTTTTTGTTCGGCTTCCGCCCAAGCTCAGTGATATTCATCACATCAAGGTGTTGAGCAGATATGCTCTTAAAATTAGTGATATTTATCACACCTAAATAGTTAACTCCTAAATATCATCCAGAGCAGGACCTCTCTCCACCTTAGCTAATACTCCCTCCAGGCATCGTCGTAAGTCCCATCCAATGGTCATTAGATGACCAAATTACCGAAGCCTCACGTTCTGAAATAGCTCTGCCGGGAGGTCCAGAGGGATGAACATACGTACTATCAGCACTATGTCTGTCCCTCTTAGACTCAGTTCATACATCTTCGGGCTCTGGACAGCCAGGCAGCCAGCAAACCCTCTCGCTCCTCCGTAATAAGTAATGGTGGCCTGGCATGACCCAGGAGGTCTCCCTTACGTTACGTTAGAGTCTGTTCAGTCTGCGCCCTTTCCAAGACTTCCCATCATCTGCCAGAAGGCAAACTGATTCCCTTGCCCATACCTAATCGACCATGGTCTCACATTGGAATAGACTTTGTCACCGACCTGCCACCCTCAGATTTCAACACATGCATTCAAGTAATGGTAGATCGATTACCAAAAACCTGCAACTTAATACCACTAAGAGGCCTACCTACTGCACTTGAGAAAGCAGAATCCCTATTCCACCACGTCTTTCATCATTTCGGACTGCCTGAGGAAATATTTTCTGACTGTGGTCCCCAGTTCTTGATCAAAGTGAGCATGGTCTGGAGGGCTATCTTGAAAGAGAGGGAAGAGCGCCAACTAGCAAAAAGACACCTCTTCAAAGCATACAGCTGCCTTGTGGAAGGGGTTTGGCTTTGATGAGTGATAGTGTCTATCACCGCTGGTGGTAGTCCACTCTGGTCTTCTGCATCCCATCCTGGAGGCAGACATGGAGGTCCCAGAGGTCTGGGCACAGGTGCCAAATTGTTTTCTGTGTCTGAGAAAGAAGTTCCTTCCTCAGAGGATTTCGCCAGTCACGATTCGGGCTGTCACGAAAAGAATGAGCTCAGAGAACCATGCCTGGGTGGGCCAGTGTCTGTGTAATCAGGGGGGGAATGCATACTTGCACAGACCCTGGGGCCAGCTGTGTGCCATGGCATCTGTTCAGAGCGGATCTTCAGAAATGAAATATTACACAGTGCATTCGGAGGATTACTGGGAAACAAACAGATCCTGATGCTGCCTGTGCTTTGCTGAATCAACTCCAAATCAGCTGGACCACCTGGGGATGGAGTCTCCACACTCCATTGAGCACCAACTTTCACAAAAGCTTTTATGCTGCACGTTTGAAGTCGCCCAGAATGTGAGTGGCAAACAATGACTGTTTTGAGATGGCAGGTGAGTTTTAACATGTGACATGAGCGGATTCCACCCTGACGATTTTTGCATGCCACAGTCGCTATGGTGTCTGTCTAGATTAACACATGTAAGTATAAACAGCTCTGGATAAACCCTGGATAAACAGCCGAAGCCTTTGCAGGGCCAGCAACACAGCCAACAACTTGAGGCAGTTGATGTGCAAATGCAGTCGAGGCCCTGTCCAGGGTCCTGAGACTGTGTGCCTGTTACATACGGTGCTTCAGCCTCTTTTGGAAGCATTTGTTGTGACAATAACACACCTTGACACTTGTTCTAAGGGAACCCCTGCATTTAGAAAGGCAATGTCTGTCTATGGATTGAAGGTGCAGCGACAGATTGACCACGTGATGTGTGCTGCGCTGCCATGGGCGGAGGCCAATTTCAGAACTCAAGTCTGAAGCCAGTGCTGGCAAGGTCTCAAATGCATCAACCCAAGTGGTGTTGCTGCCACCGAGGACACCATACATATACTCCAGGAGCCTCTGAAATTATTTCAGTGGGATCGCTTTTCCCCGTTCACTAGCACTCCTAGTACAGCACTTTACGGCTGGCTGTTGTGAAACTCTTTTCCTGACCATGAAAAAGCCATCATCTCTTCAGCATCTGATATTAACTTCTTTAAACAGAAATCAAAACGAAAATAAAAATCCATCTCTTCCATCAAAAGAGAATCTGGGTACCTTTGCTCCATTTCAGATATTTGTTCATTCAGCTGTTGCAGTTGAAGAGGGATGTACACATTCACAAGAATGAAAGCAGAAAACTCTCATTGTGAGTAGAAGGGTTTACAGTTTGTGAAGAGCACCTCTAAATTAGGACGGCACATCTTCAGCGTTGTTACATCTGAACACCAACTTTCATTTATGTAGAATCACAATCCACCACTTCTCGTTTTCCCCGTTAAAACGAGTCATGCAATGCGATTTGTTTATGTGGGTAAGAAATACTTAATCTGTTTTGTTATTAAGGAACTGGACATCGCAAGATAAATACTTGGGAGTCAAGTCACCTTCATTTAAAGGCACACTATGCAAGAATTGTGACCTTAATATAACAGCTTCAAAGTAATTTAGATGGTAAACGAATTCGTAGTAGGGCGAATCATCCCTATAGCAAAGCGTGGGGTGGGGGACACTGCTGGAAAAACGGATGGGGGACGCTGCTATGACAATCCTGCGGAGAGAGGCACCTAGATTATGATGCCAGGCGTAGCGACTCTCCAGGCCTACACATACACAAACTCTTACACGTATGTATATATATATATATATATATATATATATATATATATATATATATATATATATACAGATATGCAATGGCCCCCCTGAGCCACCTTCATCGGTCGGTCAGTCACTGCTGAGTGCAGCTCCTACATCAGCCCTGGGTTAAGACTACCGATGTGCAGCTCTTTAAGTGCCTTGGCCTGATGGAACTGCAGGATGGCCATGGCATGCTGTGCGAAGTTGAACTTACCATGAACGGGAGCCTTGGACGGTCCCTCCAGGTGGTGGCGTTTTGCAGGCATAGATGCACCACGATCACACCCTCAACCTGTGGGACCTCTGAGTACCCCCTGGCTGCCCCACTAGTGAGGGGGGTGGTACCTGTGAAGCGTGGCTGTGTCGTTCTCCGAACTTAGAAGCCAATCGTTCAACTGCAAATGCTCAGAGCAGGGTGGAGGATTCCACTCTAGCCCTATATTCACAGAGGCCTAAGCTCTGTAGCCAACTGCGGGAAGTCATCCACTTCAGAAGGCATAAGCCAGTCCTCCGATGCTGCGATAAACAATTCTTCCTCTTCGCGAACCCCGAATGTGAAAAGTATTATCCCTGATTTGAACCTCCTTACATATCTGACAACTGAACTGGGAGGAAAGAGTATGTAGAGGAATGTAAGGCCCAGGGGGTTTACCTGTCTAAACACTTCCATTGAAATCCTCTTATCGCCCTCAGCACTTTCCGCCTAGGCCTTGTGTGCATTAGCTGCAGAAGGACGGAACAGGAGCAACCAAGGAGTCTCTCTGCCTTTTACAAAAGTAATATAGTTGCAACTGCAATGTCCCCATTTACATACTCTAGCAGTGAGAGCATGTGCCATGCACAAACACTGCCTCAGCGTGAGCACAGCCTAAACAACAGAAACCGAGATCGTGGCCGTCCAAGGGGGAAAGGTGTCAACCACATCAAGAAAAACTTTGGTGGAAAAGCATTTTTAGAAAGACGATATCTGCTGGTGTCTGCCCTTTTAGAGGATTTTGCTCTTTTTTTGCTGTCGAAGTGCCCAAGAAAACTCCCTGCACTTAACTGCGTTACTGGAAAGAGGCCGTTGAAACGCACTGTACAGATTTCCAACAGCTCTTTTTCTCTTGAATGAGTGAATGAGTTGGTGAATGAGAAGGTGAATGAGTTGCCAGTGCTCATGCCACTGCTCAACTCCGAAGAACAAACCTGAATTAGTGGAGCAAGCCATCTCCTTTTATACCTGTATGAGGAGCGGCATGAAAATTCCACTCGGCAATTCTCATTGGCCTTTTCTGAAGTATCAGACCTGTTTGGGGCTCCAAAGTGTGACCCCTAGTGCCATTACATTGACACAACATAGAGTGAGTGACACATAGGGAACTGACCTTCCACAGATATGTATAGTAGTAAAATATACACAGCAGAACAAAATTACATCACATGATGCTGGTCAAATGGATTTGGGATAAAACATTTTTCAAGGGTGTGTTTGGTTAGCAACATGACCCACTCTCTTCAAAAGGCAGACATAGCAAAAACTGTAATTTAAGGGACAAAAAGCCAATTCAAGCAAAGATTGCGAGCCAATTACTGCTCTGATTGCACTCACTGGGCCCTATTTTAACGATCTGAAACGCAAGTATCAAGCGCTGTTGCTATTATACCGGCGAGACTCTTGCGCCTGACTCAAATCTAAAATTGGTTGGTCTGAAGTAGCTTAATTGGTTTGGGCGTAATGTGAAATAAACCAATCAGAGCGTCATCTCACATTCCCTTTAAGAGCAGGCGCGCTTGTTCCATGGCTGCTATTATAACGGCGTATTTGCCAGGTGCATGCCAGGAGCGGTTCACAGCCGAGGAGACCGACGTTCTCGTCAGGGCCGTAAAAGACAGAGAAGTGACATTGGGGATGATGGGAGAAACCCACCCAAATTAGCTTCGGTTGAACAGGCATATAATAATTTGGGTAAATGTGTTATCTAGATTTATGCCTATTTGTTTCACATCTTCACGGACACACAATGGGTCTCATTCATGAAACATTCGTAAATATACAAGTAAATATGTGAGTGATTTGCGCGTAAAGAGACCTTCCCGAAAACTCTTCTCCTGATTCACAAATATTTCGTAAACGTCAGATGTGATCGTGAAATGTGTGTGTGTTTTAATGAATTCCAATCAGTTGTAAATTGGACCCGCGTGCACGCTCATTCTCAATTACCATAAATCCCGCCCATTAAATCCGACTGACAACTATATATGGGCATCATATTATGACACCAAACGAAGGATTTCAACATGTCTTCTCAAAAGCGAATGAAAAAGAAAAAATTCTCATTATCAGATAATATTTTATTATCAGAAGTTCATTCAAAATGCCACATTTTATTTTCAAGCGTACATAGTGGCGTATCAGGTCCTAAAAAAGGGAAGCTTGGCAGATATTACAGACGCAGTTACTGGAGTTTCATCTGTTAATCGAACAGTCCCAGAAGTGAAGAGAAAATGGTTCGACATGAAGCTCGACTGCAAGAAACGAATTAGTTCACTTCGAGAAAAAAAATATAGCCCAGCCCTATGAAGCAATTAATTATTTGATTAAAGTGTTCCGTTTGCAGATGCTATCACTGGCTCTCATAATAAAAGTAAAAAGAAAAACCGAATGCAATTATCATATTTTTCAAAATGCTAAATATGTACCTGATTAAGGTGAATAAAAATGCAGCCTTATAAACGTTCGTATGTTAAACGCATATTTACGCGTGGCTGGGAGCAGGTGTAGATTTCTTTCGTACCAACTAACATTTGGAAAATACGAACATTTTAATGAATCCGAACATTTACGCCAGAACCACTTTACACACGATTCACACAAACATTCGTTCTGCTCGTGTTTCATGAATGAGACCCAAAGATTTCCCTCGTGTGTTAATATTTTTCCTTGTAATAATGTATGATTTGCAAAAATAAAAACTGCTGCGTCTGTTCAGATTAGAGAATTAAAGTGTATGCGCGTTGTTCACACGCTACATAATGGCCAAGCATGTGCCATTAAAATATCATATGACTAACGCGCAACGCGCCACTGTCTTTAGACTAGGTTTTTCCTGGCCTGTGGCGGAATTGTTTTCTCAAACTGCAAAATAGCACCAAGGAACATTTTGCGCCGGAACACACCTCTTTTCGCTGAACCGCCCCCGGAAGCGCAACTTCAAACACGCCACATTTCCAATTTTTCACATTAACAATTTTTTTTTATGCAAACCATGCTTAATTTCAAACTAAGCTGACAGTGTCAAAGCACCCTTAAATTACGTTGAAGGTAAACTCTGCAGGAAACTGGCAGGATTGAACATAAGAACTATAGGAACACCCTTCAGGCTGATTACCCTCCAGAAGTATGGCCAATTTATGCAGCAGTATTCCTTACATAGGGATTGAGGTTTACATGTAACCTGAGATGTTCCCCTTAATCGGTTCACTCAACTGTGCATCAGTAGGTGACACTATACCACAGCACCAAACTACAGAGTGACTTCCAATATATTAGCCTGGTAATAATATTTGCATTTGGTGCAAAAGGACCTTTAGAACCTTTAGAAAGACAATAGACAAGACAGCTCACTAGGTTTTGGTACAAAGCATTACATTCTTTTAGATGTGACAATGTTTTTTATGCATTTCAATTTTAGAGCACTTCTGGAAAATGAGAAAAAAAGAAGAGAAAATGCAGAGAAAGAAACTGAGAAGATTGCCAGAGAGACGATGGAGCTCGTGGAAAGACTTCGACAAATTGAAGAGCAGACCAAAAAAGCTCAAGAGGGTTGGAACTACAAATGTCTACCTAGAACTACAAATGTCATATTATTAGTTTATGGGTTTAAAGGTGAAGCTTGTAATCTCTTCACCATTAGTGTCATCAGATAGATTTGGAAAAGTAATGACATTTTTAAATAGGTTTATAAACGTCTTACATTAGTGCCATCTGCCATTAGCCACACAGTCCTGCCACACATTAAAGGCATCAACACACTACAAGATAATTGGGTCGATTTTTTTTTTTTTGGACCCAATTCTCCCTTCCGACAATCCTAGCTAAAGTCTAAATTATCTTGATGATTCTACAGATTCTCTTATCAGATGTGTTAATAGTGGTAGAATCTGCTCAGAAGAATGTTGGAGCCGTACCAATCGCAAATTGTAAATATCCAACATGTTGAATATTTACGTACGATCACAAATTCTGTTGTGTGGGGAGAACCTGTGGACAAATGCTCACACACTCTTTAGATTGTAACCTGGAACGTAACGACACCCAATCGGAAAGCAGGCAGACGGAAGATGGAAGCAAAACACAAATTCATCCAAACTATTTTTCCCCACAAATTTCCTGTAAAAAGCAGTCCAAACACTACTATCGCCATTTCTTCTTGCCCTTCGTCGTTTGTTTACTCCAAAGTCACACTTGACCACAAAAGATTCTGCAAACTTTTCCCGTGTTCACAGTTGGGAATCTGGTTGTTTGTGAATGGAATCTGTTAGTGTGGGTGTGGTGTGCTGTCTTGGTCACATCACGGCACTCAACACACTATAGGAACAAAACTGTTAAATCTATGATTTTTTTTAATCATGTTTGTGGTATCTCACATTCTGAAGATCTTTTAGTGTGGACCAGGTTGCTCCAAGAAGCAGAAACACCATAAATAGGTCTATCATATTTTACATTTCAGAAAAGTTTATTTGTGTGACATAATAGTTCTGTTGTTCAGAGCTAGAGGAGCAGACCAAGCGAGCATTGGAGCTAGAGCGGGAGAGGAAATATGCTCAGGAAGAGGCTGAGCGACTGGAGAAAGACCGCAGGATTGCAGAAGAGGTTAAGTCAGCATTATTGCAGCAATCTGAGAACCAGGTCAAGAACCAAGAGAATCTGGTATGAAAGAAAAAGTACTCAAATCTTCTAAAGATACATTAAGATCTTGAAAGATAATAAAAATCATGACAATATTTACTCACCCTCATGTCATTCCAAATACGTATTGATTACTTTATTATTCAGAAAAACAAAGAAAGTTATTTTGAAGAACCATGGTTTGGAATAGGGATGTGCTATGTAACCAATAACCTTATTATTAAAGGCATGGATAATGGATTAAAAAATAATAACGAATTCTACTGAATTACAGACAAAATATTTGGCAGACAGTCACTCCTCGTGTTTGCTGGATGACAGGTGACCCAGGAGATAGCACATTATACATAAACATCTAAAACCACTACACAATGAGTATGTGGGAGTGTAAACTCTGTGAATAAAATGAGCGCAAATCAAGTAGCCACGTTGCCATCTCCATGCATCGCTCAGAAATCAAAGCTTGGCAAAAGTAATAACTAAATCCCCTGTGTTCTTTATTCTAGGTTTTTTTTCTTTTCTTTTTTTTTTCTTACTGTGTCTGCTTTTCATTTCCTGTGTTTAGTTCCTGTTGTAATTTCTCCCATAGCTACCCTTGTGTATTACGATGACAGCTAATCACCTTCACCTGTTAATTGTTAGCCTGTGTAAATACCTCTGTGTTTGTCGGTTGTTGTCTTTACATGTCTTGTTAAAGCTGTTGCGTTTCCCCATTTTGGATTATTGTCTCCATCCCTGCCTGGATATATATTTCTGTCACATGTCTGTCCTGTCTTGTGATGCACATGGGTGTTTTGTTATTTTGGGGCCATGTGCTCTTGTCATTGTCTGGTCCCTCCCCCTTGTTATCTGATTATTGGTTTAGTTGTCCCACCTGTCCTGCTCGTTACCCTCCTTGTTTGCCTCCCTATTTAGTCTTCCTGTGTTTGCTGTCCTGTGCTGGTTCGTTGTACATGTTATGTGTTTTCGTGTATACCCTCCCGTTTGTTTCCGTGCCTTGGAATTTATACCCTCCTATCTGTCATCCAAATAAATTCACTCTGCGTTTGAATCCACGCCTCTCGTCTCCCTACCGTGACAGAACGAACCAGCCAAATGTGGATTCAGCGGAGCGAACTTTGTCCGGCGGAGAGGGAGAATGGGATCTCCCTATTCAAATATTTTTCTATGTGCGCCCAAAGGAATTTGGAGAGTAATTCCTCGTCACTGGATCCGTCCAGCGTTGGGACGTCATTGGTGGTTTCGGCCAGCCTCGAGTCTTCAGGCATCTGTCGGGGAGGACGGAGGAGGAGGAGGAGATCTGCGCCGGCCCAGTCAGAGACCGTGCACGTCCCGTCTGCCCAGTCAGAGACCACTCGCGTCCCGTCTGCCCAGTCAGAGACCGTGCACGTCCCGTCTGCCCAGTCAGAGACCGTTCATGTCCCGTCTGCCCAGTTAGAGACCGTGCACGTTCCGTCTGCCCAGTCAGAGACCGTTCGTGTCCCGTCTGCCCAGTCAGAGACCGTTCGCGTCCCGTCTGCCCAGTGTGAGACAGATTTAGAGATGACCATTTGTGGGGCCGCCCAGGCAATGATGGACTATTTGGAGCGTCTGGCTCGGATCCTAGACATTCCAGTGTCTGCTGTTCCTGAGTCGGAGCCAGTGTCTGCTGTTCCTGAGTCGGAGCCAGTGTCTGCTGTTCCTGAGTCGGAGCCAGTGTCTGCTGTTCCTGAGTCGGAGCCAGTGTCTGCTGTTCCTGAGTCGGAGCCAGTGTCTGCTGTTCCTGAGTCGGAGCCAGTGTCTGCTGTTCCTGAGTCGGAGCCAGTGTCTGCTGTTCCTGAGTCGGAGCCAGTGTCTGCTGTTCCTGAGTCGGAGCCAGTGTCTGCTGTTCCTGAGTCGGAGCCAGTGTCTGCTGTTCCTGAGTCGGAGCCAGTGTCTGCTGTTCCTGAGTCGGAGCCAGTGTCTGCTGTTCCTGAGTCGGAGCCAGTGTCTGCTGTTCCTGAGTCGGAGCCAGTGTCTGCTGTTCCTGAGTCGGAGCCAGTGTCTGCTGTTCCTGAGTCGGAGCCAGTGTCTGCTGTTCCTGAGTCGGAGCCAGTGTCTGCTGTTCCTGAGTCGGAGCCAGTGTCTGCTGTTCCTGAGTCGGAGCCAGTGTCTGCTGTTCCTGAGTCGGGTCTGGTGGTTCCCATTTCGGTGGTCCGGAGACGGAGGAGGAGAAGGAGAAGAGCCTCTTCATCGGGTCGTCTGGTGGTTTCTAACCCAGAGACCAGCCCGGAGGTAACTGCCATCCCTGCCGCATCGCCCGAGCTGCTCGCCCTGCGGGCCCCGCCCGAGCTGCTCGCCCTGCGGGCCCCGCCCGAGCTGCTCGCCCTGCGGGCCCCGCCCGAGCTGCTCGCCCTGCGGGCCCCGCCCGAGCTGCTCGCCCTGCGGGCCCCGCCCGAGCTGCTCGCCCTGCCGTTCCTGAACCGGTGGTGTCTGTCGCAGTTCCTGAGCCGGTGGTGTCTGTCGCAGTTCCTGAGCCGGTGGTGTCTGCCGCAGTTCCTGAGCCGGTGGTGTCTGCCGCAGTTCCTGAGCCGGTGGTGTCTGCCGCAGTTCCTGAGCCGGTGGTGTCTGTCGCAGTTCCTGAGCCGGTGGTGTCTGTCGCAGTTCCTGAGCCGGTGGTGTCTGTCGCAGTTCCTGAGCCGGTGGTGTCTGTCGCCGTTCCTGAGCCGGTGGTGTCTGTCGCAGTTCCTGAGCCGGTGGTGTCTGTCGCAGTTCCAGTTCCTGAGCCGGTGGTGTCTGTCGCTGTTGCAGTTCCGGAGCCGGTGGTGTCTGTTGCTGTTGCAGTTCCGGAGCCGGTGGTGTCTGTTGCTGTTGCAGGTCTTCACCGCCCTGGCCGCCCGAGGGGTCTTCACCGCCCTGGCCGCCCGAGGGGTCTTCACCGCCCTGGCCGCCCGAGGGGTCTTCACCGCCCTGGCCGCCCGAGGGGTCTTCACCGCCCTGGCCGCCCGAGGGGTCTTCACCGCCCTGGCCGCCCGAGGGGTCTTCACCGCCCTGGCCGCCCGAGGGGTCTTCACCGCCCTGGCCGCCCGAGCGGTCTTCACCGCCCTGGCCGCCTGATGAACTGTCCGCTTCGCCCTGGCTGCCTGATGAACTGTCCGCTTCGCCTGTCCCTCCCGTCCCGCCCTGGTCTGTCCCTCCCGTCCCGCCCTGGTCTGTCCCTCCCGTCCCGCCCTGGTCTTATGGAGCGTCTGGTAGCCGCTCCGTAGGGAGGGGGTAATGTCACATGTCTGTCCTGTCTTGTGATGCACATGGGTGTTTTGTTATTTTGGGGCCATGTGCTCTTGTCATTGTCTGGTCCCTCCCCCTTGTTATCTGATTATTGGTTTAGTTGTCCCACCTGTCCTGCTCGTTACCCTCCTTGTTTGCCTCCCTATTTAGTCGTCCTGTGCTGGTTCGTTGTACATGTTACGTGTTTTCGTGTATACCCTCCCGTTTGTTTCCGTGCCTTGGAATTTATACCCTCCTGTCTGTCATCCAAATAAATTCACTCTGCGTTTAAATCCACGCCGCTCGTCTCCCTACCGTGACATATTTCATGTTTGGAGTATCACTCCCTGCTTTCTTATTGGAATTATCTTTGTTTTTGTGTTTATATAATAAACTGCTGCACATAGATGCTCACTTTTCCTCTTCCCTGCACTCTTGGACAGGTATCTCTATTTAAATTATTTAAAGGGTTAGTTCACCCAAAAATGAAAATAATGTCATTAATGACTCACCCTCATGTCGTTCTAAGCCCGTAAGACCTCCGTTCATCTTCGGAACACAGTTTAAGATATTTTAGATTTAGTCCGAGAGCTTTCTGTCCGTCCATTGAAACTGTATATACAGTATACTGTCCATGTCCATAAAGGTAATAAAAACATCATCAAAGTAGTCCATGTGACATCAGTGGGTTAGTTAAAAGTTTTTGAAGCATCGAAAATACTTTTTGGTCCAAAAATAACACAAAATAAGACTTTATTCAGCATTGTATTCTCTCCCGGGTCTGTTGTCAATCTGCGTTCAGGACTCCACGGTGACGCTGCTGACGTAAGACGCTGATGACGTGTTATCTGGTGCGCCCGAGCTTCGTTTACAGTCTGAGGGAGACGCACGCTATATTCAAGCTATTCTACATTGTTTGCGTGGATATCATTTTTTTAATGGTGCGTAAATGTGCATATCACGGATGAGACACTTTTACAGCGTGCGTTTCCCTCAGTCTATAAATGAAGCTCGGGCGCACCAGATAACACGTCATCAGCGTAACTGTGAAGGATTGACAACAGACCCGGGAGAGAATACAATGCTGAATAAAGTCTTATTTTGTGTTATTTTTGGACCAAAAAGTATTTTCGATGCTTCAAAAACTTCTAACTAACCCACTGATGTCACATGGACTACTTTGATGATGTTTTTATTACCTTTATGGACATGGACAGTATACTGTATATACAGTTTCAATGGACGGACAGAAAGCTCTCGGACTAAATCTAAAATATCTTAAACTGTGTTCCGAAGATGAACGGAGGTCTTACGGGCTTAGAACGACATGAGGGTGAGTCATTAATGACATTATTTTCATTTTTGGGTGAACTAACCCTTTAAACATTGAACAATATGATATACAAATTAATGAAATAAGCATATGCATATATCTCTGAACGTCTCTCAAAAACTAGCTCTCTGTCAAGAGTAATATCAACTAAGCTATTGAATCATACACATTTTCTACTACTAATGTCTATTTAAATGTTTAAAACCTTGTACGATATGATAGGTTACATGATATTTCTGTCTCACTCTCATAAACGGCAAGATGTGGATGACTGCTACGACAATTAGAAGATATTTAAATAAATTCTATAATAAAATATTTTAAGAGTTATACAAGGCACATTTCTCAATTGATAAATATGAAGGGCACAGATCTAAGTTTAAAACGTTCTTCTCATATAATGTAAAGCTGCAGTCATGCGGAAGAACATTGTCGCCGGAGCTGCTACTCTCTGTTTATATTTATGAAGAGTCACGCAGGTAGTGGTCTATTCTGCAGCGGTGCCGACCTGACCGGTCTAAAATAGTCTGAATATATAAACACTTATAGGTGTACCGCAGTGGTTCAGGATGAAACAAAAACATGGTTTGGAAAATGGATTCATGATGTCCTCGCATATTATATAATTTCTGTAAATTTTGGACACAAAAAAAGTTATGGGCTGCAGCTTTAACACACTTTCTATTACTTCTGATCTTATCAGATACAGATCATTTTGAGATTGTTACAGATACAAATATTGGCTCCGCTGCACACCCCTAGTTTGGAATGACAGGAGTGTGTATAAATTATGACAAAAAGAAAACTGAAAATTATGTTATTATTTACTTTCCCTTATGTCATTCTAAACACATATGAATATCTTTCTTCAGCAGAAAACAAAAGGACAAATTATGAAGTATGTACCTTGAGCTCTTTTCCATACAGTGGGAATGGATGCTTTCAAGCTCCATAAAAGCACTATCACAAAGTAGCACAAAAGTAGTCTGTATGACTTGTGCACAATACTCAAACTTTACATGATTTAAAGCAAAACACGCTATATTTTTCTAATTTTGTACATTGCTATAGCAGCTCTTTTCACCCACTGCCTGAAACACACTGTTTTAGTTCC
>JARPMJ010001109.1:0-125000 GCA_033366665.1 Phoxinus dragarum
AAATTTTTTAAATCCTATCTGACGAGGTCACTTGAGAACAGACATCTCTACGTTTCTTCTCTCTCATCTAATATCTTACATGTTCATTTCAGTAGTCAAAAAATCTTTCACAACAGGAACGTATAGGGATTGTTACCATGGTGAGGAAAGAGGGTATTTTGAGTGAGACGGCACAGCATTTTCCAGTCTCTCTCTCTCTCTCTCTCTCTCTCTCTCTCTCTCTCTCTCTCACCCCACTATCTCGGTTTTCTTGCGATTCTCTCACGCTTAATTTTGTATCCCACTGTCCTTATCTCCTCTCCCTCTCTCTTGCTGTGTGTGTGTGTGTGTGTGTGTGTGTGTGTGTGTGTGTGTGTGTGTGTGTGTGTGTGTGTGTGTGTGTGTGCGTGTGTGTCTAAATGCATGTATGACCTTGATAAATCTATTAACAATCCCAAATATTAAATAAGAATATTTGAATGTAATTGAATTTAATTAAAGAGTGCAATACTGTGTGTGTGTGTGTGTGTGTGTGTGTGTGTGTGTGTGTGTGTGTGTGTGTGTGTGTGTGTGTGTGTGTGTCCTGCAGTGCCCTCTGAACCTGCAAACCAGACGAGATGGCGAAAAGGATAACAAGGCAAAAGAAAGCAGCCAATATGATTTATTAAGCTCATGATCTCCATGCGGATTCACTTGATCAACATCTGCTTTATGAGCCACAGCACAGGTGTGCAGAAGTTCTGACCTGATCTCAGAGAGGTCAGACAACAACTGGGAAAGAGTTGAAGAGAATCAGAATTGTGCCTCTTTAAATAGGACTAATGGGTGAGTACTGTACGAGTGTGTGTAAGTGTATAAATAGCGCACTGCCCTGTAAAAGCCGTTATAGCCATCACTGAAGGACAAGCCCTGATAATCACAGGTCTTCTAAACTGGGTCAAAGGTCAGCACACAAGTAGCTCCGTCCCATTCACAAGACAACCTCTGCTGTCACACTGTGTTCAGTGACTCTGTGCAGTCTATCATTATCTCAGAGGGGGCGTGTGTGTGTGTGTGTGTGTGGTGTGTGTGTGTGTGTGTGTGTGTGTGTGTGTGTGTGTGTGTGTGTACTTGTACAACTATCTTTGTGAGGACAGTTTGAGTTTTAGACCATTGGAGTGAGGACAAAGAGAGGACATTTTGGCTGTTCCTCACTTTCTGAGACCCCTTTAAAGGCCTGTTTGAGGGTCAGGACTTGGTTTTAGGGATAAGGTTATAGTTAGGTTAAGAGTAGGTTTAGGGTTCGGGTTCTGGCACCAGTTGTGATGGGTAAGGTTAGGGTAAACTGCTAGAGATTGCATTGTGTCAATGAATGACCTCATAAAGATAGATGTACAATAGTGAGTGTGTGTGTGTGTGTGTGTGTGTGTGTTTATGAGATCACGACTGTAACCAGGAAACACAAAGACCAGCTTCTATTAAACTGCTCGAGTAAACAGACCACATGAAAAGAGAGCACTTTCATCATGCATGCTTCATTTCAGTTTCAGTCCGTCCGGTTCTTCCTTCAATCGTTTTCAACTCTCATTCACTCCTCTGCCATGTCGACATTTGTCCATCTGGCATTCTTGTCATTCAGGAAGACAGCAAGGAGGCAAAATCACATGAAACCACCAACACTGATCATGAAGTTTAACCCAATTTGGAAAATAATTGTTTTTATGGGGTTGTAATGCCGTTTTATTATTTACAGGTGCTAGCTGCCAATTTTATTACTGTCTGGAATGGAAACATCAGTGTATTTCTTCTCCCACAACCCAACAGAAAATAACCTGAACCAAATGGCCTGCTGGTTTCTGACAAACTGGATTGAATTGAATTGAATTCCTGTCTGATTAATAACCAGTATATGTTAGTTTTCTTCTGTACTGGGTGAGATATTGATTTCCTCTGTGGCTTTGTGCATGTTCTCTATGTTTTGTGAACAGATGAAACATATAAACACATAGAGTCTGAGCAGGTTGGGCTCCAAACAAGCCAGAATGCACAGCAAAAGTCACTGTATTCATGTCTTTCAACATGCATGAATGTAAATCTGACAGACATATAAAAGTCATCATTAGGCAGCGTTAGCGTGCTTAAGAGGAAATGTCACTTCACGCTGCGTTCTGAAGATCACAGACAGGCTGGTTAATGCATGAGAGCAGAAACCATAAACAAAAGCAAAGGTCATTTCTGCAGCAAACAAAAGCACACACTGGACTTGTGACTATCAGCTCATGAGGGAAATTATGTTAAGGACGAGCTGGCGGGTTGAACATCTCACTGCGAGAGCGTAAAGACTGCACACAACTGAAACAAAACTGTTGTTCACAGAATATTATGGCAGCTTGTGTCTGCCAATAATCAAATAAATAAATAATTGCTACTTTATCTCACAATTCTGACTTTTTTTCTCACAATTCCGAGTTTATATCGCAAAATTCTGACTTTTTTTTCAGAATTATGGGAAATAAAGTCAGAACTGCGATATATAGACTCACAATTGCGAGAAAAAAAATCTGAATTGCGAGTTTACATACCTTGCAATTCTGACTTTTTTAAAGGGGTGGTATAATACCCTTTTCACAAGATGTAAAATAAGTCTCTGATGTCCCCAGAGTGTGTATGTGAAGTTTAGCTCAAAATACCCCCACACAGATATTTTTATATAGCATGTTAAAGTTGTCACTTTTTGAGGGTGAGCAAAAATGCACCGTTTTTGTGTCTGTCCCTTAAATGCAAATGAGCTGCTGCTCCCGGCACAGGGGGCGGAGCTTCAACAACTTGTGTCCTTTTACCTCACACAGACACACACTGAAAATTTCAAAAACTTTTAGCCTTTTATGTTCAAACTGGATTCAGACAATGATGGAGAGACTCGAGAAGAAGAGACAACATGTAGAAGCAACAGGACCTTTCTGAATGGTTAGTTGATGAATTTATGTTGCTGATGTGGAGTTATCTTCTAGTCATTGATTAGCATATTCTGTCATGATAATCTATTAATCGTGTTCCCAGGGGCAGGGTTTATGTAAATTTTAGGGTTGGTGATGTCACTAAACCGGGAGGAAGGTCGTGTAGTCCTTAATAAACTATTTCTTTAAAAGCAAATATCTCCCTTTTGCTTTGAACTTTGAGCGTTGTAACTTTGCAGATGTTGTTTATGTTTAAACAGCAACATTGCACACTAACTAAAGCAAGAAAAGTGAAAAAAAGCAGGTCACTCGTCATGCGTCGGGTCAGAGGTCACTCGTCATGCGTCGGGTCAGAGGTCACTCGTCATGCGTCGGGTCAGAGGTCACTCGTCATGCGTCGGGTCAGAGGTCACTCGTCATGCGTCGGGTCAGAGGGCACTCGTCATGCGTCGGGTCAGAGGGCACTCGTCATGCGTCGGGTCAGAGGGCACTCGTCATGCGTCGGGTCAGAGGGCACTCGTCATGCGTCGGGTCAGAGGTCACTCGTCATGCGTCGGGTCAGAGGTCACTCGTCATGCGTCGGGTCAGAGGTCACTCGTCATGCGTCGGGTCAGGCGGCACTCGTCATGCGTCGGGTCAGGCGGCACTCGTCATGCTTCGGGTCAGGCGGCACTCGTCATGCGGTCGGGTCAGGCGGCACTCGTCATGCGTCGGGTCAGGCGGCACTCGTCATGCGTCGGGTCAGGCGGCACTCGTCATGCGTCGGGTCAGAGGGCACTCGTCATGCGTCGGGTCAGGCGGCACTCGTCATGCGTCGGGTCAGGCGGCACTCGTCATGCGTCGGGGTCAGGCGGGCACTCGTTCATGCGTCGGGTCAGGCGGGCACTCGTCATGCGTCGGGTCAGGCGGCACTCGTCATGCGTCGGGTCAGGCGGGCACTCGTCATGCGTCGGGTCAGGCGGCACTCGTCATGCGTCGGGTCAGGCGGCACTCGTCATGCGTCGGGTCAGGCGGCACTCGTCATGCGTCGGGTCAGGCGGCACTCGTCATGCGTCGGGTCAGGCGGCACTCGTCATGCGTCGGGTCAGGCGGCACTCGTCATGCGTCGGGTCAGGCGGCACTCGTCATGCGTCGGGTCAGAGGGCACTCGTCATGCTTCGGGTCAGGCGGCACTCGTCATGCGTCGGGTCAGGCGGCACTCGTCATGCGTCGGGTCAGGCGGCACTCGTCATGCGTCGGGTCAGGCGGCACTCGTCATGCGTCGGGTCAGGCGGCACTCGTCATGCGTCGGGTCAGGCGGCACTCGTCATGCGTCGGGTCAGGCGGCACTCGTCATGCGTCGGTCAGGCGGCACTCGTCATGCGTCGGGTCAGGCGGCACTCGTCATGCGTCGGGTCAGGCGGGCACTCGTCATGCGTCGGGTCAGGCGGCACTCGTCATGCGTCGGGTCAGGCGGCACTCGTCATGCGTCGGGTCAGAGGTCACTCGTCATGCGTCGGGTCAGGCGGCACTCGTCATGCGTCGGGTCAGGCGGGCACTCGTCATGCGTCGGGTCAGGCGGCACTCGTCATGCGTCGGGTCAGGCGGGTCACTCGTCATGCGTCGGGTCAGGCGGGCACTCGTCATGCGTCGGGTCAGGCGGCACTCGTCATGCGTCGGGTCAGAGGGCACTCGTCATGCGTCGGGTCAGGCGGTCACTCGTCATGCGTCGGGTCAGAGGTCACTCGTCATGCGTCGGGTCAGGCGGCACTCGTCATGCGTCGGGTCAGGCGGCACTCGTCATGCGTCGGGTCAGGCGGCACTCGTCATGCGTCGGGTCAGGCGGCACTCGTCATGCGTCGGGTCAGGCGGCACTCGTCATGCGTCGGGTCAGGCGGCACTCGTCATGCGTCGGGTCAGGCGGTCACTCGTCATGCGTCGGGTCAGGCGGGCACTCGTCATGCGTCGGGTCAGGCGGGCACTCGTCATGCGTCGGGTCAGAGGGCACTCGTCATGCGTCGGGTCAGGCGGCACTCGTCATGCGTCGGGTCAGAGGGCACTCGTCATGCGTCGGGTCAGGCGGCACTCGTCATGCGTCGGGTCAGAGGGCACTCGTCATGCGTCGGGTCAGGCGGTCACTCGTCATGCGTCGGGTCAGGCGGCACTCGTCATGCGTCGGGTCAGAGGGCACTCGTCATGCGTCGGGTCAGGCGGTCACTCGTCATGCGTCACTCTTCCGCCGGAACTAGACTTGCGTACGGCCGATACCGGAAGCCAGTCATTATAGTTTCTAAAGTTATTAATATAGATATTTTTCTAACAAAAACACATGGCTTTGCTTCAGAAGGCCTTTATTAACCCCTGGAGTCGTATGGATTACTTTTATGATGGATGGATGCGCTTATTTGCCTTCAAAAACTCAGCTACCATTCACTCCCATTATAAAGCTTGGAAGAGCCGGGATATTTTTAAATATAACTCTGATAACTCTCATATTCTCCAAGGATGGCTTGAGGCGAGGGTGAGTAAATTATGGAATCATTTTCATTTTTGGGTGAACTAACTCTTTAAGTTTTAGGGACGAGTGTCGCAAATTAGTCTTCGCTACAATCACTAATGATACTTCCATTGGATGGCTGTTGTTTCAGTTTTATCTATGTATATGGTTTCTGTCCCTATTCAAATAAACTATAAATTAAAAAAAATCATTTAAAACCTGATTGATCAGTGAAATGTGCACATGATGACTTATTCCAGCTTTTTTTTATCCCTTTTATCACACGCCCGCTGCCACAACCGAAGGCTAATGTTCAGATTTGGAAATCTTATTTTATGTGACAGGTCATCTGGATAAGTCCTGAGTCCCTGTGGACAGCAGCGGCTCTGAGGGGCTCACGGTCTAATCACTGTATTACGCTGACATGACAGACCCACATGACACTGCTGACAACTGCAGACACTCCTGAGGAAGCAAAATATCCTCTCTGGTAGAAACCATAACGCTCTGGAAAATGTGTTATTATTACATTTGATCTGGATCATTATTACGGTGTTAAATGTCCTGTAAAGTGACCTAACGTTGTCGCAGTCTGATGACCACAACAGTCTCAATAACAACAAGGATCTGACAATACGAGCGGGGCGCTAACAGTTAAGAACTGGACTCGCAACACAAAACACAAAGACAAGGAAGTGTGCTATTGTGTTTAACTACTCTCCAAAGATCAGTCTGCAGCTGAACACTGGTGTTATTGTTACAACTAAAATATAAAAATCTGCAATTAAAATAAAGCTGAAATAAAGTAAAATATAAATATTAGATGAAACACTTCAAATAAAAAAAAGAAAAGAAAATGTAAAAAAATGTTGCCTTAGTAAATAATTGAATTAATTAAGTTTGAGTTGGAGTATTAAAATTACTCAAACTGTAATAAAGCTAGAAATATACATTTATATATTTTTTAAACGAATACAACATGAAAACTGAAGTTTTTTAATAAAAATTATATAATAATATATAAACAATAGTAAAACAACACTGATGCGATATTGCAAACACAATCTCAAGGGTGAAAAAGTAGATGACGTTATGCACACGCACATTACTTGTTCAGTCTATAGGCGGGCGCATAGTTTTTTCTCTACAAAGTGACATCGCCAACTACTAGCCTGGCATGAATAATACAGCGGTTTTAGTCGTTTTCGCAGATCATTGTGAACGGAGATCGTTTTGACAACATTGTCGCCTGTGTACGCAAAAAGACGCAAAGGAAAAACTTTTCCATTTATAGTACAGCGTTGTCATGTAGGCTATATATACCCTAAGAGGTCTTGGTGACACAATTTTAAGAGGACGCCCAAATGATCTATTCTAGTAATTTTCTAAGTAGATATAAGGACCTTTAAAGCTCAAATGTGTAGTTTCTAAACCACTAACAAAATGGAATTGTTTTAAAAAGAAAGTTTTAAAACAAATTGCCTGAACACTCCCCCTGAACACTGCCATTGGTTAGTCAAACAATTAGCCCCACCCCCAAACTCACAGCATTGGCTGAGCCAATGTTGCACACACAAACAATGTCACTTTTGTGGGGAAACTGCCATATTAAAGGTTTACATATACTTTTTTCGATATTAAACTGGGATCAGAGAAAGTATTGTATATTGCAAAACAACATATTTCATCTTCAACCCAAGAGAAATGCATCTGGGGTCAACGAGGAAGAATGACCAGAACACAATCCGACACTATGCCTTGAATTATCTCGAGTTTAAGTCTGATTACATGACGCCACAGAGAGAGAGTTGGTCGAGTCTCCATCAACGATCAGACGGACTGAACATTCACAACCACCTGAGGTCAATGGATCTCTCCAGAGGGCATTCAGATGTCATGACAAGCGTTCACACAGTGTATAGAACACAGTGTACCAGCCACATGCACTGCGCAAGTAATAAATAAATAAAACAGCGCTCCTTCTTATGTGCAAGGGGATTATTTGGTCATGCTTAGTGATGCGATGTACATTTGCATGAGAAATGAAATGCATTAACTCTGTGAAAGTGCATCCACTGCAAGCCGTTTACCTTATTGCAGTACAGCATCCAAACCTCATACAGTCTCTCGGTCGATGCCATTCTGCACTGCAAGCTGTGAGCATGTAGGCAGAAACCTTCCTGATGATAACGTGATCAATATTCCCGAGCCCTCATGGTGTTAACGTCCTGGCGAAAGGAGTTTGCCCAAATGCCACATTCGCTCGTGGATCACAAATCCCACCAATGGGTGAATAGGAGTCGGTGTTAATCCAGGTTGACAGATCGTGTCATTTCCTCACATCCTCATGAACTCACATCCATCTGACGAACGATACGAATCCCAGATGGCTTGGACGTGTGCGTTTCCGGGCACTTTTCCACCAGCAGCTTTCTGATATTCCCAAAATTCCTCTGCTCTTCCAAGCCCTGTCGACAAATAGAGCACACATTAAAAACAGCCCTGTGTTTAGATGATGCATGGATGCATTGCAATTCCCAAAAGCACATTTGCATGCCACGGATAACAGTAAATTTGCCATGCATGACTCTGAGAGAAGGAAAAAATAGCCCAAAATAAACAGAGACCCATGACATCATCTCAAGCCAACTCAACATGTTCACAGAGCCAACATTATATTCCTGACTTTGAAAGAGCAAGTCATGTAAACTATATTTTAACTCCATTAAACTCCATAAAGCACTGACAATATCACATCATATTATAATTGTACACGTATTATTTATATATGCACACAAATATGCACAAAGTAAAAGAGTTGATCTAGAACTCTGCGTGTTGTTATTATAGATTCTAGACTAAAATACTGACTCTAGATTTAGACTCTTTGAGGGTCTCAAAACATTCAACACTTGTGCAATTCTGTAAAGATATGACTTATTTCTAGATTTAGATATTTAACCCTTATGAAACCCCCACTAATGTCAAGACTTGTCATTTTATAAACATTAGTTTATAATAACAAATGGCAACGGCATATACAAGACTAATAAGATCTCCGCATTAATACCTCAGTTTCCTATGAGTGTGAAACTCACCTGCCTCAACAAAAGCTGCCCGTCGAAACTCCCGAGCCGAAGCTTGTGTTCTGGTTACGAATCCAGGAATGTTGCATGAACCGAAAGCGCCACTGACATTTAAACCCGGTCAGTGTAAACACCCCAAACTGGCTTTTGACTCATCTTGTAACCAGAACAGCCTGACAGTCTGGATGCATTTGACCAATATCATCGCACTGGATTGCGACGGCTCATTACAAAGCCACAGCACGGGCTCGGGAAGCTTGAAGGTGTGTGTGTGTGTGCGCGCGCGCGCGCTTGTGTGTGTGTGTTTTTCTTAGTAGATGTTTTACGACAGGCCGCACTCCTTTACGTTGCCTATGTGGAGCTCATGTGAGTCGCAAAGGCGTGCCTGAAACTCGCGTTCATTACGTAATACAATTAATATTTATGACCATGCTTTTATCAAAGGATCCAGAGATCACGTGCCAACGTCAGAACGTATTCCCCGTCAGCCAATCAAGTAGGCTCACGCACTGCATAAACATGACCGTTCGTAATTAATATTAATAAGGTGCCTTCAACTTAGAAGGACAGGTAAGTATGTGAAATTGAATATACTTTTCTTTAATATCTTTGATATGAATGTTATCCTCATATACAATAGCTGATGTTTAACATGTTATTAATGTTTTTATGACGCTATGGAATTATTGTGTATCTTTTAATGCATTAGTATCTTTCGAAATGTTACATGTAAGTTAGGCTATATTTTGTTGGAAATAAACTTTTTATAAAAGGATAAATTCAGTGCAGCCTCAACAATTCGGCCGTCGCTGTTTTTAAATCTATAATTTCTTTGTAACGTTTACGTTATTTGGACAAACACATTACACGATTAATATGTAAACAAACAAAAAATGCAGTCTATATGATATATGAGCGCTTCCTGCTGGCCAAAGAGCGCAAATACAGAAATACTTCAGTAAAGTTCATCAAATGCAACACAAATTGCTGAGAATTAAATATTACTTTTGTGAGCTCAAAAAAAAAAAAACATTAGATCACGAAATAATGTCAGTAAGTGATCAAGAACAATTAAAGAAAAATAATGTAATTAGATAACACTTTACAATACGGTTTTATTGTTAACTACATTAGTTAACATGAACTAACAATTAACAGTATGTCTACAGCACTTATTAATATTAGTTAATGATAATCCCAGCATTTACTAATACGATTAAAAGTTGTATCTGTTAACATTAATGCACTGAGCTAACATTAACTTTTTTATTCACAAACAATAACAAAGGTTAATAAATGCTGTAAAAATACAGTATATTGCTCATTGTTAGTTCATGTTAGTGATTATTAACTAATTAATAATGCATTAACTTATGTTAACATATGAGACCTTATTGTAAAGTATTACCGATAATTATTTATTTGGGAGGAACTTTAAGTTTAGAATTTCACTATGAATCTATCTACGGTAATAAGAAAAGGCAAAAAGAAAAATGACGACACCAAAGAGTTAAGAAACAGAGTAAGAATATATTTATCACATATCTAAATACAGTTAACATAGAAAAGAAAAATTAGTGAATACAATATCAGTCACAGTTAAAACTGCTCAGTCCTTCAGTTTGATCATGATTGAGTTCCAGAGCACATGTTGAGGCAGTGTTGACGGCCGTTTGAACAGCACAGCGTTGATGGTTTGGTTTATTTCTTCACAGGGTTAAAACATGTGCAGTTTCTTCATAGAGAGCAAGAGAAGGAAGGTTTAGGACAGAGATACACACAAACACATGTACTGTACACACCCACACGTTCACGGTCACAGGCTGAGTGGGTGATGTACTAATAACCTTCACAAACACACACACACACACACGGCTCCCAGCATTCATGGCTCAGATTGATGACCTCACTCATAGGAGCTAGATCAAATCCAGTGATCTGCAGTTAGTTCATGATGTGACATCAAACAGGAAGCTCTGATCACACACTGACACAGGCTGCATCCCAAATCGCATACTTCCCTACTATATAGTAGTAGGTGAAAAACAGTATGTGACCAAAGAAGTATGTCTGAATTCACACACTCATAAAAGAATAGGCAAAAAGTACCCGGATGACCAACTTCTTCCGGTGAGATTCTGAAGTGTGCATATGATGGACACTTAACTATCCCATGAGGCCACGGGAGAGGATTTGTGAGTGACAGTGAGGCGAAGCAACTGATCCTGGTAGGTCACATGATAATGACAACATGGCGAATGTAATCCAGATTACATTCATACTATATAGAACATACTTTTTTAGTGGTTATTTATTCAAAATAAGTACCTACTCAAGAGAATATGCAATTTTGGACGCAGCCATGGTCTACTGGGAATAGCATACTAACAGTACATACTGTAGTATGTGGAATACTTGGGTGACTAACTAACTACATTAGTCAGAATGTGCAGCATACAGATGAGCGCACAGCATTGAATAAGACACAAGTCACGGCGTGTCTTTCTTTCATTTTCCTGTCCGTAATGAAAGTGAAAACGTTGCATAAAGTGAAAAAATTCACAGTCAATCTCAGCATACAGTATTTGACATTTAAAGACCCATCAAATGGCTTGACGAGTGCAGTTTAACTTTCTGTTTATCAAAAGGACTGGCTCGTCCCAAATAGCTAATAGTAAGGGCTGCACGATTTAGGGTATAATAATATTACCAAATATTAAACAAAATATCACTATTGTAATGTCACTGTAAAATTTACTGTGAATCAAGCCGCTCGGAGACGCTGAAAACACTTTCAATACATGCAGTGCATATATTTATTTAATTAAATAGCAGCCTTTTTGATTTGATAACCGCACTATATCACAATTTCAGTTTTATTTTAATAATCGTGCAGCCCTGGCTAATAAGCTTTTAGTTAGGGCTGTAAACGATTAATCGCGATTAATCGAATCCAAAATAAAAGTTTGTGTTTACATAATATATGTTGTGTGTATTGTCTATAATTATTGTGTATATATAAATACACACACATGCATGTATATATTTGAGAAATAATTGCATTTATATTATATTTATATATGTATTGTGTATAACTATTTTATATATAAATAACACATTTATCTTAAATATATACACAATACACACACATACATTATGTAAACGCAAACATTTATTTTGGATTCGATTAATCGCGATTAATCGTTTACAGCCCTACTTTTAGTTTAGGTCATAGACATTAACAATGATTTTATACTTGCTATTGCTAAGTCAGGAAATGTCTAGGCAGCTGGTATGTGCTCATTCTAGAGAGCGTTTGATTGGCTAAAAATGTAGATACGCCCATAAGTGCAAGATGATGTCATCCATAGTTTGGTCCGTAAAGAGAGGGAATATAGGCCAATGAGATTTCACTGTGGGTGGGCTACCGTAGTATACGAACCAAGTGAAACGACAAAATAACAAAATGTAGCTGCTGGTTAGGATGGATTAACATGGAATATATGTATCGCTAGTTGTCTGGGTCAAGATTTGTGTGAGAAAGGAAACGGCCAGGTTTAGGAGAAGTCCCACATGCCGTCCTCTGGCTCAGTGTCGGTGGGAGACGGGGTGTTGCAGGTCTGGGTCGGTGTCCCGGATGGAGGTGTGTCTGGAGGACAGGACACTGGCACGGCCGGATACATCAAACTAAGGAAAGAGTCCCTCGTGTGTTTCTTCACCTGGAAGACACACAGATCAATGCATGAGTGACTCAGACTGAAGATTTAGTGAAAGCTTGATGAAAGGGTGAGTGTACCTGTCTGAAGAAGGGGTGGCTGAGGAGCGCAGTCGCAGACGGCCTGAACAACAAACACACACATATTGCATGGGGTTCAGTAAAGATAAAGAGCTAGATTTACTAAACAGGGCAAATTAGCATGAGAGCGCAATCCCATAAAAGCGCCGATAGGAGTGGACAGTTCTGCGCTTGATCTACTGAGGACGCATTATCATCTGGTTTAAGACTTTTTGGTCAGTAAATAATGGCATAAATACCAGTAAATATACGAGCGCAAACCTAGTGAATCACCTTAATAAATAAATAAATTAAATGTATATATTTTTTGTATTTCATTAAAAATATATTGTTTGTGTGTGTTATGACTATTGGATTATTTAGCTGTTTTTCACCTGGTATATTTGCAGAAAACCCCAACAGATAAATGTGTCACATTGTATAAACTAAACTTCTGAGAGTACATTTTTGTTAATAAAGTGGCCATATCAAACCTTTTTTTCTCATTCAAAATTTCCCCTCAAATCCACTTCTAATGTTAATACATTTTTGTGCAAAAACAAAAAACAATAGTAACATCATGTTGCAATCAATAAATTACCATAAAACCTTATGCAAAAAAATGATATATATATATATATATATAATTTTTTACATATTTTGTATAAAGTTCCTATAGACAAGTTGATTACAAAAATGTAATCTTAATGTACTGTAAGGTTTAGAGGGGTTATTCATGTCTACAATACTAATAAAATCTAACCCTAAAGTTTTAGGTTTTTGTATTATTAAAATTTTCCACTAAAGTCCACTTATAATATTAGTGAAGTTTTACAATTTTTAATAAGAAGAAATCATCATATTAGAATGATTTCTGAAGGATCATGTGAAGACTGGAGTAATGATGCTGAAAATTCAGCTTTGATCACAAGAATGAATAACATGTTAAAATATATTACAATAGAAAACAGTTATTTTAAATTGTAACAATATTTCACAATTTTACTGTTTTTTACTGTATTTTTGATCAAATAAATGCATCTTTGGTGAGCAGAAGAACCTTTCAAAAACATTACAAAAATCATACAGACCCTAAACTTATAGTGTGCATGTTGAAATTCTTCTAAAAGCTTCATCTGTCCATTTTGAGCTCTGGCAGTGTGTGTTTGTGCCGGGTCTCCCGGTCTGTACCTGCGTTCAGGCTGCTGCTGCAGGCACAGTTGGACCAGGTTGTGCAGTGTGACCGAGTGGTTTTTGGGGGCGGGGCTTTGAGGTCTCTCCGCAGTGGCAGTACGAGTCAGACTTCCAGTCGCAACACTCTCGCCGATCCCCGAATCCACACCGGAGCGAGACACCTTGAGCGCCCCCATGTCTCCGAGCGGGTAAGGGGGGACGTCGAGGAGACAACAGTGAGAACCCCGCAGCTTCTCAAGCAGCATCTGAAGAAGAAGAAACAGCAAGTGAGTGTTCAGTAATCACAGTTGCATGCTCACAGATGGCACACGTGAAGAAGCAATACCAGAGTGGGCGGCATGTCCTGGAACGGTACTCTGCCACTGACCAGCTCACATGCCACGATTCCCAGACTGTAGATGTCTGATTTCACTCCATAGCCATGAAGATCCTTCATCACAGAAAGAGAGACACAAAAATCCATCATAATGACTCATGAAGCTATACGTTTGGAATTAATGTTGGTCCTGACCTTGACCGGGCCTTATAATTAGGAATGGACAAAATATTAGTACTGTATTAATTATGGGCCGATATTAGTGAACCGATTTTTTTAATGAACTGCTATAGGATGATTTTTATGTATATATACTCATATACACACACACACACTTTCAAAAACATTAAAAAACCTTCATGTTTCCAAACTTATGACCAGTAGTGTATGCGTCAGAAAAAAATCCTTCTAATATGCTGATTTGGTACTCAAGAAACATTTCTTATTATTATCAATGATGAAAACAGTAATATTTTTGTGTAAATCTTAAAATTTATTTTTTCATAATTCTTTGCTGAATAGAAAGATCAAAAGAACAGAATTTATTTGAAATAGAAATCTTTTGTAACATTAGAAATTTATTTACTGTCACTTTTGATAAATTTAATGCATCCTTGCTGAATAAAAATATTAATTTCTTTAAACTTTTGAAAGGTAGCATGTACAATATATCAGACAGTTTGGGATATTTAATTGTGCATGGTAATTTTTTACATTTAGATTGCTCCAGGCATAATCTAATGCTCACTTTATTTTTTTATTTATTGTTTTATACGGTCTATAATGCTGCTGTTTGGAACAGCTTTCTCATCTGGATTGTCACCTGTCGCAGAAGCTCCGGGCTCAGCCACGGCAGGAGAGACGGACTGTGCTGAGGCATGTCAAACACAGCTCTCATCCTCTTGCCATCCTTCATCAGACTGTACACACTCTGAAGCCCTGACAAACACACACGGCCTGTAGCTGACAGCAGCACGTGACTCGCCTTCACACCTCTGCAGGAGAGAAGAGAAGACAGGAGACGAGGCCAGATTAAAGGGATTTCTGGGTTGGTCCATAATGGGTCGTTCCAAACCCATGAGACTTTTGTTCATCTTCGGAACTCAAATTAAGATATTTTTAATGAAATTTGAAGTGATTTCTGTCCCTTCATTGAATGTATATTCACCCAAAACTCTGACGGTTCAAATCATTCATAAAGAGATCGTAAAATAAGTAAGGAATAATTGACGACAGGCCGTTGAATTATTATAAAAATAATGCACACCCGAGGTGGTAATGCGGTCACGACGCGAAGCGGAGTGGCCGTTACACCTCGGGTGTGCATTATTTTTATAATAATTCAACGGCCTGGAGTCAATTATTCCGCTTATACTACAGTTACCACACCTCGAAATATTGTTCAGATGATGTATTTCAAGACGTTTGTAAAGTTTTTGTCATTAAAACGCTCTTGTATGTAGGACTAATTCCTTGCGCATCTAAACCCATGCTCCGTTGCTAATTCCAAAACGTCATTTTAGAGTTAGTAACGGAGGTTTGACCCACTGATAGCAGAGTAATGCTGGGGACACACTTAACGACTAGAAACATTCTCTGACTGTGAATGCAGCAGATTTTAAACACTGCTGTGAACCGACTGAACGCGCTGAAAACGCGTGCATGATTAGTCATGACTCATAAGTATCAAATTACATTCATTACCGGCCTTAGAGAGAAGCATGTGCGTCAATATTATTATTTATTTATTAATTCAATTCGTTCATTCTTTTTTTCTATTAGTGACAGTAGACTAGAAGACTAATAACTGAAACACAAAGCCCTTTAAGTATAGGCCTATCAATTTTATTTATTTGTTATATTATCTTCAATAATTACGAAAACCCGTGCAACAGGACTATCAATTTATTTAAATATTCAGTTTAATTTTTTATTGATTATATAGGACATTGAAAATTGCAAATCAAGCGCATGGGCTGCAGTTTCTCTTGTTATGAATTGTATCCTCTTGTCCGTTATTACAGTTGACTACGCGAAGTGATATGGAACTGTAATGAGGTCAAGACCTGCCTGGAACTACTTTAGCCGTGCGGTTCCCTGAATATAATTGCACACCTCAGAACGTTCGTCAACCAATCAGATTCAAGCATTCAACGGCCCTGTAGTATAAATCCAATTCTTCTATCGCTTATATGATGAACAAATAAAATGTAGGCTTTTATCCACATTTAAACATTGATCTGCAAACATCAACCGAAGCTCAAACATGCTGCGTGAAACACGAGAATGAACCTCATTGGTTCTCACGCATCAAGCAAGCATGCTTGAGCTTACGTTTACCATATTTGAATCAATGTTTATATGTAAATAAAAGCCCAAATGAATCATTTAAATCGATCGTATCTCTTAAGAAGACTTGTGCTGCTTCCCAATTCCCATACTTTCCATCCTAAAAAGTATTAGAAATTAGAATTAGTGTGTTTAAATCATAGTATGTTGTAATGTGTATTTCATTGATACACGTTTGCTCTACCATTTCCGGTTAAAATACGAAAATCCTGATTCGTGCTCACTCTAAAGGCCAATATTGCCCACAACCAATTGTGGTTTGGAAAAGAGGATTCGATTAGAACTACAAACATGGTGGATGTGCGAGAACGATAGCCGAGTAGAGAAGTTTAGATAAAGTGGTTTGAGTGATTAACGAATAGATATTTATTCATTGTTATCCAAAGTCGGTAACTTTTAAATGCATTATTATGGAAACACAAGGAGAGTCTCTGCATGAAAGACACACGACTGGCAGATCAACGTGCTTGTGCGTTTCTCTCCGATTTGGTAGGAAATTAAATTACCGGTAAATTGAATATGGAGGATTTTAACGGTGATAAGATGACTGACAGGGCAGTTTATACGGTGACAAGATGCATGTAACTAATAGACAGATCGGTCCATTAAACACACAATTATGATGAAGTCGTTTGTCCCAAAGCTTACCTACTATTCTGCTACACACTCAAAAGTGTGTACTTTTCTTCACAAAAACAGTACATACTTTTAGAGCATAATATAAGTAGGCGAATTGGGATGCAGCATTTCACAATCTCTTTATGAAAGTTTTGAAGCATTAGAGTTTTGGGTAATAGACTTTCAAGGAGGGACAGAAATCTGTCATTTGTGTCAAAAGTCTGATGGGTTTTTCATGACATGAAGGACATTTTTTTCATTTTTGGGTGAACTATCCCTTTCATTCAAGCCTCTGTGAAACCGAGCCCTCGTGCGCTCACCTGTGCACGTAGCCCATGTGATGCAGGTACTCGAGCGCTCGGAGAACTCCGTACAGCAGGTACGCCATCAGAGACTCGCTCATTCCATCCGGAAAGTACGACCTGAGCAGAGAGTCTGCAGAACCTGAATGAGACACACGTGCAGAGAAATCATGAGGGAAGGATGGGGACAGAAAAAGAAAGAACGAGACAGATGAGTGTGAACTCTTACCGTAACTCATGAGAGGAGACAGAACCCAGAGCTGACAGCACGAGCTGAACACCAGTCTGGACGTGAGCAGGTTCGGGTGACGGAAACGTCTGGACAGCAGAACCTCATTCTGAAATGAATATGCACAACCTTTAAATGCACAAGCACATAGGCTTTTCTGAGAAAGAGTTGTGTGTATGTGTCTAAAATCTGAAAATGCCCTCACAATAACAGTCAATCCTCTTCAACGCGAGAATAACAATCATCATCAACAATCTCTCTTGCTCTCGTGTTCTCAAACACCAATGCTGTTATTTTTCTGAATAATGACGTCAGCCTGTTTCTCAAACAAATCATGGTATGGCTTCAAAAACCTTCAAATAAAATACACAAGTCTTATGGGCTACTTTTTATAATGTTTTTGTCATATATATTTTGTAATTTTTGGAGCTTAACGGTTATTTCATACACCAACAGTCACTATGAAAATAGCCTCATGTTACAAAAATGATCATGAAAAAGTTATTTTACTAAAAGTGCGAACCGGTATTAATGTATATAATGTATTTTTTATGCAGTCTGCTTTCATTAATATAATCTCATTTATTTTTTACTACAACAACATTCATTCTAAAATAATATTAATATACATAAATGTATATTATTTCCTAATAATGTTATATAATATAATATATATATATATATATATATATATATATATATATATATATACTGTTACTATTAACATTTTAGGGCTGTAAACGATTAATCGCGATTAATCGAATCCAAAATAAAAGTTTGTGTTTACATAATATTGTGTATAATTATTTTACATATAACTATTTTATATATAAATAACACATTTTTCTTAAATATATACATCCATGTGTGTGTATTTATATATACAAAATAATTATACACACACATATATTATGTAAACACAAACTTTTATTTTGGATTCGATTAATCGTTTACAGCCCTATTTCACATTTAAAAGCTCCCTTCATAAACAAAAACAGATGAAATCAATAGAAATGCCAATAATACCATAAAAGTCAGAAAATTAAAAATATATATTTTTACATATTTTTTTCTAAAGTTTCAATAGACAATGTGCTTTTAAGTTATATATGTTTGACTATTATTTCATATGTCAACGCTTCATTTTCAAATAGTAGAAATCAATAGAAGCTCCCATAAGTGTATTACACACCATCAGCTGCAGCAGCTCATCTTCTGTACACTCGTCCAGGTTTGTGTTTTTTACTGCCACCAGCCGGCCAGACGGTGTGTGACGTGCCATGTTCACCTGACTGAGGTTGTTAAAGCCCCGGCCTGCACATATATACAAAAATACACACACACATAAGCATTAAGAACAGAGTAAGACATATGGAAATACATTATATAAACAAGATTCCAGGGAATAACTAACTTAGATCATACTATTAAGTAAGACATGATCCCTACCCAGTTGTGACAGCAGCTGATAGTGGGCGGAGTCAGTGGAAAGATCTGTGATGTCATCTCCATCCGTCAACACAGAACACGGAGAGACGTCACTGCTCTGTCACACACATAAACACAGCAGATAAACGACAGCAACACACGTCCACATATGAACAGAAGTCTACTACTGTGCATGGGTAAAACTGTGTTAGATGTTCACTAGGCAATTCTGGTGAAAACTTCAAATGTCAATAGGACATAATGAGACACTTTCTGTCCTGTGAATGACACTAATGTGATCAAGCAGATGTTCCAGTGACTGAAACATGGAAGAATATTCACAGGTCTCAGATCAGTTTAATCCTGCATGACAGTATAATGACGGAGAAACAGGGTTATTACCGTTAACTAAAGCTATTAAAAACACGTAAAGCTGAAATAAATATTACCGGTAGATGAGAAAGTTGAACAAAATTAGAAATCATGCCTTGCCTTGGTGTTGCTACTGCCATTGAGCTACAGTAGTAGTGTTAAGTAATTACAAATGATTAATTACATAATTCATAATGCTTTATGAGAGTTCACTCAGTACTTAAACATTGATTTTTTTTCTTGCTTTGAATAATATTGTTGTTATATTGAATTTCATAAGCAAGTCTTTTTGCAGAAACAGAACATGCATTGCATCACTGTGAACTGTGATTGAGTTATGTTCAAATATCTTTGCAATTAAGCCAGATTTGATATTATTCATGTAGCTTCTATAAATGTCAACACTTTCACAGTTTATACTTTAGCTAACTTCAGCTCATAACTTTTTTATTGAATAATACTAGTATAATAATTATATACCATGAACGGGGAAGTGACTCAGCAAGCTGCAATAAAAGACTCAATATTTCTGTCACAGGAGGGGAATCACATCTTCAACCTTCAGACAAAGACATGGATGGGACAATAACACAAGTGAGCTTTCATCCAGATCGATGGGACAGAAAAACTGCTTTGTGACGCCCAACACAAAGGGTCCACTCAGAACACACTTGAGCACAACAACAATCTGAACCTCACTGGAGCTTGTGCTGAATATCCAATGACGCATCAATTGGCATGACTGATGTGTCCATCGCAAGACATAGTGTCTGCTACAGGGACTTTCACACTGACAACTATTTGCAGTGACAAAGTGACTGGAAGTCATTCATTTTAAATAAGAGTTGATGATTTAAAGCGACGTGGGCAACAGAGGCCGCTGGCAATGCGACAAAGTTAAGCTGAGTTCAAAATTTCATAACGCGGGACACAGATTTAAAATGGAATTATTATTATTATTTACACAAACATGATGATATTAATAATGATTGAAATGTGATTTTAAATATATTACAATATAAAACAGTTATTTTACATTATAAAATATAATTTCACCTAATATTTTGTAACTGTATCCTGTTTTTAAGCACATAAATAAACCCCTGGTGAGCATTAACATTATGTGTGTGTGTGTGTGTGTGTGTGTGTGTGTGTGTGTGTGTGTGTGTGTGTGTGTGTGTGTGTGTGTGTGTGTGTAGTTATATAGTCTATATAACTATATAGACACACACACACACACATTCATTCTGAAACCCTCCACCTCCACCTGCCTAGATCTGCTACGGAATTTGCTACGTAGACATAAGGGATTATATGCTTACAACTATCTTACAACTATTGCAAGAGTTGTCTTGATTAAAAAAATATATATAATATATAGTGAATCCCTTTTTGAAAGTAACATAGCACTTCAAATAATGCTTCAAATGAGTGTTAAAATTTTAGATTTTTTTAATCCTTCATTCTAGAGATTTGTTCACAAACACTGATCATTCAATAATGAGTCTTTATGAGTGAGTCATTGAATCATTCATTCAAACCAATTTAGTTTATTAACTAAACATTTTTAAATAGACTGCAGCAATTAATAATTTGTCAGAATGTAGTAAGTAATGTACTTTATTTTATTAAGTTGTCCGTTCAGAAACGGGGTTGAATCGTGATCTCTATTTGAAACCAAAAACAATTGTGATTCTTAATTTAATATATATATAGACAGATAGATAGATAGAAATATGCATACCGTATATATATATATATATATATACACAAATATAATACGGTATAATATAGACAGTATTGCTTGTAGATTAAATAAGTAAAAATATATCTGGCATATATGTTTTGTCACACAATCACTGTGACTACATTTCTTAGAATTGCAACTTCCTGTCATTCCTCTTCCTGTCATTCCCATGCAAACTCTATGTCAACACCCGTGGTTTGTGGCCAATTCAATTCAAATTATACCGGACACCACATTCCTAATTTACAATTTTGACTCAGTCCTGCTAGCGATCAACAGTGCAGTAATATAATCACGGTCTGTGTGAATTCCCCAACAGTGAAGGTCAATGCCTGATGAAACACAGCACTGAAGCCATGATGATGTATTATCAGACTCTACTGACCGAGCACTGATGGCTGATGTCTTCATACTGCTCCTCTATGCTGATGGACTGGACGTGTGAGTGGGACGAGATACAGGTGCAGTCCTGAGGGGAAGAGGGGAGGAAAGATGAGACACACACACACCCCACAAATGAATATGGAGATGAATATGAACATCCGAAGTATGAATATGCATTAAAGGGTGGGCTGAAGGGCAAAGCAAGAAGGAAGAGATGATTATGGAAATCAAACATGCCATGTTTGATTAAGCTTTGGTTACAGGAATGTTCCAATGCAAAAAGTCAACATGAAAAAAAAAATTAGACAAATACATTTTACTTCCATAATGTGACACATTGATAAACAGGATCCATTTTAAGTGCATTACTGTAAACGCTTTTACAAACTGAGTGAGACATTAACAGACACATGATGCTATTAATAATTTATTTATATATAATATGATTATTATGAATAATGGTGGAAGAAAACTTAATGGTAATTTCCCAGAATGTTCTTTTAAAATAGAACTGACGTCAAAATGTTATTTTATAACAATAGTTAAAAACAATGCTATGGACATTTTGTATTGATGCCTAATTAACATCTGTTTTCATGGCTATTAATCACTTTGACAGTATTTGTTTATTTATGTATTACTGAGTGAAACAGGATCCATTGTAAGTGTATTACAGCAAACACGTTTTTTGTGTGTTTTTACACACTAAGGAACAAGTCATGCTTAATATAGACCTTATTCACAGCAGCGCCATCTTTGATTTTTATCAAAGCGAATGAAAGCGAGGCTGTGAGGGACCGACGTACATCAGACGTTATTTAATTGTGTTTTTGGATTGTTCTGCTAATGAAACACAGCAAAAATATCTTTCCAAGGAATTTCATTCGTCAAAAAACTTGAGAGTTGGAAAATTATACGTGATCTAGGAGCTTAACACAGCGGATTAAAAACACGGCAAGTTTATCCATCACTCACAGCCTCGATTTCATAGCTGATAATTATTCACGACATATCGGCCACCATATCAGTATCGGCCGATATATGTTCATTTTTAATGTTATCATTATCGGTCAGATAAGAAAATGTGTCCGATGTCTTAAAGCCGATTAATAATGGATTACTTCCCTCAGCTGAGACACTTCAGATGTGCACTTTTGGCCATGATGGTTTTGAATTGCTTGAAATATGATTGGAATCACTTCAAAAAAGGAAAATACAGTAAAATGCAACATGTGCAACACAAGTCTGTCATAGGCTACATGAAATTAAAATGTGAACATTATAATTGTGTGCTTGGGACATGCCTTTTAATGACTTTTGTTTTTGTAATCAGGCTCTCAAAACTTATATAAAAATTATTATATAAAAATTATCTAATAAAAATTTTGATTTATCGGACAATATATCAGTTATCAGCTTTCAAATATAAAGAAGTATCGCTATCGGCCAATATGTTCAGATTGGTGCGTCCCTAACACCCGTCATGGCGCTGCTCCGAATAAAGTCTATGAATCCGGAACATTTCTTCATGAGTGAGACATTGACACAATCCTCTTGGATTCAGAGGTGAGGTGGAGAATTGGTGGATATTAATGAGGGCGTTTATTATTAAATGTGCTGATATCTAGGGACTAGAGAAGAATCAGGCCATGGATTTTTTTCAGTGAACATCTTTCAGTCCATAAAAACATCCCTAAAGTGTACTAAAGTACTCCAGAATCTTGCCTAATAACATCTGGCATGGGGAATGCCGACGAAAACTAGCCTGTGGCTAACTCGGTTATGCTTACATTTGTTCTGAATGTTGATTAGTGTACATTGTCCCTTTTCAAATAAACAAATACATAAATAAATAAATAATCGAAAGCAAACATTTCTGATACCTAAAAACAAGACCTGCAGAAATAAACACAGAAAGCATGAATCGTGAGCTGGGAATTAAACGATTTGACTCTCACCAGAAACGACATGAGGTGCTTTTATCTGAGCTGATGCTTCACTGGAGTTCATTTATCCGATTCTGGAGACAGGGAAAAATGAGTGCATCTGCAAAAACTCCTTCAGTGGCTGTTTCCAGTGTGCCACGCTGCATTTGTCATTGCAAGAAAAAAATTGCATGAAAAGCACAATGTTTTTCCGCTTACCTGGCTTTGCTCGGATTTCACTGCGTAAAAGACACAGACTTCATCTCATGTCATGCTGCTCCATTAGAGTCCTATGAAACAAACCAAACGCTTTCAAGCAAATATCAGATTTTCCAGCGCTTAAATAACATTGCATATGATCCAAATCCGTAGCTTTCATTAGAATTGCACACTATTTTCTAACTGAAAGCTCATCGAGCTGATTATTTCTCAGCAGTCTGATTTCAAATATATCCTGTCTGAAACTCCTCAGCATCCATGCATGGACCGGCGCTGTGCCCACGAACAGAGCAGCCGGATTCAGTGTCTGCTCCGCTTCAATGAGTCTACGAGTCTGATCTCCTCTCTGCTCCAGACATCATCATCTTCTTCTTCATCTTCAGTTATCTCGGCTGATAGGATGTCACATCTGTCTAGGCGCATCAGCTCTGATATCACCACAGATGACATTGGGGACTGGACTACTGTCCATTTTGTGTCGTTATGTAATTACTATTATCAGCATCGAAATGAGTTCCTGCTTGGCATATTACACTTTATTTATTTCATTTCATTAAAGATTATTAGCTACATATTTACAGCAAAAGACGAGGCTTCTTAGTCAGATCGCAATTGTAAAATAAATAAATGCATACTGATGCACAATGCAGCAAGCATATAGATATACATCCCCAAATTGGCTGAAATCTTAATTATTAATTATGTAATTATCAGAGCAACTGACAGCATGTGCCCTTCCTAGTCCTTGACAGTGAATGCATGTAGGTTAAAAGGGTTAAGAAAAGAAAAACCTTCAAGAAAGAGCCATTGTGCACTAGAAGGATCGAGAATAATCTGGACTTTAACATTAAACCCATCTTGTTTCATATAAATTTAAATAATGTTGCATTAGTGGATTTGGTGACTGTACTAGAGAATTTTGACATTAATAATGCACGTTTAACATTATTTGCACGTGCTACAACAACTATTGTTTTATCATATTATGCATAGCAATAATTTGCTGGATTTGATGTGACGCTCAAAGCCATATATAATAAAAACAACTCACCATTGTTATGAATGTGGATGTGAAATTGATTTTGCACCCTTGGTTTTGACGGCGAGCGTCACTTCTGGGCAGTTACAGTCACTTCGGTCACATCACAGTTTTATTCTATGAGGAAAATCACGCGGCGCTTCTAACATTTAATAACATTTGTAAGTTGACTTGCCAAAGGTTTTCTTCACAGTCCCAGCTGATCACGCGTCACGCTCGACGTACCGGAGATTTATACATAATAAAAGTCTTTCGTACAGGTCCGTGCATGATCACCAGATTACTGTATATAATAAAAGTCTCTTAATAATTCCACTAAACTAGAGGGCTTTGCATAATAAAAGCACATACTCTATCCAATGATTTCACCTCTGCCTTTTAAATATTTTTAATTTATTTTTAAATATTTTTAATACCATTTTTTTTAATAGGGACCTATAATATGTAAATAATAAAGGTTCTCACCCTCTCTCCACATTCTTCATTTGAACGCTCATAATTAAATATTGTTTTAAAATATTGGAAATAATTTTTTTCCTGACCCCTCTAATGTTTCCCATTTTCTGTTCTCTTTCTTTTTTTATAATAATTATTATTTGTGTACTTTATTTGTATGTGTCTGTTTAAAATTAACTGATTATTACAAATGTAATATCATGTAATATGTATAATAATGATTGTAATTGTGACCCATGAAGTAAGTAAGTAAGTAAGTAAGTAAGTAAATAAATAAATGCATCTTGGGGACTTTTAACACAAAATAAATGTCGCGGAATATATGACGTGCTTATGGATGACTGAGGCCAGATTTGCCCAAACTCTTCCCCAAATACCCCTCCCTCCTCGCTCTGTTCGCTATTGTCTCAAACGCTCGAACTGACAGGAGCCACATGTACCACTAACGGTCGGATAAACGGATTTTACGTGAACTAAAGGTAAGAGAGAGAGATATGTTTCGCTCTTTAACAGCTGGTGTACAGAGATGTGTGTGTATGTAGGGCGAGTGGATGAGTTTTTGACGGGTCACGGATGTGCTGCTGCTCATATGGCCGTTGGGATGCAGATCAATCCATCTAACGTTAGTGTGTTCTGTGTATGTTTTTAAACGAGTGTTCAATAGACGTGTATGTGTGTCTTCTGTTATAATTCTGCGCGTTTTAAAGATCTGGATAATCTGTGTGACATCTGCAGGGATTATGAAATCTGTTGCATCAGATCAAATGGGCTTTTTTCCCATATCACTGCATCATAGAGCATCTCTGTCCTGCTTTTGCTCGTGTATTTGTGTTCAGAATCAGATCTGATGTTATACATGATTTTCATCACATTCATCATGCACCGAGAGAATTAATAATCCATCTTCATCACTAGTAACATCTGATGATTTATGAATTTCAGTTTTTTGAACAAGACCTGTTGACTTGAACAGAAGCTCATACATGACTGCTTTTATGATTATGTAGTTAAGAATTAAGAGTCTATGTACTGTGTGTGTATATATATATATATATATATATACATATACATACACCCACCCAGAGTAAATATAGACTAACTAAACTATATCTAATCTAGCCTATAGCTAAACTCATAATAATAACGTTACATGTTTCTTGAGCAGCAAATCATCACAAGAATGATATCTGAAGGATCATGTGACACTGAAGACTGGAGTAATGATGCAGAAAAATCAGCTTTTATCACAGGAATAAGTTACATTTTACAATTGTAATATTTCACATTTATACTTTTTTTATCAGATTTTTTGTTTATTGTTTTAAACAAATTTAAAAACTTAAAATAATGTAAGCTAAAAATGCATTTATATAATATTTTGATGCCTTTAATGATGCCATACGTTAATTGCAAGAATTGCAGTAACAGATATTTCTTATGTGTTTGAGTGTATTTTTTAAGTCATATTTCAGACTTAAACGCGAGCCCTCTGACCTCTCGTGTTTTTTTTTTGTAACCATTATTTGATTGCAGAGCGTACAGTAACTGTGTGTCAAAGGCAAGATTGATGAACAGATGCTAATGGAGGTTTATTGACGGTTCTTGCCCTTAAGCAAACCGAGAGGCTGAGAATATATGAGACGACTAATAACTGATTTAGGATGTCATTTAGATGTCATGCTGCATCATTTGAGCGGCGGCTGTCATGAGTTCAGGATCAGACAGTGCTGAGGAGAGTCTGAACAGCAGAACCGCACCTTCACAAATATACCTTTAGGGATGTGTCAATAAAAGGACAGTCTGATGTGTTGATATACTTGTTTTTTTAATCCAGTTATGCTGGTTTTGCATTGAGTCAGGTTGAGATTATTAATAACCCTGTGACCGTCTGAGGCGTTTGAATATCTGTTCCCTGTAATGGGCTGGTCAGACATTCATGAGGCTCGATCGATATTAAAAGAACAGAGGTTGTCATCACAATCTCTGCACTTCCCAAAAAACAATAACTTCCTGAAGTAAGACAAAAAGAGGAAGAATATAAATATCGTTGTTGGGAATTGTTTGACAGAAAGGCCTTGCATGGCTGCTTATCTCCTGACTACAACAAGAGAATAAATCAAGTTTTCCAGGTTTAATAAATAGTTTTTGGGAAACGAGAGGGACGGCAACACTGAGGATTAAGTGCTTGGGATCATGTTCTGAGGATTAGTTGGAAATGAAAGCAGAAGAGATGGTCAGTGCATAGTTGCAGTATAATAGAAAATGTAAAAACATTTACAAACTCTGAAGCTGGAGTTTAACTTTAAATTTTTCAGCCAAGTAATGGTCATTACAAGGAATTTGTTATATAAAATTGTTCCCATTGTTATATGTAATACATTGTAATGTATTTCTATTCACTTTCACTTTTGTTTGTGGCACAACAAGTCTGTCTTGATCTCTATATACACAAAAACACACATTTGAGTTTAACAAACAAATGCACATTGTTACAAAACCATGTGAATACAAAAAAACGTAATCGACAGATCTTGAAAAAAATATATATGTATATATATCACGATTTTCCACAAAAACAGTAAGCAGCACAACAATATTTTCAACATTTATAATAATCATAAATGTTTCTTGAGCAGCAAATCATCATATTAGACTGATTTCTGAAGGATCATGTGACACTGAAGACTGGAGTAATGATGCTGAAAATTCAGCTTTGATCACAGGAATAAATTACAATAGAAATTAAAACGGTTATTTTAAATTGTAATAATATTTCACAATTATTCTGTATTATTCTGATCATTATTTGGTGAATCTTCTTTTTAAAAATCTTTTTTTAAATCTTACTGACTTCACGAATCATCACCAAACATGAATGAAACTTCAAACTGAGGTTGTTTGTCTGCTAAATGATGTGAATGTGAATAATAAATACTTCTCTGTTTTCTCGTGTGATGTAGCCTATAGTGCAGTTTTGTAAGCTGAGTTTTGACTCTCTTCTTTTATCCGCTATAGAACCAACCCTTGTTTCCCAAATGAATACCGTGTTCTGTAAACCACGTCATGTACACTTCTATGGGATTTTCTTCTCTCCAGACCTCAAGACAGGAAGTTCATGTGTGCTCGTTTAAACCGTTCTGGAGCCTTTCATTTTCTGCACAACAGGAAGTGCCCCTCACTCACTCGCCCGCTGAGGCCTGTCCTGGGGAAGACAGTCGCGCTTGTGTCACTAGATTAGAAAATACTAATTAAGTCCAATCTGCACTCATGTCATAATTATGTCTATGGTATACCATATCATAATGATATGATAGTGTATTTTATATTATAAAAAAAAAAAAATATATATATATATATATATACATATATACAGTATATATGTATATCAATTTTGTATTAATAAATGGCAATAATAACAGTAATAATACATTAATAATAACATAATGTAAAAAACATTTATCAATCTATTAATAATAGTAATAATTAAAAACAAAGTGTTCATTATGAATATAAAAATAATCATCAATCAGGTTTTATTCATAATGCATATTTTTATCTAATGATAACTTGGTGGTTATTGGCTAATTTTCTTGTATTTAAAGTTAAAACAAATTAAATTGGTTCTGAATATCATGTACTTCAATATAAAAAAAAATCAAACATTGAAAAGTCTATATATTAAACCTTTCTTGTATGGGACAACTGTAGCCTTTCACATAGCTCTCCGAATGACATAACGGTTCAAATGTTATCCTTTGACTTTGTCTCTCGCTCGGTCTCATCCAGGCTTGCTGAAGCGGAGAGATAATCTGCTGAACAGCTGGAGGAGAAACACTGAAATGTCAGCAGAGAGAGAATGAGGAGTGATTATATACATGTTTCTCTGCAGGCCTCTGAAAACACACATGTGCATATGATTATTACTGTAAATGTCATGCTGTTTTCTGTGTTTTAGGCATAGGCTGGAGTCTGCGCATCTCCATGGTGTCTTAATGCAAAACAGGATGTGACATCAGCAGCCTTCACGTCTTCTGCTCGTGCGGTTTGGGCATGAGTGAGAAGCCCCGCCCTCATTCGCCCAGCTGACCAATCGGAATGTTCGAGGTGAAGCCCATGAGCGTTGAGAAGAAGGACACAGCTGCGGGAACAGGTGTGTGTGCGTGTGTGTGTGTGTGTGACACAGAAAGAGGAAGTCACATCAGGCTACTGAGTTACTACAGTAAACTGCTCCACTGAACCACATATGCACCCAACCGGAAGAGAGGGAAATTAAACTTAAAGGGCTCATGACATGATAAAAATCAAATTTGCCTTGATCTTTTGACATTTAAAGAGGTCTTTGTACCATTAAAACTTCCAAAATTGCAAGTTTTAAATGTCCTCGTCCGTACAAAGAGAGCATTTATTTAAGCAATCTTCAAAAACGATTAGTTTGAACGTGTGGGGATTTGTGACATCACATGGGCAAATACATTAAAGACTGAGAGAAATAAAAATGATAGTTGTTGAGGGAACAAATTAAAATAATGAATACTAATGTTTTACAGCTTATTTAAAATGAGTTTTGTCTCATTTTAAATAATTTAAAGCCATCTTGTGGTGGCCGCCCTGGTTGAGAACCTTCTCTAGAATGATTGCAGGCTGTGCACAGCTAAATACTGTATGCTTTTTATTAATTTTCAAGAAACTGATGTAGTTATTGACCTGAAATCACATCATATTTTTAATTATAAATGTATATATTAACTTCTATAATATTGGGATTCTTTGGAAGAATATGCTGAGTGGCAGGTGGTAAAACACAGGTGGTGAACTCTTCCACACACACATTCCTAGACTGTGCAGAACAAGTTTCTGATCACCGGATAGGCATCACTGGCATGTAAACGTGGATGGTCATTTGCTGTGACATGGTCAGGATTATTAATTTGTCATGGCACAGAAAAACATGATGCAGAATAATTATACAATGCTTCCTCATCGCAGACTAATGAACTAGTCGTTTAGTTAATCTATTGAGTAATTAATAATGAAAATTTCACATTTTGCACATTCTTCATTACGCCACAAAGTTTCAAACAGTCTGTGGAGGGAGTTTCGAGTTCTGAAAGTTATTTTTTTTTTTTTATCTCAACAGATCAAGGAAGTTATGATTCCTCATTATGTATCCTGACTTGAATGAACAGCAGATGGCGTGCATGTATTCAAAATGTGCAACCGAGTCTCTTCTGACCTGTGAAGTTCATTGAACCCCTGATTGAATCTGAGTTATTTGTGTGTGTCCTGTAGATGAGGGCAGTAAGGTGTGTGATGGGGGTGTCAGCAGGGATTCGCTGTATCTCTGCGAGGGTCAGGACTGGGTCATCTCCCCCGCCTGCTCTCCAGAGGAACCCAGCGCCATCTCACCCATGCTGGCCGAGGAAACTTTCCGCTACATGAGTAAGTCACTCTCTGAGTGTGTGTTTGCAGCCAAACTCGTGTGCATGACTGTTTGGTTGCTATGTCTGTCAGGATTGGCATTGTTGTGGAAGCTAACCGCCGGTGATCTTCAGGCATTTTTTAACTAAAAATGTTACTTTTGTTTTTTAATAATTGTTTTACTTCATTGGAATGGTACGAAACTTGGTAATGTTTTTGCCACTTTCTTGTGTGAACACACAAAAACAGAAAAAAACAATGGACATGATTCAAAAAGGTTCGATGGCCTGAAAAAAATACGGTAGTCACACAAATGAATGGGAATCAAATTTCATCTAGTGGAAACGTTTGGTACTGCACCCAAATGAGATCTTACTGAAAGACCTCCTCAAATTTGGAACATAGCTTTAGATTATGGCTTTGATTTACTTGCAGTTTTAGAGCAAAACATGTTTTGGAAAATATATATTTCATATAAAATTAAAAATAGTATTTCTGTGCATTTTTCAGAACAATAAACTCTTATACTTTTAAAACATTGTTTTTATTTTTCACTTCAGCAATAATCTGCCAAGTTTCTTCTTTCTTCAAACTTAAGTCTGTGCTCTAAAGCATTTAAGATTTAACATGTAAGAAATGTAATTTTGGTCTATGCTAGGGCTGCTATTTTTCGATTAATCGATTTTTAAAATGTGGTCGATTCAAAATCCAAAATCAAAGGCCAAAAATGTTCCATATTTATTTATACCTATCACCAAAAGGCTAGTATTACTTTCCCTACAGTGTTCATAGGCTTGCAGTCTCCATGTTACAGATAATGCTGTGAGATTTTATGTTAGTTTTCTCTTAAACATAAAATAACCTGATCCTGATTGATCAAGGCGTGCGACTGTGCTGCTGACTTGTCTAATTTTTAGCATACATTTTTCATCTTGCATCAAAATCCTGTCTATTCATTGTATGCATTTGAAGTTGGGTTTTAATGTACCCAAGAGTACCTAAAATAAAAAAGAGTTTAATGTACAGGTTTGTGGCTCTATTTCTTTTGATTAATTAACCACTCGTAAACTTATGTTCACCATTTAAAAATAAATAAATATAGGATTTGTATTAAATCTATATTCATTGAGTCGAATCGAAATCGAATCGAATTCAGAGCTTGCGAATCGAAATCGAATCGAATTGGAACATCTGAATCGATACCCAGCCCTAGTCTATGCTCAAATATTTGTTAACCATTAATAAATGGATTATAACTGCTGCATAAATATAATTTAGTACCATAAAATCCCCTAAAAATATAAAACATTATCGTACATTATTATTGTTGTACAGTTTGTTTCTCCTAGAGTTTTATAATTCATTTAAAAAGAGTAAATAATTCATGTTGTCCTTACTACTTAGAAGATTTAAACCTTTTAAAAAAGGATCGTTTACATGAGTTGCCAGAACAAACCGATCCCTTAAAATCAATAAAACTTTCCAATGTTACATATGGGAGAGAGGGAATTTCAGGACATGTTTGTGTTTTAACTTCAACTCTGCTATAAACATTATAGCATTATCTCAAAGTTAGTTGCATTGCTTTGACAGCCCCACGTGTGCGTGCGTGCGTGTGTGTGTGTGTGTGTGTGTGTGTGTGTGTCTGTCCCTGGCAAGGGCACAGGAATTCAGTGGTCCGGTCTCTTAAGTGCAGCTGACAGCGTCACGGGGCGGGAGGGAGAGGGGCAGATGGATGATGAATAGAGAGAGAAGTCATGCCGGTGCTAAACATACAATATGAGGAGCTCTATGATCAATGTGCTGCAGAAGGTGAGACGATATCGAGATTTGTACATGCACTCATCATAAAGAGATGTGTGTGTAGTGTGTGTGAGCGTGTTGTTTCATTTTTGAAGTATTTCTGGACTTCTGACAATTCAAGGTCATCTATAACGGACAGGTCGCGCATGTGTGTTTCTGTATGAATGCAGTATGTGTTGTGTCCGTCTGTTTGCGTAGTTGCATGCGATTGTTGTGGCAGTTTTGTTGAGGGTGTGTGCTGACTCGATTCTGCAGTGTGTACATGAAGCTCGCATATCTCTGCGTCTCTGAGATCAGCCAAGTGTGCTGATGTCATCTTTGAGAGTTCATGTTGTGCTGATGTCATCTTTAAGCTGACCGACATGACATGTGACATGCTTTGTGTGTTTCCTGCAGGATTTAAACTTGTCCATATACGATATACTAAATTACCTCTGTCTCAAAACCTAGTGTGCCTACAGTCATGGAAGTTGCTGTCATGAAACCTCAGAAGTAGCCAACAATGAAAATGCTTCTTTTTTTTTTCTTTCTTTTTTTTGCACATAGATTACACCGATACATTCATTGTCTCTAAATTGCACATTGTTTGGATGGCAACACTGGCCAAGATGTGGAATAACAATTTAGTAAATAATGGGTTAAAATGAATCTTTCTCTTTTTCTTTTTTTTTCTTCTTTTTTTTTTTCATCCGATGAATCAAATAAGTTTTAAGTCTATTGTTTCAAAGCAGCTTTAAATAAAAGCATTATTTTAATATCTTCATTAACTTACATTTGTGTTGATTAGAGCTGGGAAATAAAGTCGTTTACATTGTTCATGTATCCAGCAGTTGATAGACATTTGCGATAGCATCGCTTTACGTGAGTATATAGCCTAGTATATAGAGGCATATATATATATATATATATAGCGAGTACATTTATATATACAACATTATATATAGACGTGTGCAATAATATTGTTTGCAAATTGTGAAGATATAAATATCCACGGCCAGTAATTAATAATCAAAGAAATAATCAACAGATTAATCGATTTATTTGTTAGTCACAGGCCTGCATGCAATAGTCGTTGAAATAATCTACTTTTATTTATGCTGAATAAATTTTTTTGTTATTGATGCTTTTCATATGCATTTTTTTAATTTAGTGCTTGTCCTTTCTATGAAGGATGTGTGTGTGATGCCAAATAAAAATACAAATTTGGCCAAATCAGACTTCATGTCAAGGGCACTCCTGTGATGACTTAAAGGGGCTATGTGGAGTTTTCAGCGGCATCTAGCGGTGATGTTTCAGATTGCAACCAATACGTTTACAACCGAGTGCTCGTGTGCGTGTTTTTTTTATTTTTTTTATTATTATGTGGAGTTTGTGTTGGAGTCTGTGTTAAGCTGGTCGTTTCTTAGTATTAACAGATAGGGATGCACCGATACCAGTTTTTTCAGAACCGATCCGATCCGATCCAAAAATTCTGAGTATCGACCGATACCGATACCGATCCGATACCAGGGCAGTTTTTTTTTTTAAATCAAGTAGAATTTCTATAACCCTGTGTATTGAACTGATAATCACTATTTTGTGTGTTAAACACAACCTACTTAATACAACAGACAACTTCATTATAAAAAAAAAAACAAATCAGAAAAATATATGATCATAATCTATGACAAAAATGCTATTATAAACTAGATTAGTGGATAATTCAGCACTAAAATGTATCAATTTTATAAAATCTGAGCATTTAGTTTAAAAAAAAACATTATTTAGTGGGGAACAATTAAGAGACAATAAATTTAGTACTAATTCTAAATCTGGTAAAACGTTACACATTGCTCTTTGTATTGTTGTAAAATACATTCATGAATAACATTAACAAGATCAAAAAGTTTTTTTTTTTTAAATGTAGCCTAGGCTATATAGCCTACTATAAAATCAAGATGTTTTTATTTACTTATAGCACAGCTGTTTAATGAGGCAGCAACATATGATAGATAGTAGTAGGACAGAACAAGAAAGGCTATTAATAATATGTCATTGCGCAAAAGTATTATAATATGAAAGGCTCCAGTACAGTGCGGCACACAGCGCTTATGCGCATCGCGAGCGCAGAATGATGCGCTTGAAGCAACATGAGTCACAGCGCGCAGCGCGTCGAGTCCACATTGAAGAGTTCAAAGCACGAAGGAAAGACATATTGATGCGTAGTGTATTATACAGTATCTATCTAAGCAATAGTTTATTTATTATTTTCTTTTAACAGTTTTTAAATGTCAGTTACTGTGCGCGTGAATCAATCATAGTGCTCTACTCCGGTGTTGTGAGAGACAACCGGTAGAAAGTAGGCTAACGATTAACGTTACAGTACACCAATACAGTCCAGCAAGATAAAGTAATTTTATGCGAAACCATACCTTTATCTACAGATCAAGTATTATAAATTTAACTTTGAAACATCTTGTTGAGAGTTTAATGCTGTTGACTGTCGTAACCGAACGCGACGCGCTGTGTGATGCTGAATGGAGGAGAATGACTTGACAGCCGCTGCGGTGGGTTTACGTGAACTTGAATTTAACGACTTAAATATTAATTTCTACCTCATATTAGACTATAGAATGGATTCTGAACACGTATAATATAGAGCATGAAAACTTTATAGTGCTTTATAACGCATTTGTGCCTTTTGTGGGGCTCAACAATGACAGAATAGTAATAAGCACAATATCGGATTTGGATCGGCCTCGTCTGATCGATATCCGATCCGGCCAAAATGGAGGTATCGGAGCCGATACCGATACTGAGTATCGGATCGGTGCATCCCTATTAACAGACTCCATGTCATAAAGTTGCCGTGTCGCCGCTGTTGACTGCAAAGTCAGTAGACGAGGCGAGACGCTCGGGAGCGCGCATGCAGGTCTCAGTCACGGCACTGGATTTCGCGGCAAATCCGACCCGGAGACTTCACATAAAAATAGGAATACTTGCTTTCAGAGGTAATAATAGAGTGGATCATTTTATTGTGATATTACAACCCCTTCACACACAGGCAATAAAAAAATTATTCATTTAGTAGAAAAACTACACATAGCACCTTTAAAATTCTGCTCACTAAGTTCTGAAATAGTTTTTTATTAAATATATAATGTGACTGTATCTTTAACTACACAAACATCAGAGATTTGTCTAAGAGTCACAGGCTCGCCAGGCCTGCTGTCTCAGACCGGAAGTTAGGGCAGAGCTGACGATCTCCTAACACACCCCCTTCACTAATCTCACTACACCCTAGAAAATAGCTAACCTCACCCCACCACTAACCCTACTCTTAATGAGACTATAATCTCCAGTCTGAGACAGCTGGCCTGGTGCAGCCGTGGCACTGTGGCTCTGTTGTTGGATATTGTTGAAACAACATCGAGTCAGTGGGTTCAGCGATAAACCATGTGTACGTCTAATGAGTGAGGATATGTGGGTATAGGGTAGCTCTGAAAAGAGGAGCACACAGCCAGAGTCCTGCGGAGACTTTTTGCCCTAGTTTCTCCCAGCTGGATGATGATGTGATGCTAAGAATAACCTGAGAGGGGGCAGATGGAGGCTATTTCAGGTTTATAAACGGAGGGCTGAACATGAGAGTGCATGAACAAGAGCTCAATGTCATATTTATAGAGGGACAGACATAATAGGAGATCCTAGTACACCCTTTACTAAGGTCTCGATGAAAATTGAACATTTATTTCATAACCAACGTAGTGTTTGTGTTGTAAGATGAGTGCAAAACCATGGATAGCTCGTTATTACCATGTTTTAATTCATGTAACAGTATTGCTGCTATTGCAGCAGGTGCATAAAAAAACTTGATTCCTCACTCACTTCATAGACTATTGAATGAATCAACTAGCAATTTTCTCAAAAATACCATAGCCATTACATTAAATTTTTTGTATAAGAGATCAGCCAATTTAGTATTAGCGTGTGTAATTAAAGCTTATCTAATTAAATTAATTTAAAGTCAAATCAGATTCCTTTTATATCTGTAATAGGTAATATTTTAGTATTTTTTATATACTATTATTTGATATATTTCATGATATAAGTGTTTTAATAATTTTATGTGGTTTTGTCATTGTTAATTATTTTTAATATTTCTCTTTAGCTGTATTTTTATTTCAATTGTTTGCTAATTCTACCACTTATTCTTAACAAAATAACTAACTGCATTAAATGGGGTTTTCATCTAATATTTATATTTAATTTTATTTAATTTCAGCTTTTTAATAGTTTTTAGTTAACGTTAACAACACCGGTAAAAGGATGACGGCTCATTGGAGATTCCAGTGTTGTTGTGTTGTGCTCTGTCATTGTTGTTTGCTAATGCAAAAATCCCAGAGCTCTCAATTTATCTATTTGCAGCTTTGAAACAATCTACATTGTTAAAAGCACTATATAAATGAAGATGACTTGACTTGACTTGACTTATCTCAAATTTGTGGCAAACAGTTTTGCAAGGGCCGCTGTGATTGATAGTGGAAGTGAACTGACCGGACTGACACATCTGATGTCTTACCGGAGATCAAAGGTCTCCTTGTGTCTGATTACTAATGCGTCACTTATTGCTGAGGTTCTTCATGACACTGTTATACAACAGTTTACGCCCGAACTAGACCGAGCGGATCAGAGCATCTGTGGCTGGACTGCAGAGTCATGAGTGTTTATGAGGCTTGAGGCTTATTTGGTGTGTGTGTGTGTGTGTTTGGGTCGGGATAGAGGTATGTTGATGTCAGTGAAGTGTGATTGACAGGATGCTTCAGTTTAGTGAAGAGCTCCAAGCTCACCATCTCGCATCAGGTAAGGGTGTGTGTGTGTGGTGTGTGTGCGTGTGCGTGCGTGTGTCACATTTAAATGATCAAATAAATCTTTAAATCGAGTCAGGATTTATTAGTTGCATAACTTGCATATTCAACCTCACTGGAGTTCACATGAAGTCTAGCCCTGATACTTTTCAAGTGGTGTGTGTGTGTTATGACAACCAACTAGTGGGGACATTTTCTGGACCTCACTAGTTAACGGCTAATAAATCAGCCAAAACTTGTTTTTCTTTAAATCTAGTGTTTTGCACATGTATCTGTGATGGGTTAGTTGAGGGGTTTGTGGTTGAGTTAGGCCATAGAAAATATCATGAACTTTATATAAAGTCAATGGAAGTCTTATGCATTGTCCTCACTAATATAGTGAAACGTTTGTGTGTTTAAACCTAATGAGAATGCATTTATTTTAATTCAGGATTGCTCACGGGACAGTGACAGCTGTCAGGTGCTTCATTATTCCTCCTCTATCCCTCTCTCTCTCTCTCCGCTGGTGATGGTGTCTCATTTTCACCCTCGCTGGATGTTTACCAGAGTTCCTCAGCATATAATACTTCTCTCTCTCTTCCTTCCCTTCTTCTGTCCTCCTTACCCTCTCTCTCTCGTTCTCTTTCTCTCATTCCTTCTGCAGCATTTCTAGCTGTTGGTTCCTCTTATCCCCATAATGGCTCTAACAGCCTCTCTAAAGGTAACACACGGTCTGTCTGATGCTTCATCTGTCTATATTCCACTCTTCTGTCATCTATTCTTACAGATTGCCTGTCCATCCTAGTTTCTGCTTCTGTTTTTGAGCTAGTATTTGACCTCGGACAACCAGCATGTGTAGTCTGGTGTGTTAAACGTACTGCAGTGTCCTAGAGCCATCTAAACTCGCATTAAAGGGGTCATATGGAAAACGGTATATAAAACTTATTTAATATGTAAATATCTCAGTCATTTACAACTCAAAACTCCCTTTCCATTCCACATCTATTGAAACTAAGCACATTATTACATGAACACCTATTTGGTATTTATAACTTGGCATTGTTACTCATTTCATGTGTGAAGAGGTTAGCCAATCACAGATCTGTAACAGATCTAATTTACATAAAGCCTTAAAGGTACAGTAGTCAAATCATGTCGCAGCAAGCAATTTATCTATCAATGCTGAATGTGAAAATTGCAAAAATTAGCAATTTTGAGCAAACAAATGTTCAACACAATCTCTTGCTATTGTTGTATCTGTCGGGGACAACCAGGTTTCATTGATTATCGATTTGTTGCATTGCATCTGGTTTTGACACAGGTTCTCGCACGAATGGGAAATTAAACCCTGTTAAATAATATTTGGTGCAACTTTGACAAAAATTATTAGTTAGCCTTAAGGATAAAATAAAACATCTATAAAATGACCCCTTTAAAGTTCTAGCGTTTATACGCAGTAGAGAGTAGCACATCTGTAGTGTAGAGCAAACTCACTTTAGATGTCCACTACTGTTCATAAGTTTGAGATTTGGTAGGATTTTTTTGGTGTTTTCTCTTCTGCTCACCACGGCTGCATTTATTTGATCAAAAATACAGGAAAAACAGTACAATTTTGAAATATTATAAGAATGTAAATTTACCGTTTTCCATTCTCATATATTTTAAACTATAATTTATTCCTGTGATCAAAGTTGAATTTTCAGCATCATTACTCCAGTCTTTAGTGTCACATGATCCTTCAGAAATCTGATATGATGATTTGCTGCTCATTAAACAATTCTGATTATTATTATTATCAATGTTGAAAACAGGTAACATTATACATGACTTTACTGTCACTTTTGATCAATTTAATGCATCCTTGCTAAATAAAAATAGTAATTTCTCTCTCTCAAAAAAGTGTGTAGTGCATGCAATTAATAGTGAATCTGAATGCATGTTTTTGAATGCATTTTGGGTTTGTTCATGACATCACTGCAGTGTGTGTGTGTGTGTGTGGTGCATGTGTAGAGCTTGCCATATGGTGTGTGGGTGTTTCTACACCTTCCTATTTTGGTTTGTCTTGCCGAGAGAGAAAAAATAACTATTTTCTTTTACAATTTATTTATAGAATAAAACTATTTATTTACCCGTGCACCGCTAGTATAGTTGCCAGTATTTGTAGGATTTCTTTCAGGATTTAGTTTGTGACTCTTTGGCTGTCTCTCTCTCTCTGTAGTCCTCAGCGCTGAGCGGGTGGAGCAGATGACCAAGACCTACAATGACATCGACGTGGTCACACACCTCCTGGCTGAAGTGAGTGATGGGATCATTCAGCAAACTGTCACTGTGATAAAATGCTTTGTCTAGTTTGCTTTTGATCGTCATGGCTCTTGATTGGCTGCCTGTTTGCATTACGATGTCGTCCCGCAGAGGGATCGTGATCTGGAATTGGCCGCACGGATTGGTCAGTCTCTCCTGCAGAGGAACCATGTGTTGCAGGAGCGAAACGAATCTCTGGAGGAGCAGCTAGCACAGGCTGTAGACCAGGTACCAGACAACACGCTTTCACATGAAAAATTTAGGCTAAACGTGTACAAGTAGGATTTCCACAATGCGGAAAACGTGGACCAAATCACAAAATCCAGTCATTAATTGGAATTTAAAGGCACACTGTGTAGTTTAAGTGTTTTATTAGCTAAAATCAATGTCTTTATTCATAAATATGTCCTCATTGGTGTAAAATTACCCCTGCTAATGATCTGACTTATCCTCATAAGCGAAGAATTTCTTATCTTTATTTACATTGGACGGGTAAGTCCAAGGAGTCTTCCATGTCGTTCCACTATTTTGATAAACTATAATTGCAGAGAGGGACAAAAAGCACTAGCCTACTTCAACGCGTTTCCACAACGCGTTTTCATTCAGCACCAGCGTCACGTGACTGAAACCAGCTAAAGGAGATCTGTGAAAATACAATTTTACCGCTAAATGGGATAAATTCCTACACAGTGTACCTTTAAAGTATAACGCGGAATGTTGTTGAATTTGGAAAAATTTGGATGAATAAATCAAAAGTAGGGTAATTGCGACTGAATATTGACTGGTGTTTGTGAATATTAAACCGCAAAAAGTGTTTTTGATCATTCAAATTGAATTAAATCATTAAAATGGAACACATGAAAGTTAAAAGGAGGGGGAAAAAACTAATTTGGGAAAAATAAAATGGAATTTAGAAAAAAAAAGCGATTTCATAGGATCCTAAAAAATATATTTTGGTTAAACTTTTAATAAGTTGTCAAATTGTACAAGTTTCATTCAGTTAATTAGATATGCTTTTTGTTAACTAAAACTGATTTCATAGTGCCCTATATAAGCTACAGTTTTAAAGCAACACACACACACTCTCCGTCAGGTCCATCAGCTTCAGCATGAGTTGGCGAAGAAGGATGAGCTCCTCCGGATGGTTGCGAGCGCCAGCGAGGAGAGCGAGACCGACTCCAGCTGCTCCACGCCGCTACGCCACCCCGGGCCCTCGGGGGGCCGCTCTCGCCCTCAGCCAGCTGGAGGCCCTTCAGTCCAAACTCCAGGATCTGGAGGACGAGAACCTCTCGCTGAGATCTGAGGTGCGGCACGGGCTCTGCCTGATATTACAGGAGCGGAAGGGTTTGATGAAAGCGTGACCTCTGGTGTTTTACAGGCCTGTCACCTGAAGAAAGAGACCTTCACTTATGAGGAGAAAGAACAGCAGCTGGTGAACGACTGCGTTAAAGAGCTACGTGAGTGTTTCCAAGCCCCAAACCAACTCTGTATACCGTCTACATCAGCGGCCTCATAAACCAAATTAAACCTCATTAATGGACACTAAATTTGTCTGCCATTTGGATGAGATTTTTTGTGATGTGTTCTGGGATTTCACAAAAAAAATGGATGCGACTGCTGTTGATTTGGGCCAATGTGCATTCAAACACCACCTATGATACCTAAAAATGTCTCTCTAGGGTTTGGAACAGAGCCTCAGTACAAAAAAAACATTAGATATGCTTGCATAAAACTAAATAATCCATTAGTAATCAGATTGTTGGCTCAATCGGACTGAAACGTCTTCATGTAAACAACGCAATCTGAAAGCGCTTGAACGGATTGGAAGGGTGAGATGGACCAAAAATAATCCACTCACATGGAAAAAAAATCAAGCATGTGAATGCTTGAATCGGACCATTTTCTCAATCGGATTCAAACATACCTTGTGCACATGCTGTGATTTACATATGTTTTACGTCTTACAAACTGGCAGTGGATGAGACTGAATATTTGCTAAAAAAAACCCTCATATGTCAGATTTATGTGTGTGTGTGTGTGTGTACCGGTGTATATATATATATATATACTGTATATGCTTACGTTTGCTCTGCTGACATTATTGCAGTGGCGTTCTTCATTTTTGAGACTCTGCGCTGTGGTTTTGTTCGGAATACTTGTAATGCACATATTAACGATTATGTGAATCATATTGCAACTTATAGGGTTCATATAAACAGAACTTTCAGAATCTGAAATCAGATTGGATTCATTCGGTTTGACAAAAATGAGTGCATGGAAACACACTATAGAATGTGTTGTAGGCTTATTTCGAGTGGTTTGTTTAACAGGCGAGTCCAACAGTCAGATGGTGTCACTGACGGACGAGCTCTCCCTGAAGAACGAGGATTTAATGAGACATCAGGAGGAGATCGCCCAGCTCCTCACACAGATCGTAGAGCTCCAGCACAGAGTCAAAGAGGTCAGCATACATCATGAACATCTGCAGTTACACTGCGCTTCACAGGTTTGGGGTCAGCTAGATTTTTGTTTTTGTTTTAAAGAATACTTTTATTCCGTGTGACAAAGACACTTATAATTTTACAAAAGTTTCCTATTTAAAATAAATACAGGTGAAACTCGACAAATTAGAATATCGTGCAAAAGTTTATTTATTTCAGTAATTCAACTTAAAAGGTGAAACTAATATATTATATAGACTCATTACATACAAAGTGAGATATTTCAAGCATTTGTTATAATTTTGATGATTATGGCTTACAGCTTATGAAAACCCCAAATTAAAAATTTGAATATTGTGCAAAGGTTTTCATAAACTGTAAGCCATAATCATCAAAATTATAACAAATAAGGCTTGAAATATCTCACTTTGCATGTAATGAGTCTATATAATATATTAGTTTCACCCTTTAAGTTGAATTACTGAAATAAATGAACTTTTGCACGATATTCTAATTTGTCGAGTTTCACCTGTACTGTTCTTTTGAACTTTCTATTCATTAAAATATCCTGAAATGTATCACGGTTTTCCACAAAAATATGAAGCAGCACAACTGTTTTAACATTGATAATGATAAGAGCAGCAACTGAACATATTATAATGATTTCTGAAGGATCATGTGACACTGAAGACTGGAGTAATGATGCTGGAAATTCAGCTTTGATCACAGGAATAAATTACATGTTACTATATATTCAAACAGTTCTTTTGAATTGTAGTAATATTACGGTTTTTACTGTATTTTTGATCATTAAATGCCGCCGTGGTGAGTAGAAGAGACTTCTTTCAAAAACTTTTTTTTTTTTTTACAAATCTTACCGACCCCACATTTTTGACCAATAGTGCATGTTGATGTATAATTGTGTATGTCTTGGTTTTCTCAGTTGGCGCTAGAGAAAGAAGAGCTGAGAATTCACCTTCAAGCCTCAAAGGAAGCACAACGGCAACTTACAGCTGAGGTAAAGCTACACACACACACACACAGACACACACACATACTGGTGTAATGAACCGTAAGCCAAACCGTCTGCAAATCTGGATTAAGATCGATCACTCTGTTTAAAAAGCCCTGTTTTACTGAAATTCAAGGTTAAGGGCCTTGTTAGGATTAATCCGCTTGATTTAAGGTCTTAAAGCATTTTAAATATCAGTTTTAAAGTTTTACAGCAAAGCAGCTTAGTCACTGTGATTTAGAAAAGGCCATAAACTCATTCATTCATGTGGTGTGTTTGTCTTATCATTGCACTTCAGCTGAACTTCTGAAATATGACCGTAGAGGCTGGCGTGCGTCACAGGACAATGTTAGTTAATAAACAATGATCATGTCATGAAGTATTATGGCAAGAATGTCTTTGTATATCAGCATATCGAACTCTCTCTCATTCTTAATAATTGCGATCAACGATATTACGGTCATTGTAAGACCATTTTGTCTCACTGATATAATGACGATATAGATATATAGAAATATAGTTATATAAGATAATAATGCAAGTACACCCAAATGCATCAAACAGCAATTTTTAGTTCTTAAGAATATTCAGGCATTGGAATTAGAAAAAAAAATGATAAATAAATAAATCTAGGAATACGCATGAGTACCAGACCTATTCGATCATGAAAAAGATGATCCTGTGCCTTAAAATGAAAATAAATATATATTTTTTCTCTTTTTTCGTGTGTGTGTGTCAGCTGAAGGAGCTGTCGGACAGAAATGCGGAGTGTGTGGGAATGCTACACGAGTGTCAGGAGGAGATTAAGGATCTGCGCAGTAAGAGCACTCCGTCTGCAGGCCTGCGCAGACACCTGTCTTACGGACTCTATCCCATGGTGAGAAACACACTCTCTTTCTCCACACCTCCATCTCTCACACACACTTCTTCTTTTACAGTCACATCTGTTCTTAAAAGAAACTTATTCAGTAACCTGCACATGCTAAGCATTATAATACCCATTCCAATCTGTTGTATACATGTTTATTTGGCTGTTGGTTTTTGTTTTGTTTCATTTTATTATTAATTAATTAATATTATTCCAATTGTTCTTTATTTCTCATTTTATTTATTTTAGTTTTGTTTTTGTGTTTGCTTTGTTTTATTTTGTTTCAGTTTTGTCTTTTTCATTGTATTTCATTTATTTTTATTTTATTTAGTTTAGGTTTTGTTTAGTAATTTTCATTTTTTGTTTTGCTTTGTTTTCATTTTATTTGTGTATGTTTTATTTAATTCAGTTTTTTTATTGTATTTAATTTAGTTTTTTTCTTTTATTTTGTTTAGTTTGTTTTCTTTTCTTTTTGTTTCATTTGTTTATTTTTTTGTTTTTCATTTTGTTTCATTTAATTACTTTTTTTTTTTTTTTTTTTTTTTTTTGTATTAAATGTTTGTCTTATTTAATTTAGTTGTTTTGATGTTGTTTTAATTGTCTCTGTCTCTTTGGGTTAACGGTTAACAGGGATATAATCATTGGTTCTTCTTTTTTTCGTCCTTTAGGATTCTTTGGCAGCTGAGATTGAAGGTACTATGAGGAAAGAGTTGAGTGTAGATGAAGAAATCGCCTTTGAGGACCAGAGGTGACACTCACGATTCTTCCTTACACACACAGTCACGTTTGGTCCTTCAGCAGCACTGACCTTTGACCCTGTCTGCCCTGTCTCTGAAGGTCGACTCACAAGCGTGTGTTCCAGACGGTACAGTCAGTGAATCGGGCCGTGATGCGAGCGGCTGCCGCTGTGCCTCCGATCCCTGGATCCGCTCGCAGCGGCGTGATCATGACACCAGTGCCCTATCCATCACACACACACAACACAGAGGACGAAGCTGGAGACGTCACCAAGTGAGTGTGACTGGAGAATGTATTTATACTAGGGCTGTCAAATTTTGAATATTTATAAAAAATAAAAATAAACATTTGAATGCAAAAACTGATGCACTTACAGCTTTATGCACTATTGTAACCTAATTTTCCTTGCATGCACATTAAGGAAATTACTTAACAATTGTTTCAAAAGTGAATGTCATTTAAATAAAAAATGAGATGCTTGATTTGGTTTATATTTGCTTATTGCGCTCACTTGCGCCCTCTTGTGAGCATAGGAGACAATACAGTACATACAAAACATTAAGTACCGGTATTGCTTTTAGAATTCGAATAATATAATTAGAATTTTGCTAATATTTAAGAAAGAAATTCAAAATTAGCTTTTCAGCTTTCAGCTTGTGATTCAGTGTGTGTGTGTGTGTGTGTGTGTGTGTGTGTGTGTGTGTGTGTGTGTGTGTGTGTGTGTGTGTGTGTGTGTGTGTGTGTGTGCTGCAGAGAGAACTCCCGTCGAGGTCAGCCCGGTTCTCCTGGAGGGAAACGACCTGACGTCAGCCGTGAACCGGCTCTCCCTGCGGAGGCAGAACTTCGTGTGCGAGCGACAGTTCTTCCAGGCGGAGCGAGACCGGAAGCTGAAGCTGTTGGCGGAGTCGTCGGACGCGAGCGGAGGCAGCTCACCAATGGGAAGCACCGTCTCTTCTTTCACCAACTTATCAGAATTCTCCTTTTCCTCCAGCTGTTTCAAGACTTTTCTTCCTGAAAAACTGCAGATTGTTAAACCAATGGAAGGTGAGGATAGGATCGCGTGCCTAAAAAACTGTTTTTCTGAAATCGACATATACTTCTTAGTTGATAATGTTCAGTCAGTTAAGATTTGGATACATTTCTCTTTTTATGAAGGGGGATTTTGTCATTTTTACTGTCGCACTTTATAGTAAGGTTTTATTCATTAATATTAGATCATGTTTAACTAACTGAATTTAAATAAACTAAAAGCATGTATTATTGTTAATGTTCCATCAATATATATTAATGTTTAGTTTACGGTTTTCTATTTTAATACCTTTTAAAATGTAATTTATTCCTGTGATCAGAGCTGAATTTTCAGCATCATTACTCCAGTCTTCAGTGTCACATGATCCTTCAGAAATCATTGCGCTGAATGCTTGTCCCTGTTGTCCTGGATCTGCAGGTTCTCTGACTCTTCATCATTGGCAGCAGCTCGCTAAACCCCACCTGGCCACTATTCTAGACCCCCATCCAGGTGTAGTTACCAAAGGCTTCCGCCCTCTCCCTCAGGACAGTGTTTATCACCTGAATGACCTTGAAGAAGATGAAGACCAGGCCAGACTCTCGTGGGAACATAAGAGAAAAGAGGAGGAGACACAGGCCACAAAAACTAAAGAGGATGAGGAAGAAGAAGAGGAAGGAATCACATTTCACGTGCGGTCATCATCCACTCCGGAAGAGAAGACCGAGAGGAGGCGTGTCCAAAGCCCAGCTTATGCCCCGCCCCTTCCTGGATCCCTCAGGAACTCCCCTTTGCCCATAGCAACGGTTGTGTCCTTAGCAACCGCAGTTAACCAGACAGCTTCTCCTACTGTCAGTTCTGGAGCCTCAGGATCAGCAGTTCCCCAGTTTGACCTGAATGTCGTCTCTAAAGCGTCCTCTACAGGTAAACAGCTGTCACTGCAACCACCATGTGTCCGTTCCTGAATAATAATGCATGTTTGTTGATCACTTTTTTGTTTGTTTAGCTATAAACCCTGGGAAATATCAGAGCTCTACTTTTTCCACGTACACCGTCACTACCTGCCGCATCCTGCATCCCAGTGACAGCACACAGGTTACACACAGGTAAATCAACTACCAGCCCTAATAAACCGAGCGGAAGAACAACTGTTATTATTTTTTGCTGTTCTGTTTGGTGACATACGTAAAAATGTGCAGTTTAGTGAAGTAAGAAGCTGACCGATTTTAGTGAGCAAGCAGTGCTTTAAGACAAAAGACTCTCAAATTAGTCTTAAATCTGAATCAGTTCATTAAAAAGAACCAGTTCAGGAGTCATACGTTGATGAATCCGAGAGGTGGATGTTTTTGCTGCGTGCAACCAAGTTTTTCTCAATTTTTTTATCATTTATTTTTAATATAAATGTGTTATGTATATATTATGCCACATTATCATTTTCTAAAGCATTGCAGGAAATACTGCATTATATATGTTATATATTATTATGTTATTTATTTTATTTTTTTTACTAACCTTTTCTAACCTGGGCTGGGCTTTCTTGTTTGTTTTTTAATCACAAAAAAACACAAAAGTTGTATTTTTTTTAGCAAATGTAAAGGCTCCTTCACACCAGAAGTGAGATGGATAAGCCTCAGGCTGAAGGAAATTTAAATTCACGCCTGTACAGTAGAGGGCGCCGCTCAAACCTTCCAGCTCTGTTTAACTATTGGTTTGGTAATATTCTGAGTTTGCATTTGACTGTTTTTAATCATTCTGAGGAATGCTGAATCTGTGCAAGTGAGATGAGTAAATGCCTGCTCTCATTTAGTCTAGAGCTACAATAAGTATGTTCACACACACCTCTGCACTCACGATTTCTCTACATGAGGACAGGAGAGCTGTCAGTTTATACATGAGAAAACAAAGTAACTTGCATTACTTATTTGAAAAAAAAAAGTAATGTTACTTTACTAGTTACTTGAAAATGTAATCTGATTACGTAACCTGGTTACTTGTAATGCGTCACCGCAACACTGGTTATTACTGGATTAATCTTGTTGATTGTATTCCTGTTTTGTTTCTGTTCATCAGCTCTGCCTGTAGTCCTTCTGTCAGCGTTAACACCCCGAGTTCTCTCCGGACCGGTCCCAGTACTCCAGTGACACCCTGCAGGTTGAGTCTGGGTGATTGTTTCCCGGTTCGCCGGCCTGCAGCGCCCCCTGGTGGTCTCGCCAAGCTCCTGCTGGAGAAAGGCATCTCTGCTCAGGGTCCCGTCGCTGTGGCGGAACCGAAAAAGCCTCTTTCTCTCCGTCTTCTTCCCTGCACTCCTCCAAACTCCCCTTCCCACTCCCCATGCCCCTCCCCGGTGCCCTTCGACTCCCGATCCACCTCTTCGGACAACTTTCTGGCATCCCGTCCCGCTGAGCTCTTCCTGCAAGACGTTTACGGGCTGAAACTCGGTCGTGCCCCTCGACCGGATCTCCTCAGCCCTGAACAGCCCCCTCACGGCCAGTCAACCAAACCGGACCGGCACGGCGTCAAGCTCGTGGAGCATCTGCGCAAGCTAGGTTTGGATAAAAAAGTGCTCCAAGGGTCTGATGCCGATGGTGCCCATCCACAGGAATCTGCCACCTTCCTAGCAACAGGAGGCGGCAGCTTATTGGACGGGCTTAGGCGAAATCAAAGTCTACCTGTTATGGTTGGCCGCCGTAGCGCATCCGTTTCCAGTCCGTCTTTTCCTGTCCCGCCCCCTCACCCGACATCACTGGCCATTCCCACTCCACCATGGGGGAACCCAAACGAACCGCGCCGCACACGTAGACCCGCCTCCCTTTCTCAGGCCCCGCCCACCTGCATAATTAATAAGGATGTGGGAGAGGTCTCGGTCAGTTCCCCTTCCTGCCACCCGTGAACAGACCAAAAGAAGCTGAAAGACATTTAAGGTTGTTTTTAAAGCACAAAAAAATGAAGGGAAAGTGTTGATGAAGATTTTAAAGGCCTTATCATAGCACTCAAGAGGAAATACAGACTTCTAATACCATTTTCCCCCCCATCTTCTTTTCCTTTTATGGTTCATCTTCACCTCTTTATCCTTATTTACTCTCATTAACACTTCATCGCACTTCTGTCCTGTGTATTAACTCATGAGGCTGTGGAGTTGTGAGGTTGCGGAGAGAAGGAAGGAATACGTACGTGTAGAAGGATGTTGCATGTTGGATGGAAGGAAGGAAGGAAGTTTAAAGGAATGCTATTCTATAAAGTACTGTGAATATGAAGGTTTCTGTAGGTTTATTTAGAATTTGATTCATCCTAGTGAATCATATAAACGGGATTGAGCGGATGAACACAAGAATGGATTACAGAAGTGAAATGAATGTTTGCGTCTCCACAGCCTCAGTTTAGGAGTTATTTATTCAGCCGTTCCTGAGAGTTTCTGTCCAGTCTGTCCTGCATTAGAGACATTTAGTAGAACATCTACGGCCTGTGTTGTCTTTTTTATTGTCAGTATTTTTGCATCATTACAGGTGTAAGTGGAAGGACTAACCAAGATGTTGTGTCCCTCATCATTATAGTGAATATGGACATAAGCTTCTTATTTTTTTGTTTTTTGCACTGAATTATTTGGTTATTGGGAGAGTTTGTCACAAAAGAGCACATCTGGATTGATTTGAGTTATTCTAAATGGTGTATTATCTGAAATGATATTCAGGGGACTGTATTTAAGGGAAAGCGTGATCTGTCCATATGTACACTTGGAAGGCATCACTGCAGATTATACTCTTTTAAGTTTGGCTTAAGATGAATATGTGACTGAAACATTAATTATTCTTGGAGTTTGATTCTTTTGATCACTGATTTATGCTCCAGTTTCCATTTATTAAGAGTCGGATACATTTTGTTATATTCTATTGTCATTCTCTTTTGCGTGTACATCCCTTAAATATAAAACATGCAAATTGTATTTTTAGTCAATACAGAATCCCTACTAAAGTAGCCCTAGAGATGGTCTTGACACTTTGCCCATGACCTTTGACCCCTGAATGAATTCCAATTGTGTTTCCTTCTTGTCATCCTCACTTCTTTTCTCATTTTATGCACTTTTCATTTTAACCCATTAAAATTGTGTTTTTAGTAAATAGGCATTACATGTGTTATCTAACAATGAGGTAAAACTAGAGTATGTTAATAGATTTATCCTGAGCGATATCTACTATGATTTACTTATCCGTTCAGTTAGGATTTATTAATAAATATTTCATGTTTTTGGTGGAGTTTGAGAAGGGACTCAAGATTCAAAGGCCTTTTTGGGTTTAAAACCAAAATTATTTGTCTTATTTGCCTGAATTGTAATTTTATAAGCTAAAACTTGTGTTTTGTGTTTGTGGTGAACTGAACTTTTGTGCTTTTGTAGTAAACACAGTGACCGCACAGGGAAAAGCTTCAGAAACTAACAGGCGAGACATTTGTCAGCTATGCCAGTGAGCAAGAACACCAACTAAACTAAATCAATCCTACAACAGACTAATACCAGCATGCTTGCTGCATATATACATCACGAGCTTTATCTCTAACCCGAGCTGAAGTTTATGGTACTAAACGCATGATTTGATTTAAGTATCAAAGTGTCCTTATTTCCATCCTGCTGTTGATGTCATCAAGCTCTCGGCTGCCATTCAGGTCAAAGGTTAATGCTTGAAGATGATGCCATAAGTTGTGACATCAAGCACCAAATGATAGTAACCCCAGCCTTGGTGTGTTCTCCTGTGTTTAGCTGTCAGATCCCTGTATCAGCATCATTATGTTGAGTTTTTTTTATAATAAAACAAACAAAATCAACTTTGGTGTCCCTGACATTTCATATTAAGGAGTTTGAAAACTACACATGAGCTAAAAATGTGATTTTTATTTATGTTCAAGTATATCGTAACAGTATGATTCATTTCCCTCATTAAATTGTGCATAAGTTACATTAGATTGTTTTAATGTATATTCATAATAGTTCATTTATATTAGTAATTATTTGCCATAAACATACAATCCTGATTGAAAACTGAGAAAATATATCCAAAAGATTCTTTTTTTGTACCATTTTTGCATTTTGACATGTATATTTGTGACAATTAAGGTACAATATGTAAGATTTTTGTTTTATATCACTTGCACAGTGTGATATATTTCCCGCAGTTGTGTACTTACAATATCCCAAAAGTTCCCAAAGATTTTTAATTTCAGAGAAATTCCTATTTTAAATAATGTCAATAACTTTGTCACCTGTCAATGACGTAACATCTGCGTTATCCCTGGTTTCCGCTCGTACTGCCATAGTAACCATGGCGACAGACGTGGAATACTGCGTTACATCTAGCGACACGCTCACACTGTTGTTGTTTCGTTCAAACATTATGGACCATGACAAGCAGACGCAGGAGTTTGAGGCAAAAGTCGTAGGTAACAGTGAGAATTGGACCCAAATCTAAAGTGTGACCAAAAAAATAATTGTCTTACCAATAGACTTGATTTTCTTTATCCCCAAAATATAGATTTTTTTCCTATTGATTTTGTGCTCCTAATGTTTTTTTGTTTTTGTTTTGTGAGATTTGCTCCGTTCACAAGGGACAGATTTTAATGCTGTCTGACGTGGAGCTGAACTGACCCATGGCGAAGTCAAGCCCGACGCCGACCCCACACCCGACCCCGAACGCAGCATACAGCGGGGATGGGAACGACCCGTGAAAGACATGCAGAGGAACCAGCTCGTCATCCACACTATAGTAACTCAGAGTCCCAGCGGGCCGGTCCAGAAACACCCCTACACGGGGACTGTAGTTCACAGGGATCTCCTCCTTCTGATTGGCGTGCATGGCAGCGCAACACGTGTCTGACAGCTCCAAGCTCCACGATTGGCTGTTATACCCAAGCCCAGCCCCTGACTCCGCCCCTTTGCGAGGCATTGAGGCACTGGCCACACCCAGAGACGAGCCCCGCCCCCTCCACTCCACCTCCCAGTAGCAGCGCTCAGAGGAGAGCTTCTGGACACACAACACCTGCGTCCAGCAGTCGAAGCGCTGAGAGAGGTCAGGGAACGCCTGGGACGTCTGATGAAGAGTGGCTACGGTGTCCCCGTCAGACAGGACCAGGCGCCGGTGGGCTGTGTTTGGGTCCAGGGTCAAATCACAAGCATCTAATGGAGACCGAGAGAGAGAGAGAGAGAGAGAGAGGAGAGAGAGAGAGAGAGAGACAGATGAGAAGGAGAGTCTGAGAAAGATTGGAAATAGATAATAGAAGATAATAGACGCCATGAGGAATAAACTCACATTGCAGGAACTCGTCTCTGGTCCTCGGCTCTGGGGCCTGAATACTGTCAATGTTAATTTCTCTCACTGTAAAGAAATTATGAGACAAAACCAACAAGCTGTAAGAAAATATGATCATTCAAATATTAAATATATATATACATATATATATCTGTTAGTGTGTGTGTATCTATCATCTATCTGTCACTCATTCTATCCATCGGTCCTCTTTCTAGTGTCATCTGTCATTCTCTATCATCTGTTTTGTCATTTTATCCGTGTGTGTGTGTGTGTGTGTCTTTGTCTGTCATCTATACATCTTTACATCTATCTATCTATCTATCTATACATCTATCTATGTATCCATCTATACATCTATCTATACATCTATCAATACATCTATCCATCTATCTATACATCTATCCATCCATCTATACATATATCTATACATATATCTATCCATCTATACATCTATCTTTCTACAGTATCTATACATACATCCAATGTTAGCATATAGTATAAACTGTAAAAGGTAACGTTGTAAATGCTCACATGTGGGAAAAGCAGGATTGATGAAGGGATTGTCAGTTGGTGTGTCCAGGAAAAGAGAGGGATTCACTGCACAGAGAGAAAGACAGAAACAGTTTTCTTCCTTCAAACCTCACCATGAGGGAATAGGAAAAGCTACAACCCAAAATCCGTCAAACGTTACCTTCTGTTGGATCTCCCCCTACAGAGAAAACAAACACATTTATAAATGTATAAAGTATTTAAATGGTTAATTATTCACATTAATAAAGAGTTTAAACTGTAAAGTATAATTCTTTAATCATCTGCATATACTGATTGACTTACAGACACTGGAAGAGGCGGAGCTACGCCGCTTCACTGACTCCGCCTCCTGTATAGTGGGCGTGGCCTCTTTCACTGATGGTACAAATGTGACGCATGTTAAAAGGTTTGAAATCTGAATTTAGTGGAAAGGTTTTGCTTTGTTTGAAACATGCCTGAAAACAACACACCATAGCAGACAAACTAAGGACATTGAGGTAGGCTACTTGACATTTAACCACACTTCACATGAGACTATATGATCAGGAAATACCAGCGTTTATCCGGATGCTAGACAAACCAGTATGACCAGTAAAGATTTCTTGACCAGCCTTAGCTTGGTTTCTTTGTGTGTGAGTGTGTGTGGGTATATTTAGGGTACACATTTGTCCCCCTGAAGTTAGTTAGCTTTATATTCAAGCGATAGAAATCACATGTCGTCATTTAGACTGCAAAGTAAACGTGTGTATCCTTGAGCTCACCGGTGTCCTGTCTCTTCTTCCTGTTTCTGGGTAAGAGAGAGCTCAGACTCCATCTGTCCGCTGATGAAGAGGAGAATGAGGAAACTTGAGAATAAAATCCTGAACACAACATTTCTTCCAGGCAGAGTGTGTGTCACTCACATTGTCTGGCCGGCTGCTGTCGGTCCGCAGCGTTTGAGCTTTGCTGTGAGGGACTCGGACTTTCTCCATTGACCTGTTAGAAGGAGAACAGACACAAACATTCACAAAGGAGTCTGTTAAACGTCCATAATGGGACCGGAATCAAACGTCACCTTGCTCTTTGTCCTCTCTCCTCAGCCTCGGTCTGACTGAACTCAAGCTCCAGCGGTCCGCTGAGAATTGAATGTAAAACCGCTTTAAAACATTGAAAAGCCTTCATTTAAACCTAAATGAATGTGTGAATGAGTGTGTGTGTTATTTCACCTTGCTCTTCATCACGTGTGCTCCTGCTCTGTGTGCTCTGACGTCTTTGAGAGCTTTGGTTTTCTCTTTCTATACAGAGATAACAGAATCAGGACTCAAATCATATTGATAAAACACAAAAATGAACAATAACGCATGAAGTGACACAAGGGTGAATGCCCGGATATGTCCAAGTTATTTATTTTATTCTAGAATCAGATGGAGAGAGAAAAAAAATATATATATATATATATATTTCTGGGACCATTTAGACTAGAGTTTTTGATTAAAGTATGTGATATGTTCTCCTCTAATTCTCATTTGTATTAGTATATGAATTTATTGATTATTTAAATTGCATCTATAATATTTACATTTATAAAGTATGGTACATTACATTAAAGTTTATAAAGTATTTGAAATGTAAAGTTTTTATTTTATAAAGTATTTAAATTGTTTTGAATATGAAGATCATGGTGCCAATGTTGAAATTATAAATAAAAACTGTATTACAGTCATAATATTAAAGGAAATAAATAATGTATTATATTAATAATACATAATAGTTGAATCATTCAAAAGTAAATATATCTAGTAACACATTATGATAATGAGACTGAAGGTAATGATTATCATACTTAAAAAAAATGTAATGAAAAATTCGTTATTGTTATAAAAATTGGCTAAAAAAAAAAAAAAAATGAAGATATGGCTGGACATCTTTGTGAGATTGGTGTAATAAGAAAGCCACCCTGCTCTCTGCTTTCTCCTCTCCGTCTCCCTCGTCCTGAACTCAAACTCCAGGTGTCTGCTGAGGAGTCAAACACACAGTGATCAAAACTACACCGGACAGATGTTCGTCTTCAGCAGATGTTCTGTCTTCATTTCTCCTCCTCACCTTCAGTGTTTTCTCTTTCCTCTCTTCTTTGTGTCTCTCTCGGCCTCAGTGAACTGCGACTCCTGTCGTCTGCGGAGTTAGAAACTATGAATGACAAACTACAGAAGATCACAGACATGAGACGGGAGTGTGAGTGTGTGAGACGCGTGTCTTACTGTCGTCTCTCTCCTCTCTCGCTGCTCTGGCTGGTCTTTGGGAGTTTGTAACACCTCTGTTAACTGCTGTACAAATATAAAAACTACATACAGTCACACAAACTCATTTCTGTCAGAGTAAATCATCACTTTGTGAGTAAACTGTCACCTCTTGGCTCGCTGTTTCTCACGGCTTGTGGACGCGTGTTCACTGAAGAAAGAAAAACGAAAAAAAAAACGAATTATGGCACCTGATATTTGACTAAATTAAATTATATTAGGAACTTAAAAGTCTTACCAGAACCTCGTGTGCTTACTGACGGCAGTGGCGGGGGGTCCTGAAACATACTCACAAACATTAGAAATTACAGGAAAGAAAACAAAACACAATACACTGGTTTTATTCATTGTTCTCATACCTTGCGCACGAGCAGCTTTGGATCCTTTTCCAGAAAACACTGATGAAAAAACAAGGTAAAGCTGAGGTGGTTTATAGACAAATGACAGACGAAACTGTGTTGATCATATTATTTATCATATCATTTTTGTGTTATATACACACTATCACTGGCCACTTCATTAAGTACACCTGTTCAACTCCTTATTAATTCAAATATCTGATCAGCCAATCACATGGCAGCAACTCAATGCATGTAGGCATGTAGACATGGGCTGTGTTTGACATCGCCCTCTATACCCTCATCATTCACTGTCTCCTACATTACTCCACTAATACAGTTCACTTGAACGAGTGAATGAAAACGAGTGAGTGAATTCGGACACTGAGGCCCCGTTTACACGTACATGGTTATTTTGAAAAACGGAGACATTTCCCTTCGTTTACACGCAAACGGAGAATTCTCCTCTGAAAACGATTCTTTCTAAAAAACTCTGGCCAGAGTGGAGATTTTGGAAAACTTTGTTTGCATGTAAACTGAGGAAAACTGAGTTTTATGCAGCCGACGTCATGTGACTATTTTCTGGATTCTGATTGGCTAACGTGTGCTTAAACGTTACACTGCCACCTACAGGTTTGGCATGCTCTTGACGGCATATACACGGGGTTCATGTAAACGAACACTTTTCTGAAACCTGACAGGTGTGCACGATGTTATTTTTTGGGGAGAGGGGTGAAATGTCCGTTTATGAAAATAGCCGTCCACGTGTAAACGTATCTTGAGTGCGCCGGAGAAGCTGCTGATTTTGCCTAGTGTTTGTTCTTGCTTTTTAATAATCATTTGAAACTTAGCAAACCGGCAGCTCCAGTAGTAATGAAAAGATCTCGAACTCTGTTGTGGAAACTAGCATGTATAAACCTTAATTAAACAATTTAATAATCAATGTATAATATTACTCTTTATTAAACATGACAATGAGTTCACTATAAAAAAGGGGGAAAAATTATCACTTTATTTTAATATTTTGTAATATTCTTTTTTAATAAGTTTATTTTATATTGTTTTATGTATTCTTATAATTATTTTTATTCATATGACTGGCATCATTTTATCTGTCTCTGTTTTTGTTATTTATATTGTTGCATTGCCATTCCACTTTGAAATTGGAAAAACTATCAGACATGACCAAATACATTTTTTTTTTGATGTTACTAAATGCAGTGAACTCAAAAACTGACTCACGCTTCATTAAGCCTCCTGTTTTCTGGCCGCTGCGGTCTGCCACCGTGAACGATGTGGTGTTGAACACTGAGGAGAGACACAGATAATGACCCTCCAGTGACCCTGTACTTGACGGCATTCGTTCAGTGTTTGTGTGTACCTGTCTTGTTGATCTTGTCCAGCTCCTGGTCACACATCTCCTCCACTTTCTCCCTGAGCTGGACAATGACGCTCCTGATGGGGTCAAACGTGGCTTCAGGGTTGGCGGTCACAGCTCCCAGCTCTCCTCCCTCCAGCGGGCCGCACAGAGACTCATACGTCTGTGGAGACCAGGAGAAGGAGACGGCATCAGAGACAGTATGAAGAGCTTATTCATTTGCATCTCTTAGGGCCTGTTTACTCCTGGTATTAAGATGCGTTTTGGTCGATCGGATCACAAGTGGACGAATACAGGTGTAAACAGGGTATAAAACGTTTTGAGCTTGTCCACTTTAAACCACTTCCAGAGGGAGTCGAAAACACATTAGACCGGATTGCTTTCGTAGTGTAAACACTCATGTGGTCGAATGTGTTCAAACAGCCACAAAAGACCGTCTACTCTCCGTCTACTGACCTAATGTGTGAACATTATGGGAAGAGCGCTAGCCAGACGGGATTTAAACTTTGTCGACTGGAGATCTAAGTTTGGTTTGAAGATAAAAAACGTACCAAGCACATTGTTCTCTCTCCATTCTGGATTTCTAACACACACACACTTGCGTCTGCCAGAGCAGAAACGAAAGCTGACGCTCTCCGTATGTTTTTCCATTGTCTCCGGTCACGTTCATAAGTCAATTGCGCAAGCTTATTCTGTCCAGTAGATCAAAAGATCTGAAAAAACCCATACATTTACCCGCCAATAGACCCTCTACTTACAGAAATCAGGACAGAAGTGTTTGAAAGTGGAAAATAGAGACGGATTAAAACACCAGGTGTAAAGGGAATGTGTCTCCCTCGTCTACTTGTGATCCGATCCACCAAAACGCTTTAATACCAGGAGTAAACAGGGCCTTAGGCAAGTGGCCTTTCTGTGTTTAAATTTATGGAAGCCCTCAAACATTGATTTTAGAAAACCCCACGTCGCCAAAATTGATTAAACTTTCAACCATCAATGTGGTTCTCAACCCGGGGCCTCCACAAACTTCAGATCTTGCTGTGGACAATAGAGGAGCCTTGAAGTCAAAAAGGTTGGATTAAGCCATCATCTGACCTTCAGGAAGTAGATATTGTCCTGGCAGTTGATGATCTCTTTGAGTTCTCCATCTTTGCTCTTCAGCTGTTTGACTTCGGCCTCCAGCTTGCTCACGACGTCCTGGGCCTCGTTGAGCTTCTCCTGCCCGGCGGAGAGCATCACGTCCAGGAGAAGATCCAGCATCCGCTGCACTGACTCCTGGAGCTCCGACAGGACCGCATCCGCCTCGTCCCGCACCGCGTCTGAGGACCGCTTCACACACACACACACACACACACACCACATACACACACACACACACACAGTGAGGATCCTCCAGACTGTGATCTTGAGCAATGGAACTCATAAAACCAACAGAATATGCATATATAATGTTGTTGTGTTGTGGGAGTGTCATCAATATTTACCGTGAGCGTGTCTAAGACTTTTCTCATGTCTTTCAGTTCTCTCTCTCTGTCCTGGAGTCTCTGGTGGTTCTCAGACAGAACTGCGCCCAGCTCTTTCTAACTCAACAACGAAGATCAACACACAAAACAAGTGTTCAGAACAGACTGGAATGTGGACTGGAATGAATATGGAGTAGAACAAGACTAGGTCATGAATACTAAACACATAAACACAGCACTTGATGCGAGAGTTAAAGGTGAGTCATGTTCTTCACACAGTGGCAGTGAAAGTGCGTGCGAGTTTGCGTGCGTGCGTGCGTTGCGTGCGTGCGTGTGTGTGTGCGTGTGTGTGTGTGTGTGTGTGTGTGTGTGTGTGTCCGTCCTGGTAAACCCTTCATTATGGAGGCAAAATGTCCCCACAAAGATTGGCAATTATCCGAAATCATTGTCCTCTTGGGGACATTTTTTGGTCCCCATGAGGAAAACAGCTTATAAATCATACTAAGTGTTGTTTTTTGAAAGTATAAAAAAGCAGAACGTTTTCTGTGATGGGTAGGTTTAAGATTAGGGGATATAATGAACAGTTTGTCCAGTATAAAAATCATTATGTCTATGAAAAATCCCCATGAAACATGAAAATCGTGTGAATGTGGTTCCCACCTGTTTCTCGGAGCGCTCCGCCTGTGTGGACAGGCTCTCGTGGCCCTTGTGCTGGTTACTGGTGCAGAGGCCAGCACACGTACAATCTGGCACGAGCGGCAGAAGAACTCCTGCAGGTACTTGTGCTCGGGGCAGATCTTCTGACTCAGGTTCCCGGTGGGCGCGATCAGCTCGTGGCTCTTCAGCTTGTCCCTGCAGGTCGTGGGGCTTCAGGTGAGCCTCGCAGAACGATGCCATGCACACCAAACACGTCTTCACGGCAGCCGTGGGCTCCGGGCACCGGTCACAGGGCACGGCGGAGGATGGCAGGGGTTTCAGGGCTCCCTTTGCTCCGTGTGCGCGCGCGCTCTGACGCGGAGGATGCCGCGCGCCGCGCGCTCTTGATGGACTCGCGCCCGGAGGTGTTCAGGGTCCCGCGCCGGAGCTGCCCCACGGCTTCAGCCAGCATTGTGTTCCGGCAGAGAGTGGGACGAGGGTTGAAGGCCTGCCGGCATTCAGGACAGCTGTAGGTTCCGCTTTTTCTGCCTTCATTATCCCAGTAATCTGCGATACAATCCTTGCAGTAACTGTGGCCGCACGGGATGGTCACGGGGTCAGTGGGCAGATCCAGACACACGGGGCAGTTAAACTGCTCCTCTGTCCATACACGACCACTCATTCCGAAGGTGTAAATTCAAATGAATGCTAAAATATAATAAAACTGAATCTAGTCACACACACACACACACCTGTGTTTCAGTGTGAAATGTCCCATGTGAGAGTGTCTGTCTGTGTCTCCGGTTTGACCGGCTGTGGGTGAGACACTCACTGAGCAGGTTTGGGGAGAAAAGCAGGCCCGAGTTCAGTGCATTCCTCTTCATTTGCATTACAAGTAGGCCTATATTTAATTTAGAAAGTAAATGAAAGAATAAAGCCAAATCAAGTAGGCTATAATAAATAATATTATTATTGCGGTTTCCGGGGTAGGCTAAGTCAAAAGAGTCCATCCTCAAGTATCTGAGTTCCTTTTTTCCAGGTGAAAATCTTAAGTCGAGTTAGAGAAATAGCCAGCATTTTAGTAACTTTTAAATATTTGCTGCGGGTTTATTATTTTTCCACGCGTTTTTTGCTTAAATTGTGCTTAAAATTTCGGAGTAACTACTTTTGTGAGAGAAAGTATCTCACCATTTTTTCATCAAGTGGCCCGTATTATTGGCTCCGTAACCAGTGTTGGGGAAAGTTACTTTTAAAAATAATGCATTACAATATTGCGTTACTCCTTTGAAAAGTAACTAATTGCATTACTTAGTTACTTTTTTTAGAAAAGTAATGCGTTACGTTACTTTTGCGTTACTTTTTTCCCACCTGGGCTGAGCTTGTTTTTTTATAACACAAAAGTTATATTTTTGGGCAAATGTAAAGACCCTTTCACACCAAAAGTGAAATAATAATCCTCAGGCTGAAGGAAACGTGTACAGAAGAGGAAAGCAAACACGCAAACCTTTCTATCTATCTATAGTCATTTTTGCTTATTAAACTGAATCATCGAAGGTCAGAAGCAAGTACATTGGTCAATAAAGTGAGATTAAATGCATAAAAAATTTTTTTATTTAACATATTTAGTTATTGGAGGTTTGCATAGTATTCTGATTCTGCATTTCACTGATTTTATTCATTTTGAGGAATATTGCATTTTTTTGTGCAAGTGAGATGAGTAAATGCTCACATTTAGTTTAGAACTACAATAAACATCATGTTCACACACACACACACACACACACACACACACACACACGTCTCAACATGAGGACAGGAGAGCTGTCAGTCAATAAATGGGAAAACAAAGTAACTTGCGTCACTTATTTGAAAAAGTAACTCAGATATTTTGTTGTAAATTTTAAAAGTAATGCGTTACTTTACTAGTTACTTGGAAAAGTAATCTGATTACGTAACTCTAGTTACTGGTAATGCATTTCCCCCAACACTGTCTGTAACATAGGCCTATTGCATAATCATATTTGACTGAAATGCCTGTGTTGAAATATTTTACGATGGCTGGTTGTGCAGAAATTATGACAAGGACCAGGAGGGAGAAGAGTTATGTAAAATACATAAAATGAAGGTTAAACCACTAAAGTCACATGGATTACTTGAATGATGCCTACTACCTTTCTGGGGCTTGAAAGTGTGTAAACTATCAATGGAGGGACAGAAATCTCTCAGATTTTATTCAAAAGTGTTTCATCGTTTGTGTTTTGAAGATGAACGAAAGTTGTATAGGTTTGGAACGACATGGGGATGAGTAATTAATGACATAATTTTAATTTTGGGGTGAACCCTTTAAAATAGCAAATAGTTCCTTTTCAAATAAAAAAATGAATGATTACCACTACCGCCTTTTTCTTTTCTTTTTTTACCAGCTGTCGATTTTAAGGTGATTTTATTTATGAAATTTTATGATATTGAAATAGTGTGTAATTCATACTCTAGTTCCCTAACTATCAGCAATAGTATTTATCAAATAGGCTACTAATAAATGGTAATAAAGTCTCTCTCACTCACAAATGCATGTTAATATATGCAAGCGGTCTATTTTCTAGTTCCTCCTCCGTTTCTCTTCCTTCATCCTGTCTGTCTCCACAGAACTAACAATCAATCACACATGTCGGTCAGAAGCCATGAATGACTGAATGTAAGAGTGACAGCAGAGGGCGGTGTTGAGCTTGTAATTTCCACATCGCCCACCGGACCTGGAGGAAACAGTGTTACTGGCTCAGATGACGCTTGAGAGAAAACAGCAACATCAATACTGGTTAAGTTAATTCAAAGTCATCCCTGTGAGATGATTTAAACATCATGCTGAAATAAAAGTCTGGCTAAAATGCCTTCCATGATTCTATATCAGCCATTTAATAACGAGTTTAATGAACTACACATGTAACCCATTATCACAGTTTGGCTAAAAAAGCTCTATAACAGTGTAAAAGTCATTTCTATTCTACAGAAGAAGAACAAGGTAAAATATACATATATTTGATAAAATATGCCAGGAGGCCTACATAAAATTAAGAATAATTTTAGATTCAACAATGAATTCAGACAAAGCATTTTTCCTGCAAAATACTGTTCCAAAATACACTTTTACAATAAAAAAAGAATATAAATTATGTTTTTTGTAATTATTTTTTTACATAGCATTTAAAGGATGTTTCCAGGAATCACTGCTTTGATTAATGACATTTAAAACGTTACTATCTGAAAAAACAATCGTTGTTATTATGGGGATTTTACCAAACAGGATTTTACAGAATCTTTAAGCACTCTTAAAGGAGAACTCCGGTCAATTTTAACATTGAGCTCAATTTTGAGTAAATTTGGAGTGCTGTCAATACAGAGAACAACGACAAAAATCGGTGTTGCCTACACTGTTTTATCCTATTTTTAAAATTTGCACCCTATTGACTTGAATGGGGCAAGTTTTAAAACCTGCTTTTATCCTCTTAACATATTTGATGTGTCATTACAAGTGCCCAGCCATGTTGAGTGATTCCTTAAGAGTGAACACGAGTGAATCTGACTGCAGTAGATGTGAAAGATATGAATAAAAATGATGTTATATCAGCCAGCGCAAATACCTGTATTTAGTTCCTGTTTTCGGTAGAAGTCCAAAGTAGTCGATTGTCGAGTTCACGCGCATAGGTTTAGTTGCTATGATCACGCGCGTGAACTCGACAATCGACTACTTTGGACTTCCACCGAAAACAGGAACTAAATACAGGTATTTGCGCTGGCTGATATAACATCATTTTTATTCATATCTTTCACATCTACTGCAGTCAGATTCACTCGTGTTCACTCTTAAGGAATCACTCAACATGGCTGGGCACTTGTAATGACACATCAAATATGGTAAGAGGATAAAAGCAGGTTTAAAACTTGCCCCATTCAAGTCAATAGGGTGCAAATTTTAAAAATAGGATAAAACAGTGTAGGCAACACCGATTTTTGTCGTTGTTCTCTGTATTGACAGCACTCCAAATTTACTAAAAATTGAGCTCAATGTTAAAATTGACCGGAGTTCTCCTTTAACTCATGTTCTGTGCAGCTCACATGACTTTTACTGTTTAATATGCTAATTTAATAGATAACCTATATAGGTGAATTCAGGTAAACTGAGCAACAACAATGCCAGGTACTTCAGGAGTGTCTAAATTCACTCTGCTTGCTCCTGAATTGTGCTTTTGAAGATTTGAAGCTAAAACACACACTCTGTGTTTATGTGATAAATGATAAGGAGCGCTTCTGATGGGCCCTGTAATAAGAAGTCTAAATGATGTTCCAAAGCAATTAATAAAGCGCTCTGAATGGAGATTTATACAATACATTTACTGTTTACTCATTTCACAATCTACATATCACAGAATAAAATGAATCCATAAATAATCAGGCATGTTAATGAGTCTTTATGTCTGCTGAATCTGTGAGGAGTCAGATAGTCAATAGTCTCTGCGCAGAGATCATTCATTCCCACAGCAACATGTTTTACTCAGTTTTTGTCCGTCTGCAAACTGAGGCTGATGAAATCACACCGAACATGTTCTTCAGGGACTTTTATAACCTATAAAAGATATCTTTACTCGCACCAGCATTATGTGTGTGTGGAGCGAGTTCATTACATCTGTAGAATCGAAATACTTTGGCAATATAATCAGCATTTCTTAGAATCCGCATGATGTTTTTGAGAAGTTTCTTGTTCGTGTGAGAATGGTGTGTGTGTGTCATGCATGTCTCCACATCCGTGATCTCCTCAGCTGATTTCTACATAACATGCTCATCCCGACTGCTCCAAAATCCAACATTCACTCCTCGGATATCAAGAAATGTCAGGGTTTCCTTCGTGTTTTGGTGAAATATGTGTATTTTACACAACAATGAAATTTGATTTGACTGTTTTTCAGGATTTGTCCTCTGAGCAGCTTTCATTAGTGGTGTATCCTGAGGTCTGCTGTGATAACTCTCTCCAGCTGCTGGGTAATGCTTGGTTTCCTCCCATTAGAGAGGAAAACCTCCAAACAGCAAACAGCTCATTAAAAAGCCATATCACTTACCCACTGTTAGAACCGCAGACATCATTCATCAGAGCGACTGAAGTGAAGACTCGACCTAGAGGACACGGCGTAGAGAACACTGATGCTCTGTGATCAACTCTACACGACCACTAATGACCAGAGTTATTCATCATTACCATTCACACCCAATACACAACTGCAGATGTGAACAGGATAATGTTCAAATGAAAAGTCGGATGGACGGACGGATGGACAGAAAGATAGATATGGATGGATGATGGACAGATGAATGATAGATAGATAGATAGATTGACAGAAAGATAGATATGGATGGATGGATGATGGACAGATGAATGATAGATAGATAGATAGATAGATAGATAGATAGATAGATAGATAGATAGATTGACAGAAAGATAGATATGGATGGATGATGGACAGATGAATGATAGATAGATAGATAGATTGACAGAAAGATAGATATGGATGGATGGATGATGGACAGATGAATGATAGATAGATAGATAGATAGATAGATAGATAGATAGATAGATAGATAGATAGATAGATAGATTGACAGAAAGATAGATATGGATGGATGATGGACAGATGAATGATAGATAGATAGATAGATTGACAGAAAGATAGATATGGATGGATGGATGATGGACAGATGAATGATAGATAGATAGATAGATAGATAGATAGATAGATAGATAGATAGATAGATTTGACAGAAAGATAGATATGGATGGATGATGAACAGATGAATCATAGATAGAAGGATATGGATGGATGGATGGATGGATGGACAGAAAGATAGATATGGATGGATGGATGGACGAATGATAGATAGATAGATGGACAAAAAGATAGATATGGATAAATGGATGGATTGACGAATGATAGATAGATGGACAGAAAGATAGATATGGACGGATGGATGGATCGACGGATGGACAGAAAGATAGATATGGATGAATGGATGGACGAATGATAGATAGATGGACAGAAAGATAGATATGGACGGATGGATGGATCGACGGATGGACAGAAAGATAGATATGGATGAATGGATGGACGAATGATAGATAGATGGACAGAAAGATAGATATGGATGGATGGATGGACAAATGATAGATGGAGAGAAAGATAGATATGGATGGACGGACGGACGAATGATAGATAGATAGATGGACAGAAAAATATAGATAGATGGATGGATAGAGGGAGGGAGTGATGGATGAACAATGGATGGACAGAATGATAGATAGATGGACAGAAAGATAGATATATGGATAGATGGATGGATGAACAACGGATGGACAGAAAGATAGATGGATGAATGAATAGATAGGAATGATGGACAGATGGATAGACAGATAGAAGAAAGTCAATTGTGGTGTTTTGACACCCAGATGGATTTTTATTTATTTATTTTTTGCAATGTACAACATAGAAAAACATAGAAAAAGTTCACAGTGTATAAAGGCAGTGATCATGTGTTGTAAATGTCATTTTCTTTTGATTGCATAGAGAACACGTCTGCATCGAGAGAACGCAGCATCCATGCAACATCAGCGAAAGAAAGACAGCGGGTCAGCGAGTGTCCAGCTGTACATTAAACTTCATCTGGGCTCATAGTAAAGAATTAACTAAATATTTCATAAAACTTATATTTTCATTGAAACTGCTGGACAGAAGAAAAGCTGTCATACACAAGTTACTTCTTTCATTGTCTTATGTTCGCTGTGGAGTTATAGCAGGAAAAATACCCGAATCCATCAACAAAAAAATCATCATTTGTGTATAAATATATAATGCCAGCTACAAATATACATATAAACGTACATCCCTTTAATACATCCCCAATAACACAATTTCATACTGCCATGCTCCAGTAACAATTGATTTTAGAAGAATAATTAACCAATTAAACACTGTCATTATTTACTCATCCTCATGTTGTTTAAAACCTGTGTGACTTTCTTACTTCTGTGGAACAGAAAAAAGTGTGAGCCACTCTTTTAGGCAATCTTCTTCGAATACATGTGCATGAAATCTGAGAGCTTTTAGCAAATACGGAATATAGTGTATAAGTCATACTCATATGGACTACTATTGTGACACTTTTATAGTTGTGTTTTGTGCATTGGGGAGCTTGATAGGCCACTGAACACTTCACTGTATGGAAAAGAGCAGCATGAACATCCTTCAGAATCTCCCACTTAAAGGGATACTTCACCTCTGGAAAGATGAATATGTAGTAGAAATGTGAAATTATTTTTGAATTTGGAGCCTTCTAGACTGAGAAAAGCCAGAAAATGTATTTGTGGCTCATGTGGATGAAAGACAACAACTCCCAGAATGCACTTGCTTCACTGTCCTACGAGGACACTCCCAAGCCACGCCTACCGGTCAGAGCGCAGTTAAACAAGGCTATGCTACTAGTGAGTCTCCGTGACGAGTCTGACCGGGATTTCGAGATTGCCCAAAATGTCCGGGATTCGGCTTTTGCATTCTCCAGTCGCCATTCATCATGTTTACTGCGGCGAGCGGGACGAGACTGACGGCCGCGGGAGAACGACGCGAGGCCGGTGGCGGGATAAACTGATGGGCGACACCTGTGAGACGCACCGTCTCGTATCTCTCACGGAGGAGCGGGAATTTTCTTAGCAATGCTAAAACACACATTAACCCATCACTTGTTTAGCGTTCATGTAAACACTACATTCAGATTCACCAATCGGGAGGAATTCAGTTAGATCGAAACAAAAGGTCTGCATGTAAACAATGAATGGCGAATGTAGAAAGCAAAAGCCGAATCCCAGACATTTAGGACGATCTCGACGCCAGGACATGTCCGGGAAAAAGAGGATGGTAACCCCTACTACTCAGCTTTCTCCACAGAACAAGAGCCTGTTAGCTTAGCTTCAGATAAAAGATGGCTGACACTATTTGTACATTCTGTGAGTGAGATCCAATCCTCTATGGGCGGGCTGAAGACATGCAGATCTAGCGCCTTCTACTGGCTGTAGTCTCTAGCCTCTGGACAAAAAAGCCTACGATGACGCAAAATATGGGGGGGGGGGATTGAGGGAGGGAAGCACGGTAATTTGAAAATACTACAGGTTTTCCACTGATACAAAGCTTAATGCTAAATCCTTAAGTATCCCTTTAAGACAAAGACACTGCTGGCAAAACCATTGTTTTTTCATGCACTGGTCAACTGAGATTTCTCTTCAGGCTTAGCTCCAAAATACACATTTAAGTGTTTGTTTCATTACACTCCATTTGTATGTGTAGATTTCAATTACCGGTACAATAAATACCTGTTTTCTCAAAGATCTATATTCTGAAGGTTTTTACAGAAGGGTTTGTTCAATATATAATTTAACAGTTTATTCCTAAAAAATATAATTCTGACAGTTTATATTTTTTTTCTGATTTATATTATATAATTTAATGTTTTACCCTAATCACCTGTAGGGTGAACGTGATCAGATTTGAGGGTTATACAGTTAATATCAAGTTTAGGCTTACAACAAGGCTTAGTTGCTTCTACACCATTCTTATTCACCTATCATTTCCCACTGATTTAGGGATAAGTTTAGGAATAGGGATAGGGTTAGGACTATGTTTATATCCCGCCGACCTCACCGGTAGTGTCTTGCCTTGGGAAAAGCCATGAATGTTTGGAGTAACATGAGGATGAGTAAATGATGGCAGAACTGTCATCATTTGGGTGAACTTTCCCTTTAAAAAGTGCCTGACAGACATATTGATACTGGTGAACATATGTGTAAAAGTGTGTGGACGGCCATATATCCATTAGCTCAAGTCTTTTATTGGACGGTGAAGATAACAGTCTGCACTGTTCGACCGGCGTGACGTTAACCAGTCGCATCACCAGTAATCCTGAGTCCATGTATCTCACATCCACCGCTTGAGTTCTGGAGCCGAAAGGACATAAACCAGGAAAAAATGATGGAAACAGATGTTCAGGCTTATAGTGAGACGTCACAGCTGCCTGGAACCCTTCATACTTTATCGACTCAAAGCGAGTTCTGCGTTGCATTTTTTTCAACTGTGAAAAACACTGCAGCTGCAGACGCCAGCGCACAGAGTAGTTCGTCACCATTCAGTTTTGAGCTTCGCGTGCGTTTTAAGAAGTGTGCATGCTTTGTGAGTGTCAGTCTGTAGTTATTACAACGCATATGATCAACTGAACCCGTGACTTCCGGTTTGAGATGACATTTAGGAAAGGAAATGCTACAAGAAAACTACATGGGCCCGTCTTATCCGAACAACAATCCTTTGCGTTTTCCTGCATCTTTTTGAGATGCTCGACCTTCCTGTGGATCCATGCATTTTCCAATGCACCTGCATGGACGGGTAAGGGTGTGTACCCGTGGTCACACACCCCTGAGAAAGCATGATGTGTGTCTTTGTGCATCAGCTGTGCATGTAGCTGCAGGGCGGATCCATGGAAGGAAAGTCGTACTTGCCCAGAGGAGACGGGTAATACGTGGTGGCGTACACGTTGGTCTGTGGCAAGGCTGATGGGAAGAAGTTGCAGCTTTCATCAGGTGGAAGCAGGTTGTTCTTGTTCAGAGTCTGCGGGGAACAGAGGGAAAGCACAAAAAGTGAGCTCACGGATGTCGGAAAGTCTCTTCAATATTTCAAAGGCCACAGCGTGTTTTGCATCATGCTGCAGCGGTCCTCTGATGTCAGCGCTCCGAGGGAAGAGATGCAACCGGAAAATGAAGAATGATAGATAAGACGGATTTATAGAACGAGAGACATTTCCTCCGAGACAGATCAGGGAGAGTCGTGGACCTCAACTGCTTCAGATACTGATTTTACAGCAAATATATACACAAGACCAGAATTATTCATTGAACATAAATATAATAATATAATGTATATAAAAATATTACTATTTAAAAATATATTATTATTTAAATTATTAAATAAATAATATATTCATTAATATAATGTACACATATATACAGGTGACACTCGAAAAATTTGAATATCATGCAAAAGTTCATTTATTTCAGTAATTCAACTTAAAATGCGAGACTAATATATTATATAGACTCATTACATGCAAAGTGAGATATTTCTTTATTTGTTATAATTTTGATGATTATGGCTTACAGCTTATGAAAACCCCAAATTCAAAATTAGAATATTGTGAAAAGGTTTTCATAAGCTGTAAGCCATAATCATCAAAATTATAACAAATAAAGGCTTGAAATATCTCACTTTGCATGTAATGAGTCTATATAATATATTAGTTTCACCTTTTAAGTTGAATTACTGAAATAAATGAACTTTTGCACGATATTCAAATTTATCGAGTTTCACCTGTATATATACAATATATATACACCAATATATATATTATCATTAACTTTACAGACCAATATTCACAATTAAACATTTTAGTTCCTTGAATCATAGGACTTCCCTTTAATGGTTTAAGAGCCTATTTATTTTTCTATATTAACAATGCATGATTATATTATAAAAGCATTTTATTATTTGCAATTATCAGTGTTGTGGTTGCAAACACTGAAAGTTTAATACCACTGCACAAGAGATACAGAGAGACAACCGGTGGCATGATGGGATACCTTGAACTCCATGGGTGTGTATAAGTCGTTCTTGGGCGCACAGCTGTTCTCTTTATAGTGTAAGTGGTTGGGAGTGCTGGGATGAATAACTGCGGATTCTTGAGGAGGTTTGCGGAGTCTCTGACAGTACACGTACACCAGGACGGACAGCAGAACAGCTCCCACAAAACAACACGCGCCGGTCAGCACCAAGTGGAACAGAGAAAACCCTGCAGGAGACAAAACCCAATGTTTACCTGCGGTCAATAGCCACATGAAAACCTCAACGCTGTTTGATTTTTTTTTAAGTTGCATTTACCTCCACAGCTTGAGTTCCTCCTCTGTCCCTTTGACAGCACTAGAATTAAGAAAACGATGTGAAACTGTACTGTAGTCTGAGATGCCAGGCATGATTTAAGGAGAAGAGGGAAAGGCACTAACCTGCGCTCTCATTGGGCCGACACGTTCTCTGATCTGTAGAGTTTCCTTGGCAAGAGGAGTTTATTTCACACATACGGCCGCGCAGCTGCTGCCCCTCCTCATTACACTCCGCCCACTCTGACCACGCCCCCCACCCACCTGACATCAACAGAACACAAATGTGTTATCATTAGTTTTCATGAATGAGTCATAAAGAGTATTTAACTCTTTCCCTGCCATCGCCGGAATTTTCTGGCAATCCATGATTATTATGTTTTGCTAACAATTACACAATTTTTTAAGCTCTTTGTTCAAATGCTTTTTTTAATTAAACGCCAACATTTTCTTTTTTCTTAAAAGTACTAAAATAAACATTGATGAAGCTGTAAAATGTTAAAATTGCATTGTTAAACTTAAGTTTATGTGTCTATGTGGTGTGTTTAATATGCTTTAAGACAAACCATGTGCAAATTCATAAGTCGACAGCATTGCTGAGTATTTTCTCCTTAAAACTGCAGTGAACCAAAGACAGTCTTAAAAACACGGTTTGAAATCGCTGGTGTTTCTGACGTCACAAACTACCTTGTAACCAATCAGATCAACGAGTGATCATCAACGAGTGGATCTCTGAGCTGAGTGAGTGAGTGGAGGCGGGGCTAATTTGCATATTCATAGAACTGCATATACTAAATGAGGCCAGGGTATAGAGTTACAAGCTATTTTTTAAAAAAAAATGTAATTTTGGTGATCAAAGATGAGTTTTAAGGGATACTATTATTGACCACAGGGGGACTTTAAGAGAAAGTGTTGTTGTTTTCTCACCTTCACACTCGTGTGTGTTACAGAGTTGTTTTCTCACCTTCACACTCGTGTGTGTTACAGAGAGCTTCCTCCGTGTGCAGACCGATGCAGATATCTCCAGAATGAGCAGGCGTGGGGTTAGAGCAGGTACGAGAGCGCTGGTAGTGACCGCCGTCACAGGAAGAAGAGCACTGGGACCAGGAAGACCAGCATGACCACGCCCCCTTCACTGAAAAACAACACCCGTTCTCACACTACTCCTTGCAGCAAGACTTTTAAACTCAGTTATTACACAGCTCTCTGGAATACTTAATTGTGATTGGTCAGCTGGACATTATCCCTTACTTAAAGGGGATGTCTATTGCTATTTCATGCTTATTTACGCTGTTAAAGAGTTGGATTCAAATGCTAAACATGGCAAAAATTAAAAAAAAAAATGAGTTGGACATATGACGGTATTTCTGTGCCAAATACACTCCTTCAAGAATGGTTTGTTTTTGAAGAGAATCAGTACAGCATATCTGTCTTTTACAAATCTGATCAAACTCTTCGGAGATATGAAGGATGCAATACTACTCTATAGCTGCTCAAGATTAACATGAGAAACGGTGTGTGTTATGTACCCCGTAATAACAGGACATGAGTGAGATCTGTCAGAGGAGACTGACCTGGGCATGGCTGAGAGTTGCAGTCCTGATACTCGACGGGCGCTCCGCTGCAGGCGAACGGCGTGCTCTTCCCGTCCGGAGTGGCACAGGAGCGCTTGCGTGTGCGAAAGCCTTTGGAACACTCTTTGGAACATGCAGACCACGTTTCCCATGATGACCAGGCGGCTCCTTGCACTCGTGTAACGGGTCGACCCATTCTCAACAAGTCCTCAACCAGACCTACAAACATAAAAGTGTACGTATAGGACGGCTGCACGACTAATCAAAATCACTTTGGGTCGCTTTAACGTGCATTTGGGAACGCAACATGCACCAGCCATCTTCCCAAACTTGTGATGAGAAGTCCTTATAGACCCGAGGAAGAGTTTTCCGTCAAATAAAAGTTTAATGGTTTCATGTTTGAAAATTAAATATTGAAATTTTACAGGTGTACTGTGTAAAAAAAAGAAAGAAAAGAAAGAAAGTTTACTAAAAATAAAAATGTAATTTACTAAAAATAAAAATGTAATTTACTAATTTTATTTATTATCACTATTATATAATTTTTCTTAAATACTCTATTTTTTAATAGTTATAATATTATAATATTATTATTTTTTATAGTTATAATATTATAATATTATTTTTTATTTTGTTTAATATTTTTTATTCATTCATTTTAGTTAATTAATTATAATTATTATTTTATAGTCATATTAATATATAACCACAAAAATTTGGGACAAATGTAGCCCTACAAACAAGCAAAACATGGATTTTTTTTAAATCACATATTAAATCAGAATTTTTTATAGATTTTCCTCCCAAATCGTGCATATGTGTCTGAGGCTGTGTGTGTGATATGTGATATGTGATGTGTGTGTGTGTGTGATTTGTATGCGTCTGCGTGTGCGCGTGTGTGTGTATGTGTATGTTTGAGTGCGTGTGTGTGTGTGTGGGTGCATGTTTGAGTCCGGTGTGTTTGTGTGTGTTAGTGTTTGTGTATGTTTGAGTGCGTGAGTGTGAGTGTGTGTGTGTGTGTGTGTGTGTGTGTGTGTGCGCGTGCATGCGTGTGTGTGTGTGTTTGTACCGTCAGTCTCACAGACGGCAGCTCCGTCAGTGGTGGGACAGAGGCGAGTCTCTATCTTGCGTTTGCCGAGCTGCAGGTCGTGAGGGTCAGCGAGGAGAGCCCTACAGGTGTACCTGACCCTCTGTTCCTGTCGCGCCCCCAGCTGAGTCACGTTAACAGCGTACCAGGGGGTCCACGGCGTGGTGCGCCTCACCTCGGCACACGCGTCCAAATTACACGCCTTATACTCCTGGATGCAGTAACACACACATGGTAGATGCTAATGACAGTCTTTCAAATAAATCTTTCATTTCTCTTGCAATTTTTTGTTGATATTAGGGCTTTTGTTGATTTTATGACTAGTTGAAGACCCTACCAGAGGGCAACCAGGACACGTGTTGCCATTCTCGCAGGTTCGAACACGGGATTGGACTCCGCCACCACAGGCAACGCTACATTTGGACCAAGCGCTCCAGGAGACCCAGGACACCGGAACAGGACATGGATTCTTTTCGTTACACAATCTGAATCACACAAACATGAACGATTCATCTTCCAGACACCTCAAACAAACACGTATACACTTATGGAGTTGGTTCTTTTATAGGTAAGGCTGGAATACACTAAACAATGACTTTCAAGGGGCCGTTCACACAGAATTCATTCCATTAACACTCAAGTTAAAAGTTTTTTGCAGTTTTTCCGTTCCACTGACCTGCAAAAAAAACGTGTTCTGTGTGAACCAGCCCTAAGAGTGTTTTTTTTTGTGGCAAATTAAATCATGTAAAATCAAAAGCATACAGCACAGCCTTATTGTCCATCTCTCTTCCGGCCTCACCTCTCCTCTCGCGCCTGACCTACGCATACGCGTCCTCCGTGTCGGGGTGCTGGGTTGTTGCAGGAACGCTGACGGACCTCAAATCCAATGCCACAACTGGTGCTGCACTCGGCCCAGGACGACCAGGGGATCCAGCCTCCATTCCTGAACACACAGAAGCAGGAGTTAGGAGTTATCTAATAAAACACGCCTATGCGAGCATACGAGACTTCTTTAAAAAACATTACAAATCTTACAGACCCCAAACTTTTTAACGGTAGTGTATATAGGAGATGTGTATATGTAAATGACCTCGATTATGATTGGCCAACTGTGTACAATTACCTTTCATTATATCTTTCTTCACAGCAGCTGCTAAATGCTGTAGGAGTTGATATGTAAATGTGTAAATGTGATATGTAAATGTCATAACGATGGTGATATCTGATCAAACTGCTTTTGTAGCGGTTTCAACTAGATTTTTGTAAAGGAAATGCTTGCATGATGTCTTTCTTATGTGGAACTCAAATCATTTTTGTCCATACTTTCCAGGGTTATTTTAGTATTATTGATATACCACTACAGTATTTATTCATATTTATTAATATTTTGCTTTCATTTTAAGTTTAAGCTTTAGTAATTATGGTATAGAATGGTATTTTTTCCATCTAATATTCATATTTAATTTCAGCTTTTATTTTAACTACCAAAAACGGTTTTAACAGTTTTAGTTTTACTTAAAGTCCCCCTGTAGTCAATAATTGTATCCCTTAAAACTCATCTTTGATCACCAAAATGGCATATTTAAATGTTTTTTCCTTTAAAAAAAATCTCAATGCCTTAAAATAGCTTGAATGTAACTCTACACCCTTGCCTCATTAAGTATACGCGATTCTATGAATATGCTAATTATACCCGCCTCCACTCACTCACAGCAGCTCAGAGATCCACACGGTGATCTGATTGGTTACAAGGTAGTTTGTGACGTCAGAAACACCAGCGATTTCAAACCCGTGTTTTTGAGACTGTCTTTGGTTCACCGCAGTTTTAAGGAGAAAATCCTTGAATGAATTAATGCATAATTTTGCACAATTAAGCATATTAAAAAAAACACAGAGACATATAAACAACAGTAAAAACCTGATTTTCACCACAGGGAGACTTTAACAATAACAGCATTGACACTTTCTTCTATGGAAATGTTTTTGTCCATACAATGAAAGTAAATGGGGTCCAAAACTTTCATCCTGCGTGAAAGGAAGTCACATGGGTTTGAAACGATATGAAGGGTAGGGTTGGGACACGATCTTTGCACTGTTGCAAAGTTTGAAAAATTTCATTTAAAAACAGCAAGCAACCCCCAGTTTTCCTTTAAATGACCACCTTTATAACAAGGACAGTCCCTCTGGTGCTGCCCGGAGTCAAGAGACTTCTTCTAAAGGCCTGATAATGACTTTGAAGGATTGTGATCACAACTTTTAGGTAACATCGGCTTTATTAAACTTAACAGTAGCATTCTGACAAAGATGTATTAGCATCTCATAACTCAAACTGTTTATCATTTATCATACATCTGCCACAACTGCTGTTCTTTTGTTATACTGAAACATTACATCCTGTTAGTTTCTTGCACCCAGACCTGGTGATGTGTGTGTTTTAACAAGCTCTCTAGGTGAAGAAATAATTGGTACATTGATTCAGTGACTGCAGGATAATGGGACATGCAAAGAAGGAGTTGCTCCGCCAGAACTGTGGCGTCAGCATCTCGTAGGTAATGAATAAAGCCGCACGTTACACGCAGCGCGTCTGTATCAGTGTTCGGGATTGATGGACTCTGCAGCTGTTAGCGTTGGGTGGTTCCTTTCTCTCACGGAAGAGCTGAATCAGAGGGAATAAAAGCTTTTGACACTTTGATTGCCTGTGATTGAAGACTTCAGGCTGATCGCTCTGGCTCTCATACATCACTCTGGCCACACTGTTTACACCTGCCACTTCAAGATGAGAAGTCCCAGATTTTAAAAGGCTAGTTCATCCAAAAAAATCTGCCATCATTTACATTACTGACTCATACGCTTACCAACCCCTATGGCTTTCTTTTCTGTGCAATGACAGTAAATAAGGGGATGCTATCAAACTTGAAAAATCACATAGATGCATCACCGTATCCATATGACTCAGTGTTGGGGAGTAGCCAAGTACAAGTTGCTTGACCAAAGCTCAGTTGCTTTTAAAACAGTGTAGCTTTTCCAGTAGCTAACTACTTTATCCAGCAAGTAGCGGCGTAGCGTGCTTTTCTGTTTTTCACTTTGACGAACCTACAATGTATTGAAGAAGTCTTCTTCTTACTGGATCACAAACTAAACTTGTGCATTACTGCCCTTACGAAAAATAAGTTTATTCAAGTATTCTATTAGTATACTCCTTTTAAACTAAAAATAAGAAAGTCTACTTTCAGTCCACATTTTATTTGTATTGCATTATGTTGTTTTGAACCACAAATCTTTTACCTTAAACATTCTTCATTAACAATTATTCAAAAGTGGTTACAATGTGGTTAAAAACATTTTTACAATGTAGCTAGCTACTTTTGGATAGTAACTTGTAGTGTAGCTAACTACTTTTTCAGAAGGGAAGCTTGACTGTATCATAACTACTAATGAGTAACTTGTAGCTTGTCAAACTATAGTTTCAGAGTAGCTTACCCAACACTTAAATTACTTGTGTGCTATATTTCAAGTCTTCTACGTGTTTTGTGCAAAAAAACAGCTTTCATATACTGTATAATACCATTTAAAAGTTTGGGCTCAGTAAGATTTTTGTTGTTGTTTTTCAATAAATCATTACTTTTGTTCAGCAAGGATGCATTAAATTGATCAAAAGTGACAGTAAAAACATTTATTACGTAACAAAATACGTAATATGATGATAAAAAAAAACGCTGTTTCTATTCACAAAAATATTTATGTTTTCAACATTTATAATTATCTGAAATGTTTCTTGAGCAGCAAATCATCATATTAGAATGATTTCTGAAGGATCATGTGACACTGACGACTGGAGTAATGATACTGAAAATTCAGCTTTGATCACAAGAATGAATAACATGTTAAAATATATTGCAATAGAAAACTGATTTTAAATTCTAATAAAATTTCATAATATTACTGTTGTTTTTAATGTAGTTTTGATCAAATAAATGCAGCATGACTTTCAAAACATGAAAAAAAAACGGACTTTTGAATGATACTATATGTGTGCAAATACTGCTCGTCAAGATGTCATGGTTCTCATGTGCCTAGTAACCAATCCCAACATGACTAGTTTAAATATGCAGAGTGCTTTTATAGTGTTTTGTCGTTTTTTTGGCCTTAACAGGCGTGGTCAGTATTGTGGTCATTGTAAGGAAAAGATATGTGTGAGTACAGTACGTGTACCTGGAGCAGTTGGCCACCTCTATGTTGGCCCCGACACACTTCATCCCTCCACACTGGGGTCGAGGGTTATCACATGACCTAGTGCGACACTGACACGTGCTGGTGCCTTCCCCTCCGTCATCATGGTTGCAAGCCTGCCATGGGGACCAGTGGCCAAATCCACCATCTTGGGTAAGGTTCCGCTCCTGTGAAACGCAAACCATAGCTTCCATAGTTGATTAATCACAGTACATTGGGACAACCGTTTTGTATTACACGTTTTCTGAAATGTTGCGTTTAAAACGTAAACAAGTCTGCAATTGTATCTGTTCCATGTTATTCCTGATCAGAAGCTTCCATTATTAATATTTAGTTTAGTTCAGTTCAATTTGGTGTTAGTGTTGATTTACACCACGTCTAGCTAGGCTTTGTAACCATTTTGCATATCCTTATTTTTACAGTAAAATCAATGGTCAAGCCTGGCGGGACAACAAAAGCACCTCTAGGAATGATTTCTGCACTGCAGCCAAAAAACATTCTGCAAAAGTTTTGGGGAAAAATCACTAACTGTCAAAGTCATTTAAGTCGTAACCATGGAAACAGTGGGTATTGCCTATTAGCATGGTAGAAAGTACTTTCAGTGCATAGTACAAGTATACAACTTGGGACGAAGCCAAAGCTTCCAGTGTGGTAGAAAATGAGGTTTGTTTATTATTGCTCCTCTGAGGACACCAACCATCAAAGATAATAGGAAATTTGTGATGTCTAATTATGGGCCTAATGAAGTGTCGTGAGGGAACAGGAGGGACATTGGCCAGCCGTCGTGCAGAACACCAGCGTGTAATTGACACTGTCAGAGTCTGGATCAGCTGGGTTAACCTTCAGGCTCTTCAGCACAAACTTGATTCTTCGTGACCAGCGCAAAAATTCATAAGAGATTGTTGGTGTACTCAAAGACCGTTGTTATGAATCTGGTCTTCAGAATCTCTGAGGTGGAAATGTAATCTTTGTAGAATAGAATAGAATAGAATAGAATAGAATAGAATAGAATGGATCATATTAGATTAGAATAGAACTGAAACATAATAGAATAGAATGGAATAGAACAGAAATTAATAAGAGTGTGGAATAGAACAGAATACAGAATAGGACAGTACAGAATAGAATAGATCATATTAGATTAGAATAGAACTGAAACATAATAGAATAGAATGGTATAGAACAAAACAGAAAATAATAAGAGTGTAGAATAGAACAGAATATAGAATAGAATAGAACAGTATAGAATAGATCGTATTAGAACAGAATAGAACCGAAACATAATAGAATAGAACAAAACGAGTATAAAATAGAACATAATATAGCAGAACAGAAAAGAATCAAACAGAATAGAACATAATTGAATATAATATAATAGAACAGAACAGATAATAAGATTATAGAATAGAACAGAATGCAGAATAGAACAGGACAGAATAGAATAGGTCATAATAGAACCAAAATAGAATAGAATAGAACAGAGAAGTATAGAACAGAATGGAATATAACAAAACTATATGAAATATAAAAGAGTATAAAATAGAACAGAATAGTATAGAACAGACCAGAATAGAACATAATACATCAGAACAGAAAAAATAGAACATAAGTGAAATTATAATATAATAAAACAGAACAGAAAATAAGAGTATAGAATAGAACAGAATACAGAATAGAATAGGACATATTAGAACAGAATAGAACAACCGAAACATAATACAACAGAATAGAATAGAACAGAATGGAATGGAACAAAACAGAAAATAATAAAAGAGCATAAAATAGAACAGAATACAAAATAGAATAGGAACAGACCAGAATAGAACAGAATATAACATAATTAGGCCTAAATATAATATAAATGAACAGAAAATAATAGTATAGAAGAGAACATTTTTATTAAATATAGAATGGAACAAAATACAGAATAGAACAGAACCGCTGGTCGACATAATCTAAGTAACGGGCTGTATTACAGAAACTTCCAATCTTAATTCTTGACTTAAGATTTGAAAAAGTTCCATGGTTCCTAGACAGATAGGAATCGGATATGATTTAATTTAGGATCTTTCTGTCATACTGGCCCAGGAGACTGATGGTCCTTGCACACTGAGTCCGAAATGTTCGTATCCATCATTCGGTGGCTCTGAATTGTCAAAACACCATTCAAATGCTTGCTACAAATGCAAAAAACGCAGAAAATCGAACCCGTTCCGAATGTTTTTATGAGGGACGAAAGTTTCAAACATTTACTCCAGTGGTTCTCAAAGTGTGGGGTGTGGAGCTCAGCAGAAAAATGTGTAACGCCGTTCAAGTGGGTGAATACCGGCTGGTGCGCTAACTTCATGAAGCAGCACCAATTGACCCTTCGCAGGGAGCTTGATTGACAGGTGATCTGACCAATCATACTTCGCCATCCGCCATTTTGTCCGACAAAGCAGTCAGGAGAGTTAGTAGATTAACATGTGAGGATTTGAACTTGAAAAACGGAGTGTACTGAAGAAGAGTGAAAGAGTGTACTGTCTAGAAGAGACACCTGATATATTAAAGTCGGTTGTGATTTGTCAGTTCTGTGTGGTGAGATATTGGTCTTACCGGGCACTTTGTGATGTCTTGGCTCCACTGGCTCATGTTGGAACTGTCCTCGATCGTCGTACAGCGCTTCTCTTTCCGGTCCCATCCACAGTACGGATCCCTGGCGCCCAGACAATCCCTGCGGAAACACACACATACAAACAGTCACAAATCAACGACAACATCTTAATAACTACCACCATAAAGCCGTGAAGAGTGTGTCGTGAGAGAAAACAAGAGAGATTTAATTCTACAGGATGCGGCACAGCTTTATAATGAGGAATAAATCTCAGTGCAATTCAAGCATGAATTTCCAAAAAAACAAATAAATTACATTATACTAATTAATTATTCAAACTAATTCTGCCCTTCTCACTAATACTGGGTGCCTCTCAGATAATGAACACTGAATCAATAATTAATGTTTTGCAAATTTCGTCTAATATTTACACATTTATTATGTCGAGATCCAAGTCAGAGATTGATCAAGTGTAAATGTAATCTAAGCATCTGATCAAAACATGATATGATCTGACTGCTATAGAGAAACACAACAAGCCTCAAATCCTGCTCTGGGAGATAAAGAATATCTGACAGCACCTCTGGTGATTTATTAGAGCAAACAGACTTATCCTTTTCTCCTTGTGTCCTTTAGGTTCAATTGAGTGCAACAGTGTAATTAATTCAGAAGCATGTTTCATTATTTTAAAGGGGTGGTAAAATGACCTTTTCACAAGATGTAAAATAAATCTCTGATTATCCCCAGAGTGTGTGTGTGTGTGTGAAGTTTTAGCACAAAACACCCCACAGATATTTGTATATAGCATGTTAAAGTTGTCACTTTTTGAGGGTTTGCATAAACGCACCGTTTTGTGCTTGGCCCTTTAAATGCAAATGAGCTGCTGCAGAGGGCGGGGTTTCAAGAGCTGGTGTGTGTTAGCAGCTGCGATTACCTCACGCAGACACACTAAAATGACAGAAACTGTTCTGCCTTTAATGTTAAAACGGAGTCAGACAAAGATGGAGAGACTCAAGAAGAAGTGAAAACATGTAGAAGCAACAGGACGTCTCTGAATGGTTAGTTGATGAATTTATGTTGCTGATGTGGAGTTAACTATCTTCAATTAGCATATTCTGTCATGTAATCTATAAAATCGCTCGTATAGGAACTGTTGTGAGATGCACACAGAGTGACTTTCTATTGCATGTGAAAAGATGGATGCTAAAGTTTGAGCTGACTCACAAATGTGCTCGACTACAACAACTCTCCCTCTTCTCAACATGGACTGTGTTCAGGGGGCGGGGCTTATGTACACTTTAGGCTTGCTGATGTCACTAACCCGGGAGGAATGTCGTGTAGTCCCTACCAGCCGTTTGTTGTAGTCCTTTTCTTTAAAAGCAAATATCTCCCTTTGCTTTGAGCGTTGTAACTTTGCAGATGTTGTTTATGCTCAAACAGCAACATTACACACTAACTAAAGCTAGAAAAGTGAAATCATACTCAACCACCCCTTTAAAGATGTGTCATTCTAAAGAAGTAAACAACATTCTAAACAACGTACATTACCAGTAAAATACCAGCATATTTACACTACCTTGCAAAAGTTTGAGATTACATTGAAATTATTTTTCAAATAAATTGTTCTTTTGAACTTCATCACCGTTTCACTGTTTTCAGAATTGATAATCAGAAATGTTTCTTGAGCAGTAAATCAGCATATTAGAATGATTTCTGAAAGATCATGTGACACTGAAGACTGGAGTAATGATGCTGAAAACTCAGCTTTACATCACAGAAATAAAATGCATTTTAATATTAACTAAAATAGAAAACAGTTCTTCTAAATTCTAATAATATCTCACAATATTACAGTTTTTAATGTGTTTTTAATCTAATGAATGCAGCCTTAGTGACTTTTAAAAACATAAAAGATTCTTACCGACCACAAACTTTTGAACGGTACAGTATAAAGTCAAATTTTACCCAAAAATCAAACATAACAATATGTCTCAGAGTTCAGTAACAAACTGAACATCTGTTAACTTCCCACCGGCAACAAGAGAAAACTGCAAATCGTGCTGGAGATGCTAAAAGCCATACCGAGAATAAATTTACATACATTAAAGGTTATATAAAATTATAATGACTAAACACTTGCAGCTCAATCAGACTCCATAGATGAACATTGGTATAAAATAATTAGAGTTCTTTGCAACAACCTTGTGAGATCTGACCTTTTGCCACCTGTGTGTACGTGTGCGTGGTGAAGCATCTGTAATCGCATCAGCATGTTAAACACTGAGCGGCTGCACAAACACAGTTTCATCATGTCCATAACAGCATCTAATATCAAGTGTGTCTGTCTTGTGTAACTCTGAGTGTTGTGCAACAACATCTGCGGCAGGAATTCAGGGAGAGAGTCCAAGGCATCATGGCACACTTCCACCTCTTAAGTAATAACCACCACCCTCAAATCATAATCACACACACACGCCGCTAAACTGACAGATCACGTGCAAAACCTCCTCTGACGTGACATGCTGGATGAAGGTGAAAAACTGACGTAACATGGTGCATTTTAAATACTGTGGCATGCTACATCAGAGCTTCAAGGCGTTTAGCAGATCGGAAACAATGTTTTGCTTGATTTTATAACCCAATTTAACATGTTTTAGGGTATTATTCACACAAAGGCCTTACAAATCCAGCTCAGAAGCCCAATTCATCCATGTGGAGGTCTAGGAGGAGGACATTTCTTTATGGATCTGATATCTAATTAGATCTGTAACGTAAAAGCAGTCATTTCCTGTGAGGAGTGATGCATGCATTATATATTTTTAATGATGTTCGACAATTTATAGGTTTTCTATTCATAGCGGTGGGGATGATTTTTTTTTTTTTAAATGACCTAGTTCATCATTCATCTGCCTCTCCGCCAGTTGTGGAAAATTTATGAGATAATAATATCTCTGACTGCTCATCATAAGTACTGTCATTCACTTCACCTCCTCGAGCTTCACTTCCTGTCTGACTCCAAGGGCATTAGAAGCTCGGAAGGACATTTTCTGTAATCATCCTTTGCCGTAATTTAACAGCATCCATTCGTGTAGATGTCATGTGTCCAGGTCAAAATGACGGCAAATGAGTATAGTGGCTTAATAGTGGGTTAAGGAGTTCTGTAGTGAACAACGTAATCATGTTCAAGGTTAGGATGCTCTGACCTCATGAGTCTGTTGTCAAAAAGTGGGGTTGCAGTCCTAGTGTGTGTATGTGTGTAACGTACTGTTCAGTTTTGTAGCTGGAGCATCTCTCCAGAGGGATCTTCAGCACTCTGCTGGGAAGTCCCACGAAAAGCGACCTATCGTTGTGCAGAATCTGTAGGTTTAGGATTGGCTCCTGCATGTTTTCTGGAAGAATGTTCATCTCCTCCAAGTAACATCCACGCAGACTCTTATTATTGGTGGACAAGGCCTTAATGATGGTGCCGTGCTCTGATTGGTCAATTAAAGAAAACAGCTACAATTAGAAGCGCAAGTTCTTCTAAACATCCATGCTGAAAAATCCAGTCACCGGCAAAAGGTATGTTTTGCATCCACGAGTAGCATCCCAGCAAGCAATTTTGCACTTAAAAGACATCTAATAGCCGTCCAAACAGCCGAGCGAGAGCGTGAGTGTGTGTGCGCACGTGAGTGAGTGAGCGTGAGTGTGTGTGCGCGCGCGAGTGAGTGTGTTTGCGCGCGTGTGAGTGAGTGAGCGTGAGTGTGTGTGCGCGTGAGTGAGTGAGCGAGTGTGAGTGTGTGTGTGTGTGTGTGTGTGTGTGTGTGTGTGTGTGTGTCACTGGTCGGAAAGCAAAATCGCGTAATCTGACACAGTGACTATTGTAACAGACAAAATGTTTTGATCTTTTAGATGTGTAATAGCATTAGACGTCTTTTAAATGCACAATTGCTTGCTGGGATGGGATGCTGGTTCCCAGCATGAGAATATCCACCAGTTAGACCAGCACTATACCAGCTCTATCCATCATAACCCAGCCTGGACCAACATGGAAATCATGCTGATATATGCTGGATTTTCAGCAGAGATTGGAGAACACAATGGAGGACATGCTTTGAATTCTTTGCAGGACATGCATGTCAGATTTCTTTGCCTCCTTTACCTGTGCCGATGTACATGACGTGGTAAAGCGTGTCCCTCCCCTGAACAATGTCCACAGCCAGCCTGGAGTAACGGATGTTGTCCTGCATGACCAGAGGATCTGTGGAGATGGGCTGAACCACCTCACTCATGAGGAAGAGCCGCTGGGCGTCTTGAAGACTGCGCTCCGTTAGATTACCGCCTGGACCCGAATCATTCACTGTCCCACACTGGCAGAGAGAAAGAGAGAAAAAAACTAATTGAGTACTATATGTGGTGCCAGAAGGCTTCAAGAAAAAAAAAATGCTGCAGCATTTAATTTCCTTCACCTGAAAATTTGGGATGGGATTGGGAGTGGAAAGCCAGCTGGTCCGAGGGTTCTCCTGATAACGGAAGGGTCCGTTAAAAGCCTGTGTGATGGCACTGAGGTTAAACGCACACACAGCTGACGCAGCAATGCTGTTCCTGTGAGGAGGAACGAGAGAGGGAAGAGAAGCAAATTCTACATTAAAAATCTTGAATAGAAAAACAGGACCATTCAAAAGTTTGGGGTCAGTAAGACTTTTTTTATTTTTTATTAAAGAAGTCTCTTATGCTCACCAAGACTGCTTTTATGTGATCTAAAATACAGTTAAAAACAGTATTGTGAAATATTAAAATATCCAATAATTTATTCCTGTGATCAAAGCATCATTACTCCAGTCTTCAGTGTCACATGATCCTTCAGAAATCATTCTAATATGATGGTTTGCTGATTAAGAAACATTTATGATTATTATCAATTTTGAAAACATTTGTGCTGCTTAATATTTTTTGTGGAAACCATGATATATATTAACTCAGGATTCTTTGCTGAATAGAAAAGTTCAAAAGAACAGTATTTATTTGAAATAGAAATCATTTGTAACATTATAAATATATGTATGACACTTTGTATCAATTTAATGTGTCTTTGCGGAATGAAAGTAGTAATTTCTTTAAAAACGAATCTTACTAACCTCTATATATACAGGTGCAACTCGGAAAAAAAAGTTAATTTATTTCAGTAATTCAACTTAAAAGGTGAAACTAATATATTATATAGACTCATTACATGCAAAGTGGGATATTTCAAGCCATTATTTATTATAATTTTGTATTTTGATGATTATGGTTACAAAATATTGAATATTGTGAAAAGGTTTTCATAAGTTGTAAGCCATAATCATCAAAATTATAATAAATAAAGGCTTGAAATATCCCACTTTGCATGTAATGAGTCTATATAATATATTAGTTTCACCTTTTAAGTTGAATTACTGAAATAAATGAACTTTTGCACGATATTCAAAAAACCTGTGTATATATATATATATATATATATATATATATATATATAATCATTATATTTAATATATTAACTTTAATTTTATACACCGTGTTGGAGGGACCCTTAATTTCCAAGAATGTTCTACTGATAACGTATCAGAAGTAATTATGTTTAGTCACAAAACTTGTGCTGGACTGCAGAAATTCCTGCTGTGTGACTGTTGGTCTTCTATGAACTGCATTGTCAGTAAGTGATGAAGAATGCACTCACACGTTGGTGGTGAAGACTCCGTAGATGAGGTCTTGCTCGGGCAGGTAGAAGGTGCTCTGCAGCTCATGGTAGTAGAAGGGAACATCTCCAGAGCGGGAGCAGTTCAGTCGAGCCTTCATGAAGGTGGTCCATGTGTCTTCCAGCAGGAAACGGCCACCGATGTCATTCTGACACACGCGGGCCACACGAGAGAAGACTGTCTTCCCACAATCCTGCTCTACTGCGTTCTCTCGAAGAAAGAGGTATGTGAAGCGGCCCACCTCATACACAGAGACAAAGTGAGGCTCTGTGGAGAGGAAGGGAAGGAAGATGATAGAATATATTACTATCAAAACACGTTTCAATGCATAGCCATAAATAGATGGGTAACTCACAAAACCGTGTCCAAGTCACAGTTCACCCTAAAATCTGAGTATTTTGCTTAAAGAAATTAAAGAATATTTAACACTATTAAGATGATTGACTTGTGATATTATTTCCACTCAAAGTTCTTTAAATTTTACTTTCTCAACTGTGATTCTTATCGCTGTAATACAGATTTTTTTTTATTACAGTAGAAAAATAATACACTGTAATACAACATTTTAATAGTAAACAGTAAAAAACAATCTATCTAGATGTTTAACTTGAATTTTCTAATACAGCATTTAATATGGAAGCATATGGGTAGCATTAGCAATATTCAATTTGAAATGTAATATGCAAAATGACAATGCAGAAATGTATTGTCATTTTACATATTGCATTGTCATTTTGCATATTACATTTCAAATTGAATGTTGCTACCCATATGCTTCCATAATTATGATGCTGCATGACAGTAAATACAAGCTATATTTTTTTTTTAATAAATAATTTTATCACAGGAAAAAAATATTAAATATAATATTAAATGCAGCATTTTTAAATCATAAACAAAGTAAACAAATGTTTATTTAAAAAAAAAAAAAAATTGGTGAATTCTCTAATACAGTATTTTGTTGCTACATTAAATACAATAAGCTAATATAAAGGCGTTTATTTTATTTAAAAATATAAATGTATACGTATTTCAAATACTACCAAAAATATTCAATTTAAGAATGATTAGTTTTGCAATAATGAGAATATTGGTCAAAATGAGCTTAACTGTCATGAAAATAATTTAGGCTTCATATTTTTTTAGCAGAATATAATTTCTTTGATTTTGGAATGGACGTGTTCTTGACAGGTTTTGTCAGATATTCTGATAAGTGTGTGTGTCGTCCCACTGTACCACTGAGCCATTTGGAGTTGTACTGGGCGGTCCGCAGGGGTGGCATGTTCCCCAGACTGCGGTAAATAATAGGGTCACGGCTAGAGAAATCAGTCACAGTGGCCGCATAGACTTCTCCACTCTCAGTTATCATAGCTGTAGAGTTGTGTCGAGGGTCATAGGGACAGCGCGCCACGCCACTGATGGACTCCAGAACGCTCGCCATGTCAGTAATAGGGCGAGTCGTACAGATGGGCATGAAAGCATTAGTGCCACAGGTAAACAAACGGCTGCCGTTCAACAGGAGGACACGGACATAGTTCTGACACTCATCCTGAGAGGAGCAGAGGAAGAGAAGAGAGATTTCATTTCACACACATATAACATACAAACATATACACTCTTTAACATACGTTCATTCATTCACAGAGCTTTCATCCCAGGGTTCACCTCTGTCTTTCCTTTGCTCTGGCAGGACCTCCTGGTGGTCTCGTCTACGGCCCATTCGGTGGCCTGCAATCAACAGACAATTATCATTACTGGAAGAAGATAAGCTGTGGAGACATGCATCCAGTCCTGCGCTAAATACTCACACATCCTTTAACTCAGGGGCTTCCCAAACTGGGGTTCTCGCGGGAATTAAAAGGGGGGTTTGTGAGTTGATGAAAAGCTAAAAATTTATTAAATGATCAAATGTAAAAATCATTTTAAAACAAAAACAAATCAAAATAAATCAAAAGATGAAACATTTTATTTGTTTACCTGCCTGTCATGTGACCAAAGACGGAGAGTGTAAAAATATGAAATTACATAATTATAAGAAATGAAGTCTATTTGCATAATTTCCATGAAAATTAAGCCCCATCTCAATTCTCAAAAACAAATTTAACTCAAACAGTAGAGCGTTGGTGCTTGTAACGCCAAGGTCATGGGTTCGATTCCCAGGGAAAGCAAGAATTGATAAGAATGTATGCAATGTTGAAATGCAATGTAAGTCGCTATGGATTAAAGCATCCGCCAAATGCATAAATGTAAATATCATTACTGTAAAGTGAAAAAAATATGATATATTATTTAAATTGTAAAGCATTTATGCATTATATTACGTTTGAAGTACAGTAATGAGAAGTTTATATATATATATACATATATAGTTTTTCATTATTTTTATTTCAGTTTTACTTTTACTTAATTTACATTAAGTTAATATAAAAGTTGGTTTTTATATTTTATTTTATTTAAGTTTGAACTATAATAACCCTAGCGTGTTATTGAAATTAGAGTAAAAATTTGACATCACAAAACCTGTTTGGAAACCCTTCTTTAAACGATATAACAGCACTTTAACATTACCGGATGCATCTGAAGGTTTCTGCGCACCTATAACATTAGCACTTTGCAGCAATGTTATAGAAACAGTTCACAGCTCACAGTGGAGTTGCCACTTTGCCGGTTTATAGTGCAGACTGCTGGAAACCGAGCTGGACTCAGCACATTAACACAGCAGAGAGCAACATCAGCATGAGCGTCTGCTTGAGACAGCAGAGCAGCAAGTGTTTGCATGTGGATCTACAAGAAATACCCTGATATTTAAAAGTCAAGCTTTCCTGTGCAAATCAGAAAACTGGAATCCTTTCAATGATTCGACGATGTGGGTGACATGTTGGAATGATAAACACAGTATAAACAACGACATTTAAATATTTATTTCATTACAAAAAGGTCACACCAGGACTACGGTCTACTGATGTTTCAAACAAATTTGTAAATTGTTTACTTGTGCCAGTTTCATTTAAACGAACTGCCCGAACAAACAAACTCATTAAAGTGAACATTCCCTTAAAGGGAATCACTCCACTTTTTTGGAAATAGGCTCATTTTCCATCTCCCCTAGAGTTAAACAGTCGAGTTTTACCATTTTTTAATCTATTCAGCTGGTCTCCGGGTCTGGCGGTAGCACTTTTAGCATAGCTTAGCATAGATCATTGAATCTGATTAGACCGTTAGCATCTCTCTCAAAAAAATGACCAAAGAGTTTCGATATTTTTCCAATTTAAAACTTGACTCTTCTGTAGTTACATCGTGTACTAAGATCGACAGAAAATGAAAAGTTGTGATTTTCTAGGCCAATATGGCTAGGAACTATACTCTCATAATCGCGTAATAATCAAGGGACTGTGCGGCCGTACCAGCAGCGCAATATTACACAGCGCCTGAAAATAGGATAACTTGCTGGAGACTATTTTTGATGTTACTACAGAAGAGTCAAGTTTATATAGGAAAAATATCGAAACTCTTTGGTCATTTTTTTGAGAGAGATGCTAACTGTCTAATCAGATTCAATGATCTATGCTAAGCTATGCTAAAAGTGCTACCGCCAGACCCGGAGATCGGCTAAATAGATTAACAAACGGTAAAACTCAACTGTTTAACTCTAGGGGAGTTGGTAAATGAGCCTATTTACAAAAAAGTTCCTTTACCTTTAAAAAGCCATGACAACAAATCCAAACCTCTCCTGTTACTATGGGTTTGATTTACATTTAAGGAGGCAGAATACCAGAACATCCTCTTAATGCAGTAAAACTGTGTAAGATATTCAGTCGTGGGAAGCTCTTCCATTCGTTCAGCTTCTTTCCTTAATGTCAAGAAAGTACAAAACACACAATAATAGAAGACAAAGAGAAGGAAGATGCAAAGTTTCGCTGCAAATACACAATATGACTCCATGGCGAGGCAGATGTGTGAAAGAGCAATTGTGTGACATTTAATTAGGCAACACTGGACGGTCTGTCCTAATCGCATTCGTTCTCTTATCTGAAAAACGAAAACCCTTGAATGTGTTGTTTCACTGGTTTTTAGACGTTCTTCCTCTCTTTTGTTCCTCGTCCCTCCCTCTCCTTTCACAGGCTGCTTTGTCATGTTTATCGGTGTTGTCATTGGTCTACATCATTATTTTTGAGGCAGAGTCTCTCTCTCACACACACACACACTATAGATCGAAATAATAACGCTGATTTTGTATTGGTTGTGACCCTTGTGAGGATCCCAGCAGACCCTGAATAGAGTGAGAGGAGTGTAAAGGTCACAGATAAAACAGCTCTTCGCAGATTAACGGGTGAAGATAAATCACAGCCAGATCTAGATTATTAAACTCACACTTTCACACATCAGGGTGAACCGGGTCAAACTTCATCCCAAAATCAAAATATACACCACAGTTCAAAAGTTTGGTGTCAGAAAGACTTTTTTTGTTGTTGCTGAAAGAAATGAATACTTATATTCAGCAAGGATGCATTAAATTGATCAAATATGACCTTGATGCATTCAACATTGATAATAATCAGAAATGTTTATTGAGCAGCAAATCAGCATAATTATTTCTGAAGGATCATGTGACACTGAAGACTGGAGTAATGATGCTAAAAATTCAGCTTTGATCACTGGAATAAATTACATTTAACAATAAATTCAAATAGAAAAAAGTTACTTTAAATAAATAATAATATTTCACCATTTTTACTGTATTTTTGCACACATAAATGCAGCCTTGGAGAGCATAAGACATTCTTTCAAAAACATAAAATCTTACTGACCCCAAACTTTTAAATGGTGTAGAAATATTAATATATATATATATATATATTAAGAATATTTAATTATAAGAAAAGTTTCTATGAAAATTAAGCCCCAACCCAATTCTAAAACTAAAATCCATTCACAATTTTGAATTTATATGGATACAATTTTTTGCTAAAGGTAAATATATCATTACTGTAAAGTGAAAAAAGGTATATTATTTAAATTGTAAAGTATAGATTAAAGTATATTTGTAGTACTGCCTTGAATTTATGTTGATTAATATTAAAATATCATTGTATTACAGTCTTTTTTTTACCATAATATAGAAAATAATTACTCTATCACAATAATGAGAGTCCAATGAGAATTGGAAAAATTACGACATTACGAAAAACAACTGCATGAATTTTGATGGCTCCATACAATTTAGCAGCAAACAGGCAATAACTGACGTGATATACATGACTGACAGCTAGAAATGTAGCAGCACTGTAGACAACTTAAAGACATACTTAGAGGCGCTTAGAGACAGACACACTAATGACAGCAATTTAGTTTTACAATATTGTAATCTTGTTCCTATTGCCATTTGCAAATATTGTAAAAATGCACTTCTGAGCAGGATCAATTATTTTCTTTAAAGTCCCCCTGTGGTGAAAATCAAGCTTTTAATGTTGTTTATATGTCTATGTGGTGTTTTTTAATATGCTTTAAGACAAACCATGTGTAAATTCAACAGCATTGCTGAGTATTTTCTCCTTAAAACTGCAGTGAACCAAAGACAGTCTCAAAAACACGGTTTGAAATCGCTGGTGTTTCTGACGTTACAAACTACCTTGTAACCAATCAGATCAACGTGTGATCACCAACCAGTGGATCTCTGAGCTGAGTGAGTGAGTGGAGGCAGGGCTCATTTGCATATTCATACAACCGCATATACTAAATGAGGCAAGGGTGTAGAGGTACATTCAAGTGATTCTAACGCATGAAGAACGCAAGAAAAAAAACTTTTAAAAATGTAATTTTGGTGTTCAAAGATGAGTTTTAAGGAAATACAATTATTGACTACAGGGGGACTCTAAGTGTTTTCACTGTTTAGTTGTAGTTTGAGAAGTCTTAAGAGCAACATTGCATATGCTAAAACACATTTTTGATAAGTGACATCTCTGCTTCGACACTCTTGAAAAGCCCCAGGCGCTTCTGACGAGCACAAACCCATCTATAAAGGAGCTGATTACACATCTTCTGACAAACTGCATCTGCTCATTTGACTTTAGCAGACTACATTTCATTCTTGTTGTTTAGGAGAAAGAGCGAAACAAAGAGAGAGAGAGAGAGAGCGCAAGGTTTCAGAAAGCAATCATCAATCTATAACTGTGTCTCTGCAGTCAGTCCCTGAACAACACGTGAAAGACGTCTTCATTTGAAGAGCAGATTCACCCTGAAAAGATCTCGAGGGGTCAGACCTCTGGATGTTGAGGGGGTTGTGTTTTTTCTCAAGATCGTCTCATCCTTGTCATTTGACCTCTGCTAAAACACTGTTATCTGCTCTCTCTATCTCTCTCTGCGATCTGTTCCTCTCAACAGTGAAGCGGCTGACGCAGAGCCATCATTACACCAGATATATTTCAAGTGAGATATAATAAATCATTAACCAAACCTATTGTTATCAGTGTTGGGGGTAATGCATTACAAGTCGTCAGATTACTTCTTTCAAGTAACTAAGTAACACATTACTTTTAAATATACAACAAAATATCGGAGTTACTTTTTCAAATCAGTAATGCAACTTTGTTTTCTTATTAATTGACTGACAGCTCTCCTGTCCTCATGTTGAGAGAAACCATGAGTAGTGCAGAGGTGTTGTGTGTGAACATGATGCTTATTGTAGCTCTAAAGTAAAGTAAAGTAACGCATTACTTTGCATAAAAAGTAACTAAGTAATGCAATTACTTACTTTTAGGGGATTAACCGAATATTGTAATGCATTACTTTGTAACTTCTACTTCGTAACTTTCCACAAGACTGCTTGTTATCATGTCTTTCATATACTGACGTGGCTGATGTATGCAACCTTGTTGAATGTCAATGTCTGGAGAAGCCAATGATGAGTTTGGTGTTCTGTATGAGTTTCCAGAAAATCAGTTAGAAAAGTCATTATTTTCTAAACTCAGATTGCAGATTACACACATCTTCAATACGGCTGCTCGAAACTTCTACTTTAAGCAGTGATCTTTGTATTATTGGACTTTTCAAATTTGTTTATTGGCGAGTGTTGCCTCAGACACTTTGAATGTCCCAGCATGGTGAAAGTAAAGTAAAGTAAAGTAAATTAATAAAACAAAAATGCAGGGTTGTTTAACCCAAATTTGGGTCAAATGTGGACAAACCCAACCATTGGGTTAAAAATGTAATTAAACAATTTAACCCAACGGCTGGCTTTGTCCATATTTTACCCAAATTTGGGTTAAACAACCCTGCATTTTTTTAGTGTGTATAAGCAATTTTTAGTGTCTATAAGCATTTTTTTAGTGTATAAGCAATTTTTTAGTGTGTATAAGCATTTTTTTAGTGTATAAGCAATTTTTTTAAGCATTTCCACTCAAGCTGTAATTTTGACATTTAATTCCTTTTTAATTGTGTGAGTTTAGGACACATACAAGCTATGAAATTATCTTAGCAAAGGATTATGCCTTTTTATTTAATTATTTTTATGTTTATTTAATTATTTAAATGTCATTTGCAGAATGAGTGATGATTTGAGATGGAGACTGGAAATTAACTTTTTTCATGATGGAGAAATTAAATATGCATAATAAAATAAAAATGTTCCTCTAATGCACGTGAAATACGCTTTTTTTTTCCAGAACAGAGATGTACAGGACCGCAGTGAGGAGCTTGTCATACTGCCATGTGTGTGTTTGAGTGTGTGTTAGCTGGAGGGGTGACTGGGGGTCACTCTTGTGGACACAGGGTCACGAGGTCACCCTAAATCACTGGATTCTGACAGATTCTTTAGCGATCTTCCTCCAGGGCATCACACCCCCTCTCAGGGTTACGGTGAACGTTTATAGAGTTCACCAGCAGGGTCTTCAACAAACACCAGAGAAGTCACTCTTAAATATCACACAACCGCTCAAAGCTTTCAACAGGCATGTCACGCAAGCGCAACACAACCTCAGCGTTCCCAACACACAGGAGGTGCAGCTGTGGTTACACAGTAAGTGGACGCGAATCATCCTTCAAGATGAACAACGGCAATTTGAACCCACTCCCAGATGAGATTGCTGTCTACTGGCAGATTCTCACCACACACACAGACAGCCGAAGCAGAAGACACACAGATGTCTGCATACTGAAGGGACAATACACTACTACACTTTATTTGCTAGTGAAGGTTTCTTACAACAAAAATAGTGCCAAATGAAATGAAAATCAGATAATTTTCCATGACCATGTCTGATCCAAAAAATACTCGATAAACAAATACATTTAAAAAAAAAAAATAAATAAATAAATAAATTAAATTAAATTAAAATATTGAATGAATAGATTTTAATATTACCCTGGTCCCAAACATTTTCTACCCTATGTATAATCATTAAGAACATAGTACTCTACATAAAGATAAGACATTTATGATTTAAAAAAATAATTATTCCAATAAAATAAAATAGTAATAATAATAAATAATTTTAGTATATATTTGTATATTATTTTGGGTTCCTCCTTTCAAGAGATTCAGAGGAGAGGAGGTCAAATCAGGACGCAGCTGTCTTGGAAGTCAATGCTTCTCAAACATCTGCACAATAACATGCTACTGAAGGTGTGTGTGTGTGTGTGTGTGTGTGTGTGTGTGTGTGTGTGTGTGTGTGTGTGTGTGTGTGTGTGTGTGTGTGTGTGTGTGTGTGTGTGTGTGTGTGTGTGTGTGTGTGATATTTCAGCTTCTGTGCGTCAGCACTTTTGAACATGTGGACAATCATAATAAAAGACTGAGTCTGTGCGTGTCTGGCATGAGAAGAATTAAATGGACAGTGCTGGTTCTGCATTTCTAGAGATGTCAAGATGATTGAATGGACAGATGGGAAGAAGTATGAAGAGAAGGAGACAGTGGTACCTGCAGGAGAGAGACGTTGCTCAAACTCAACCGGAAGAGATGATTCCTACAGAGAGAGAGAGAGAGAGAGAGAGAGAGAGATTTTCGGTTTGACAGGCTGTGTGTGTGTGTGTGTGTGTGTGTGTGTGTGTGTGTGTGTGTGTGTGTGTGTGTGTGTGTGTGTGTACCTGGCTCCCACTATCAGCTGGTTCCTGGTGAGGTCGAGTGCGAGCGGCGAGTAGTCGTTCACTCCAGGCTGAGAGAAAGAGGACAGCCACGGGCTCAAAGCTGCGGCAGAAAAGAGCCACAGGTGACATTTACACACTTATCTGTGAGCCTGCACGTGTGATCTGTCATTTAGCTGCTGTTTTCCACTGTTTAGACAGATGTTGGAGAACATGAGCTAAACTAATCCCACAAGTTAACTCTATGCAAGTGATAATGTGGCGACTATCAGCATTTCCTCTTCGTGTTGCTGTGAGCGACTGCACTGTTCGGTATGATTTGTCTCTGAACACACACGGTGTTGATGTTTAGCAAACTGTGTCAGGAACTGTGAAGATTCTAAGTGAGTCTGATTCATGCATTAATAATCTTGTTTATGATAAGATGCATTATCCACTGATGGCATTTACATGCAAACACCACTTCCCTGTATAATGTGATAGAATGACATCTTAGTCACTGACATCTACTGTACACTATCGTTCAAAAGTTTAGGAAGTTAATGTTTTGAAGCTCTTCTGCTCACCAAAGGTGCATGTATTTTATTTGAAATACAATAAAAACAGTAATATTGTGAAATATTTTTACAATTTTAAATAACTGTTCACTATGTGAATATATAGTAACATGTAATTTATTCCTGTGATCAAAGCTGAATTTTCAGCAACATTACTCCAGTCTTCAGTGTCACATGATCCTTCAGAAATCATTGCAATATTTAAATATTTATAAAATTATATAAAATATTAAGAAAAATGTCTTATTGTTTTCAATGTTGAATTCACATTGAATGAATTTCTGTTGAATTCAATGTTCAATGAATGCACATTGCTGGATGACAACATTTTTGCTTAATAATTTTGTTGAAACTGATATATTTCAGGATTCTTTGATGAATAGAAAGTTAAAAAGAACAGCATTTATTTGAAATATATATATTTTGTAACATTAATACATGTATTTACTCTCACTTTTAATCAATGTAATGCATCCTTGCTGACCCTGACTTATGGACTGTAGTGTATAATCAGATTTATTTAAGTTACAGAGCCCCACAATCGTGCATTCAGAGGCAGAAACAGCTGCTAGCAACCTGCTGAACTCCAGCTGTGTGTGTGAAGATACTTCATATATGTTGTCCTGTTCCAGAGAAACATTGAGAGAGACACACAAGGGAAAGTGACGGCTGGGAGTCCAAACCACACACACACTGGACCATTAATGAGGTGTGATGCCAATGAAACCAGACGCCCAGTCACAACATCCGCCACAAATGAGAGAACAACACAACCCACATACAGAAGGTGAAGGAATCGCTGGCAAATTCTTGTTAAACTTTAAATACAACCTTTCACACTACTTCTTTTCAAAACGTTTTAGTGATCTGTATGTGTATCGCCAAACATTTTGACTTCAATGAACGCCATTGGCTGTTGTGCTTCTTGTTGGATGTAAAGGAGAAGATACAGAAGGCCTAAAAAGTATTTAGTCACAATTTTGGAATATCATACATAAAAATGTTATGTGACAGCCTAATATTACATAGGCTAAAACACCAGTGCTTATTTGCCAATCAGAACATTTAGCCAATTAGAAACGCTCTCTATCCGACGATAAATTTGTGCATTCGGGTTTATTGACATCGCTTGTCTTTTGGAGAAAGAGTGTGTTGTTAAAGAGATACACTTTTAGACTTTTTTTTCTGTTTGCCAGATTGTATGTTAATCTATGGGTCTCCTAATGTCTTAATCAATTTACTAACACTTGTGTATTGGAGGAATTATAAGACGTAAACACAGAGTAGCCTTGCATATTAACAGGGCGGACTGTGTCGATTAGTGTGTGTGATATTAGAACTGCGGGGTGTGTGAACACACTCCTGATATTACACACAGCTGTGTTAACCTTTAACATCTGGGCAGCATATGATTAAAAGAAAACTGCTGGCAGTTAACTAGTCTCAGATGAAAACATACACTGGACCGGCAACAGACCGTTAATGAACGGACTGATGTATTATCCATACAAAGAGTGTTTTTTTCTCAAAACGGAGAGCTCTAATCTGATTGACTGGCTTTGCGCACTTTCCAAGAGACAAAGTGCACACGTTTTTAACAAATAAAGCGAGGTTGGTCTCTTTAAGTCCCTGTAAGGCAAAGCTGTTCACTTGGTGGGCATATTGGCATTCAATATCAAGCTAATACATCGGATTGAATGTAGAACGAATAAAATTAGACAAAAACTCTCTGTGTCATAAACTTCGTTAGTCTAATCATGTCAACAGTTTGGGATCACTACGATTTTTATAAAGTGTATCAAAGAAATCGCTTATTCTCACCAAGGCCATTTATCATCACATTTACTTGATCAAAAATACACTGTAAACCTTAACGCTCAAAATAATTCATTGGTTTGAGTAGGACAAACTTAAATTAAACTAATTGGTTCAGTCCAAATGAACTTTTATGAGTATTTAGCACTTTCTTTTTCTTTCAAGTTCACAGAACTGATATATTTTAAGTAAACTGAACCGTTTCATTGTTTTGAGTTTTATGAAATTATTTATTTTAATTTAGACGAACTTGAGTTTAACTGAAAAGGCTGGGATGTCTATTTCCCAGCATGCTTTGCCGATGGCACTCGAAAGGGAGAGTAAATGCTAAAATGAAGTGTAATATAATGTGTTTTTTTGTGTGCCAGACTAATGTTAAGTGGGAGATTTAGTAGTGATTAATGTTTTGATATGCTAATTTAGAATAATTTCTGTTAATGTTGGTTTTAGGATAGTTATCATGGTGACAAGTGGTGCATGCAGTTTCATTTGAGAGCAAATAATTCCTTTATATTGTTGCACTCATTCAGCAAGTGCTTCTGTATAACATACATTTGATAATATGTTAGTAAATTAGTATGTTAGCGGATTAGCTTGTTAAAGCTAACTAAGTTTATACTAATAAAATTGCTTACATTGAGACTACATGAAAGTTTTAAGTTATTTGTATGAATTAGTGTACTCATACATTTTAATTGTTCTTAAAGGGTTAGTTCACCCAAAAATGAAATTTTGTGCTGCTTCATATCATAAATAGATGTTCTGTGTTTTTCTCGAATGAATAAAAAAAGTTCAAAAGAACAGCATATGAAACAGAAATCTTTTTCATTACAACATTATTAATCTCTTTACTGTCACTCTTGATTAATATAACGCATTCCTGGTTGAATAAATATGGTATACGCATCTGTGTAGAATAAAACGCAGGTGATGTCTTTTTTTTTTTTTTAAAGGCTCTTGTATCTGAAGGTTAAAGCCGCCAAATTGAGCAATGTGATTTCTCCCATTCATTTCTCAGTTTTATCCTCCTTATGCTGTCTGCACTTTCACTTAGACTGTCTCTTCTGGTCTAGATGCAAACACACGCAGTTTTTACAAGCTCAACACACTCCACCGAGATGTTTGGGGGAAAATCATTCAAAAGCTTATCGTTTTAACCTTTGGCTCCAAATGCGAGTGATGAAAAGGGCAGGAGAGAGCGAGGTATTTTACACCCACCTGTGTAGGAGGTAACAGGGTGCATTTTTCTCCGGCACTCTTCAGGCAGAGAGGGCACAGGCTCGGGGTCAGAGGTCGCTGGGAGTGATGGCGTCTGAGACGAGACGAGAGGCAGAGAGAGGAGGCGGAGGATGACAAGTCCAGTGAAGGACAGTGGTCCTGTCATGGTTACCGCAACAACCACTCCCGAACTTAGGAAAAGTGAGAGGGTCCTAGCATGACGAAAGAAGAGAAAATCATCATGTTATTAAAATTGGAATATTGGAAAAAATATGGACTTTTTGAAGCTTGAAAGCCTCTTTATCGACCTCTTTACCTCTTTAAAGACCACTTTATCGATAATCTATGTCTACACCATCAGACAATATTGTTTTGTTTATTCTAAGCATGCTTGTGGTCTGCCACTTTAAATGCTTGAGCTCTTTAAAGAAAGATGGGTTCTGATTGGCTTGGCTGTCAATGTTTTTTTCATTCATCAGTTTGACAATTAATGACATGGTAGTTATGGTAGTAACTGGTAGTTATATATAAAATAAATGATCAGCTTTCAGATTCTGTAAATTTTATTACGCAATTCAAACAATAATACCGTTTTGGCGCTTGTAAATGTGACGTGACAGATCTCTGTAGCGCCTCAGTTCAAGCGGCACGTGATCAACTCTAACTCTTCTTTACTATTATAAACCCGAACTTACCGAAATGTATGTCTCGGATCAATCAGTGTTTTTCAAGCGCGGTAAGAAGTCAATAAAACAGGTAAATGGTAAATGTAAATGGACTGCAAAACAGGTCGGCTAACAATGTCACATAAGTTACATTTACATCAGGAAAGCAATTTAATGACCATTTATTTTATAGGCTGGAAAAATTAGATATAGAGTTTTGTTAAATATGTCCACTATATTAGGCTACATATATTTTTACTTATATCATTAAAATATTATAAAGTTGTTATTATAATAAAGAACGCATTATATTTTATTTAAGTTGTTATTTTTAACCTTTAATAAAAATAGCCTAGGGCTCTCTATGTTTACAGCATTAGTGATTTATTTTTTAACATGTATCTACTGTAACTAATATTTATCAAAATGAATCGATATTGAATCAAGATGTCAAGCAATAATAAATACAGTAACCTGCCAGTAATTGTAACCATGCAGCTAAACATTGTAACATGCTGTCAGTAAACTTAATAAAAATAAGTTACCAAATGTTTTGACAATCACAACTTATTGTGATGCAAGTTTTTTTTTTTTCACATACAACACATATCTTTAAATGCAATGAATCCGCAAATCACATGCGTTTCAAAACGTGGGGTCTGGTTCGTACGGATCAACTATGATCCATTGCACCCCTAATCATAGTTATTGGTGTGAACAGGCCTAATCCCCCCCCCCACAAAAAAAAAAAAACATTTTGCGTTGCAGAGGAAGAAAGTAAAATGGGTTTGGAATGACATAATGGAAGAGTAAAAGATGGAAATACAGATAACAGATAACAAAACCTTCAAGAACAGAAAGAAAACAGATGGACATCCAGATAAAAGGATAAGCTAGACAGCCAGATACACAGTGAGCAGCGGAGAGACAGCTTCATCTTCTCCTGACGTGTTAGTCTTGCTTTTTCTAATCCAATTAACCTCCATCTATCATCATTGTAAATGACTGGACCTCTTCCAGGACCTGCAGCAGCTCCACATAATGTTATTCTAACACACAACATTGATTTTGCTGTAATTGTCAGCCTGTGGACGATGAGGCAGCAGATCATTAAAAGTTTAATTAGAAGTTGAAGAAGGGATTTTGATCTATTTTCAGCCCGTCATGGGAATCAATGGGTCTCTGTGGTGATCTCGGTTCACCCAGTTAATCTTTCCATTAGGTGTGTGACAGCGCATGAGGCTCAGGTAAACCCGACGAGTAAACACTCATCTGAGATCTTACACACGCAGCTTCACTTTAACACAAACTTCCCAGTTAGCCCCCTAGTAAACACACACACATGCTCAATCACACTTAAACACACACTTCCTGATGCGTCACAGAGAAACCACTGCAACATCTGTCTTGGCTTTACACACACAAACACCAAACATTACCCAATCTGTAGAGACTCGAGGTGGTCTGATGTCCTGTAACTAAACACACTTTTTTCACTTTTTGTACTGATTCACACAAACTTGATACCATCGAATGGAAATGCTCATATACTTTGATAAAAAAACAGTCCCTTTAAGTTAAGTCAGTCCACTCGGGATCATCTTGAATACAACCCCAAAAAGCTATTTTCCAGGATACACTACAGAGGAAAGACCAACATCTACAAAACTGTCAAGATTATGGTCAATAACACAGTAAATAAGGTTTTGCTTTTTCTTAGCCGCTAATGCCTCTGTCAAAAGATGATTGGCTCTTTAGCTGCCATATATTGACTGTTACACTTTCTTTTTTCAGTCTCCTAGTATTTCTTCTTGTGTATGTACCATGGTACTGAAGGATTACCATATTCATGTACCATGGTATTTACATAATATTTCAAGGTTATTCAACCAATAGCATGGTATTGCCATGGTGATACTATAGTATATTTGGAAAATTGGTTGAATCAATTATTTAATAACTGTGTTCATTGGAGTTCAGTCGACTGAAACAGTAATATTATTATAATTGACAAAAACTAAAATCAAAACTATTAAAGCTGAAATAAAATTGAATTTAAAAAACTTAAACTTAATTTTTTTTACCTAATATTCAAACCTCTATCAAAATATTATTAGAAGAGGAAAAAATTATACCATATCCCCCCCAAAATGTTTTGTATGAAAAATAAAAAAATATCAGGGTTTAATACTTTCTCATATAACTATTTAATATGCAGAAAGGAACTATAAATAAGCTATTCATGGGTTGATTTTATCACAAATTAAAACATTGTGATTTTTTTATTTATGCATCCTGACCAACAACCCTGGCTCAACCAATGGCATGACTCGGGGGGCGGGGCTATGAGTAAGTCAAATCAACTGGGAAACCCTTTTTTTTTTTGCAGTTCCACTTGGTGAACCAATTAGTGGGGACGAAATTGCACACTTCAGCTGTAAAACATTTATTCAAAACTCTCAAAATCCAGTTAATAAGGAAAAACAGACAGCAAGTGGATCTTGTTAATGGTGAGCATTTGAATTCTTTGTAAATCTGTAGAGTTTCCCGTGTAATTCTCTGGCAGCAGGATCCAGGCTCTTCTTCTTGGCCCGGGAAGCGTGACGCTGTGCGACAGACACTTCATCGCAGACCATGTCTAATGTACCTCAATAGCAAAAGACCCTCAATCCCCCAAATCCCCCTTAATACCCCTCAGCACCCCATTCATGCCCACCGTCTCAGACTCATCAGAGGCCATGGAGGTGGAGGGATGACAGAGAGAGATGGAGACCCATGAAAGCCATGATGGCAGTGACAAATGCACCGAAGGGGAGGCCCGGGTCACACAATGGCCAGACTAGGTGGGCCACTGACAGCCCGTCTGGGCCAATTCATTTTTTATTAAAAGACGAGATATGAAAGAAGAAGATGAATAAATAAGGTCAAAGACGGTTGACACACAAATGCACACACAAGCACCAACAGAACAGGTTAATAATGAACTGACAACTCTTCTAACTAGATTAGACTTGGTGAACAATTCAAACAATGTGTGTTACTCCAGAATCCAGATATTTAAAGATGTTTATTGATAATTCAAAAGGGTAATTTTTCAGACCGATGTCAAATGTCCCTGTGTTGTTGTTTTCTACACAACATTGCATGAGGTCATGCCTGGTTTAGAGGGAGTTTGTTTCTTGCCTCTGCAAAGTTTTATAAAACCTACTAAAACAATCACTGATTTGAACATGAGATTATGAACTAACCGGAGGTTTCACTTTTACTCAGGTTTTGTCGAAACACTTTGTCTGGTCAATATATATCATGCATAAACTACCGTTAAGCTTATGTTTGGGGCAAGTAAGATTAAAAAAAAAAAAAAAAAAAAGGAAGAAATGACTACTTTTATTAAGCAAGGCCATATTAAATTGATCAGAAGTGATAGTTAGATTTGTAATGTTACAAAAGATTTCTATTTAAAAAAAAGCTGTTCTTTTGAACTTTCTATTCATCCAAGAATCCTGAAAAACATTTATTACAGTTTCTTAAAAAATATGGACCTGCTCAACTGTTTTCAACATTGATAATAATCAGAAATGTTTTTTGAGCAGCAAATCATTATATTATGCTGATTTCTGAAGGATCATGTGATACTGAATAGAGTAATGATGCTAAAAATTCACTTCATATAATATAGCTGTCTACGTGTTGCTGTAAACGATTAATCGCGATTAATCGAATCCAAAATAAAAGTTTGTGTTTACGTAATATATGTGTATTGTGTATAATTATTTTGTATATATAAATACACACACATGCATGTATATATTTAAGAAAAATGTGTTATTTATATATAAAACAGTTCTATTTATATATAATATAAATCATATAAAAATATATATGCAGTATATACATGCAAATATTTCTCAAATATATACATGCATGTGTGTGTATTTATATATGCAAAATAATTATACACAATACACACACATATATTATGTAAACACAAACTTTTATTTTGGATTCGATTAATCGCGATTAATCGTTTACAGCCCTACTTCATGTTATATTCAGTTGTCCAAAAATTAATTGTACAATTTTGCATTACACTTTATTTTAAGGTGTCCGTGTTACAGTGTAATTATACATTTAAATACTGAGTATTGAGTAATAATAATTAATTACAGTACATGTACTTACTATAGGGTTAGGGTTAGTTGCATATAATTATGCACAATTTATAGTTATTACTACAGTAACTACATGTAACGTGTAACCAGGACACTGTAAAATAAAGTGTTACCAAAGGCAGTATCAGACTCTGACTTCTATCTATACATTTTATTAGACAAACTGTACTTTCAAGTCTTGCAGATGCTTTTCCACCTCAGTTTCTGTTCTCTTTAATACCTAATGGGGGACCCAAAATGACTTAATCTCTTTCTCTGTCGCTCTAAAGCTCAGTAAAACACAACGTTTCTTCTGCATAAAGGTTGTGAGTGTCAGGACGGGAGGTGTTCGGCGTCCTGGAGCTCTCTGAGGTCATGTGTTGTGTTGTCGTCTCGTCGGCCCAGTCTAATCCAGACTAAAAGATTTAAAGGCCTTTATGTAGAATTACAAACTGAACTGGCGGTGCCCTGGACACACATGGCTCCCTCTGAAGCAGTGTCGCAAGGTTCAAAGTTCAGGACGTGAGCCCAAAATCACCGCTATGGTGTTTGTGTGCGTGTGTGTCCTAAATGATACAAGTGTAAAAAGAGACATATTTTTTTAAGCAATGTTCTGGTCAATACAACTTACGCATGTTGTTAATCACCACAGAAAATAATCTCGAGTTCTCTCAGTTTGTGGGAGAGTTTTTTTGTGTTTATTAATGTTTTTCAAAGAAGTCTCTTATGTTCACCAAATCTGCATTTATTTCATACAAATTCTGTAAAAACAGTAATATTGTTACTTAAATATTGTTACTATTTAAAATAACTGTTGTATATGTGAATTTATCGCAAAATGTAATTTATTCCTGTGATTAAAGCTGAGTTTTTAGCATCATTACAGGTGAAACTCAAAAAATTTGAATATCGTGCAACAGTTCATAAATTTCAGTAATTTAACTTAAAAAGTGAAACTAATATATTATATATACTTATTACATGCAAAGTGAGATATTTCAAGCCTTTATTTGTTATAATTTTGATGATTATGGTTTGCAGCTTATGAAAACCCCATATTTTAAATTAGAATATTGTGAAAAGGTTTTCATAAGCTGTAAGCCATAATCATCAAAATTATAACAAATAAAGGCTTGAAATATCTCACTTTGCATGTAATGAGTCTATATAATATATTAGTTTCTGAAATAAATGAACTTTTGCACGATATTCTCATTTTTTGAGTTTCACCTGTACTACATGATTACATGATCCTTCAGAAATCATTCTAATATGATGATTTGATGCTCAAGAAACATTTCTGATTATTATCAATGTTGAAAACCGTTGTGCTGCTTAATAGTTTTGTTAAAACCGTGATACATTTTTTTCTCCGAATTATTTGATGAATAGAAAAAGGTCAAAAGAACAGCATTTATTCTAAATATAATTTTTTGTAACATATCAATGTCTTTACTGTCACTATCGATCAATTTAATGTGTCCTTGCTTAATAAAAGTATTAATTTCTTTAAAAAATCTTACGGAGTACTTTTATTAAGCAAGGACACATTAAATTGATCAATAGTGACATTGATAAAGTAAAGACATTGATATGTTACAAAAAATAATAATTTTGAATAAATGCTGTTCTTTTTACCTTTTTCTATTCATCAAAGAATTCTGAGAAAAAAAATTATCACGTCCACAAACAAATTAACTTTATACATCACTTATGATGAAGTCTGTGCATGAGACAAGGCAGGGTTTAATAACAGAATCATGAAAGCTCGTATTTTCTGTTAAATAATCTGTAGAAAGTATGTATGTGTTTGCTGTAATCTCACATCCATATAGGCAGATGAACGTCTAAGTTATTATGCTTTACTTCTGTAGACAAAGTACTGTTTAAATGACACAAACTTTGTCTACAGAAGTAAAGCATAATAACTTATGCGTTCATCTGCCTATAAGTATATGCGAGATTACAACAAACACATACTTTTATACAGATTATTTAACAGAATATACAAGCTTTCATGATTCTGTTTTTAAACCCTGCCTTGTCTCATGCACAGACTTCATCGTGTGATATATAAAGTCAATTTGTTTCGACAAACTGAGAGACGAGCCAAAAATTATGTGGTGATCACAAGCAGAACAGATGCTGTTGATAGAAGTTGTTTTCAACCCTACATTCCTTCAACGCTCTTAGATTATGCAACATATAAACAACTGAATTCCTTGGATATTACGTTTCGCGTGTAACAAGGACAATGAGAGAAAGTGCAAATATATGAAGGGCGTTGAACGAAAAGTCAGATCTTGATCACAGATGCTTTCCTCAAGCACATTACTGAAAGACAGCTAATCCACGACTGACCTGTGTAAACAGTGTGGAATAAACACAAGGATTAAAGGGTAACTAAACACTAAACCAACTTTTTTTAGTTAATGATCTGTACGAATGGAGCTTCATAAATGCTGTTCATTGATTCGAGTACTTTTTTTAACATTTGAGTATAAAGTGTTTTAATTTTCAAATATATGGTGTAAAAACGTCTGAGTGCTGCCCTCTTCAGGTTAAACGGAATCTCCTGAAGCAGGGGAACTCTCTGACGTAGGGTACTCTCTGACGCTGCGAGCTCACCACGCCCCTGGCAGCCGCTGGTATAAAAGCATCTGGTTCCGTCAACACCAGAGCGAGTCAGGAGCTGGAAATTGGAATTACGAGTATTGAAAACGATCAGGATAGCGTATTTTAGCATCTAGTTAGCATAGCATTTATAGTTATTTAGATTATTTCGTGTAGCCTAGGTAGTTATTTAGCATAGTTGTTAGTGTTGTTAGAAGCATAGTTAGTTAGTAGCATAGTATTGCATCAGTTAGGATAGTGTAGATTTTTTGCATTAGCTTTATCTGTGTTTAGTACAGTGGTTAGGCTGGTATAGGTGTAGTGTTGCCGGTTGCAACAGCACTGCTGGACTGCATAACTTCCCACCAGACTTGGAAATTAGGCGCCAGTGTTTACATGCATTTGTGTGCCAAACGCTGCTCTTCCTGCACGGACTCCACAACCGCCGGCGCGTTTTGCTGGATATTTTTTTTCACACAGCGGCAAAATATGCTTAACGTAGGTCAATAGTAATAATAATCCACTCAGATACTGGACCCATTCTCTCTTGCGCGGCTGCTTCGCTATAGCATCATCGGATGCCGATCGCGAGGCGGGAGTTAATGCGATGCGACACCGCAGTTTGAGCTAGCGGCTCGAATTGATATGGTTTTAGCTCTGTGTCCACAGACAATTCCTCCACTTCAGGTGAGAAAAGTCCTCAACTTTAAATGACCGCTCTGTTGCAAAGCTACTTGCGTCACTCTCCATCTTAGCGAGTCTGACAGCAGCTGTCAGTCACTGCGGGTCTGTCAATCACCCGCTCAGCCCCGCCCTCGGTTCGTCCGTTGGGCTCTGCCCACTTTTCCAGCATTTTTCAAATATTGCCAGTGGGTGGAGTCAGGCTCTGACCAGGGGTTTAGTTACCCTTTAATGCTAATCCACGCTAGATAACACTGTCTCACTGTGACACAGCTTTACAGCCACTGCAGCGTCAGGATGCTGCCGATATGAGGATTTATGGATCTATTCATCTTTAATTGTCCCCCGTCAGGAAAAAAAGCAAGTGGGAGGGAAGGTATAAAGGAAGACAATAAAGTGATAATGAGCAGCTGTGATTGCAGGAGACATTTCAAGGTGAATCTCAGGAAAGTCCAGACAGCCGGAGACGTGAGTTTAGTTCAGATGTTACAAAAACAACTTTAACTTTTTGGTTGAACAAGAAAGCCTAGCGGATTAAGCAAATTAAAGTCCATATGCAATCAAAATTGACCGTATTTAATTCCTGCAATTGGCTGTCGAAATATATGAAAAACTTAATTCGAATTTTATACTTAAATATTACTACACACAAAAATGCTGGGTTAAATATGGACAAACCCAAACGTTGGATCAAAAATGCAATTAAAAAATGTAACCCAATGGCTGGGTTTGTCCATATTTGACCCAAAATTGGGTTAAAACAACCCAGCATTTTTTAAATTATATGCGATTTTAAAAAGCATAATTTCAGTTAGGAGGAAAAAGCTTATGGCTTGTCTTTTGAGGTCACAAGAGGGCACAATGAGGAAAATATTAATGTACCGCATTAAATTGTTTATTCAAAGCAATGAAATAACATCAGACAAAAAAAATGCCTAACGTTTAAAATAATGTCTATAAATCAAATCTAATTTTGTAAATCGCATAAACAATTATGAACAAAACTATGGAAGCTTGTTTCCGCCACAGAATTAAAAATAAAAAAGGTAATTGCAACTTTTAATCTCACAATTTGACTTTTTATCTCCGAATTGCGTGATATAAAGTCGTCATTGCAAATTATAAAGTCAGAAGTGCGTGATATAAAGTCGCAATTTTTTGTTATAAAGTCAGAATTGTGAGATATAAACTCGCAATTGTGAGAAAAAAAGTTAGAATTGTGGGTTTATTTCTCAAAATGTTTTGTTTATATCTTGTAATTCTGGCTTTATAACACACAATTGCGACTTTATAACTCAATTCTGAGAAGTAAAGTCAGAATTGCTAGATGTAAGCTCACAATTGTGAGATAAAAAGTCACAATTATCTTTTTAAATGTTCTGTGTGGCGGAAACAAGCTTCCATACAAAACAGCATCTTGTATTTATGCATAGTGTAATATAAAGAGTGCCGATCACAGAGTATTTTTTTTTACATTTTAAGATATGATGAGATGCAATGGAATGGGAAAACCCTCACAAAATCTCGAGACATGTTTTTTTTTAAGTTAAACTTCTTTTAACTTTACATGGCTTTCCAAACACGCGGCTCTCTGTAGCAAGACACGAGTGAAACGGTCAAAGATGTCCGTCTAGCGCTTGCTTGCATAGAAAACAATGGCTCTTTTAAAACAACTGCAAGACCATGTTGTCAGGAGAACGATAATGATGCATCTACAGCCTCGTTCATGAAATCCAAGCACAATTTTCTGTATAATTCACCTGTGAAAACCATGCTTGCGTAAATTGTAATTATCCATTCAGGGCAACAATTTCCATAGGAAATTAATTCTGCTTGCATGTCATGAATGAAGTCCGTGCGTATCGCCTGTGATTACTTGTGTAAAGTGTCGTCAACATGACAGAACACAAAAAGCTGCCTTCAAATATGCAGATGCACAAGACTTAAAATTCATCATTTGGAGAGTGCATGCAATTTACGCTAGTTTGTCTGACTCACTGATAATAATAAAAAACTGATTAAAAACAGAAAAACTCCTCAACAAACATGCCCTTTGACATCCCCTACATGCAGTTTTTGCCCATGGGAGCCCGGCCACCATCAATCCCCAGCATTTCTTTTAAGCGCTGTACAACTAAAACCTTTATCCCCAAAAAGAGACCCCAAATGAACTCTATTCCCATTCACGCAGCTGGAGGTCCGTGCGCTACCCTAGTTAGGGCACTAAGACGGGCCAGCGACCTTTACCGGCCAAGAGCCAACGCCAACCTGAGATACACGTACAGACTGATCCAAGCTGTGAATTAGCAGTTCCACGGATATTTGTTGCATCTCTGCAAGTGTTTGCCTTTTCAGATGTGTCCTTGTTTGCTATTTTTCCCCCCCAAAACCTTCCACTCCTCCGCTGTCTCTGCGTGAAAGCCTTCTCTGTGAGACCGGCCAACTATCTGCCAAAGCAGAGGCTCTTTAGCACGTGAATGAAGTCCGTTGAGCTTTACAGGCGCTGTGAGCGAGCACACTTTCACTCAGCCCTGACCACGGACCCGACACCGGGCAGAATCTTAAACAGCGCCGCAACAAGACCGGCCTTTTATTGTGTCCATCCTCACGCCATTCACGTTTCACTCATTCTCTCACTCTCCCCTTTCTCTGTCCATCTCTCGTCCTCTTTGTGCCATTAACAACGTGAGATTTGTGACAGAAGCATCTGTCTAAACAGTGTATTACCAATTGATGTGTTATAAAATGGAAAAAGAAGGTTTAAATTAACCTCAGGAGCTTGAAAGTGAAATCACTGCTTACAGCGGTATGATATTTGCATATTTGTCCCTGAATCGTTGCACATCGAAGGCTGGCCCTGAATAATGGACGACATGAACTTGCAGATCCATGTATTTTCATTATCATGGTTGTTTAGGTTTTCTTTTAGCAATTAATTCTGTGCTATGAAATAAATCTTACAGCCACTTATTTATATTTATAGCATTTCAAAACAAAAAAGAAATTCCAAACTCTTCTATAAAGACGACATTGTTATATGTTAGTTAACGCAATAGTCAGTTTAATCCAACAATGAACATAACTTTTACAGCATTTAATAAACTTAGTTAATGTTAATTTTCACATATACCAATAGTTAACTTCCTAACATTAAATGTTATAGTTAATGAATCGCATGAAGTGCCGTTAAAGAGAATTTATAAAGAGTAATTTATCAAATTCTCAAGATTAATAAATGCTGTAAAAAAGTAATAATATTTTATACATTTAAATTTATATTAAAAGTATATATATACACTATCGTTCAAAAGATTGGGGTCGATAAGATTGTTTAACTGTTCAAGGCTGCATTTAATAAAAAACAATATAATTGTGAAATATTATTATAAAAAAAAAAAACGTTTTCTATTGTAATATATTTTAAAATGTAATTTATTCCTGTGATCAAAGCTGAATTTTCAGCATCATTACTTCAGTCTTCAGTGTCACATGGTCCTTCAGAAATAAATGTAATATGATGATTTGATGCTCAAGAAAAATTTCTGATTATTATCGATGTTGAAAACAGTTGTGCTGCTTCATATTTTTGTGGAAAACCGTGATGCATTTTTGTCAGGATTTTTTTGCTGAATAGAAAGTTCAAAAGAACAGCATTTACTTGAAATAGAAATCTTTTGCAGCATTATAAATGTCTTTAATGTACATTTTTCTTCGTCAAAAATTTATTTTAATCAATTTAATTTCTTTAAAAAAAATCTTACAGACCACAAAGTTACATATATAAAAACATGAATATGATTAAATAAGAAAAATTAAACAATGAAACTGATTTGAAATCAGTTGAGAAATACAGACGGAACAGGACAACAAAATGAATTGTCATGACACCAAGGACTAATTTTATTACACTGTGACTAAAATGGAAAAAAATTATTTCAAGACAAGTAAAAAAAAAACTGATCTGAAATCAGTTGAGAGAAATAAACAGACCAAGGAGACAGAAATAGACCGCAATAACAACAAAAACTGATTAACAAATAAAATTTAACAGAATTTAACTGAACTGAAATGAGACGGGCAGACACAAAAAGAATCAAAATGCAGTGAGTCAGTGACAATTTGGACAAAACGGATAAATTCTTGCATAGTAGCTCCATCTATTCAGACAAACACAGACGCACTTGAAGTGGTCAATCACACACACACACAATCACACACACTCTCAGAGGCCAGCGCCACAGGCTGAGAGAACAAAGAGAATTGGACACACAATGGGGGAGGTCTGGAGATGACGGCCAAACTGTTTATCAGAATACCTCAACAAAGACACGGAGAGAGGGAGGGGGACAGAGAGAGAGACGGAAGACGGGATGGAGCGGAGAGAGGACGAAATTGGAAAAGATACGGGAGGACACGAGGGGAGGGAAAATTGCTTCCAGGACAACAAGAAGAAGGGAAACCACAGTGCAACAAGATGAAAAGATTCACAGGAAGTGGATAGTTTTTACCACGGATGGATAGATTAGAGAAAAAAAAAAAAAAAAAAAAAAAAAGAGTGTACTCACCAGGAGTAAGGTGTCAGCAAGGGCTCATTCCAGAGGAGCGCATCCGATAGACTTCAGATCTGTTTAACAGAATCCTTACAAACAGACAGAGAGAGAGAGAGAGAGAGAAATCATTTTAGTCAGCCTCTCACGGGCGAGTAAAGGGGGAGATGAAGGGGCTTCAGTAATGTGTGCAGTGAAGCATTCAGCCCTGTGAAAAACAAACTGTTAACTTTCTCAATGGAGGGAGGCTGCTGGGGGCACGGCGGCTGTGCACGAGGGTGTGTGTGTGTGTGTGTGTGCGGCATCTGTGGCGAGCAGACACGGGGAAAGAAAGGGTTAAAATTCCTCTAACTGTTCCCAAACTGAGGCTGGTGCACCTCGGATGCGTGCAGCAGCCTCGGCACGCATTTGAACACTGATGCTACACTTGTGACAAAATGTCTGAATGTCACTGCTTTCGATACAAAACTGTGCTCTAACACTTCACTTTTTTTCATAAATCCACTAAAAAATAAAATAAAAGACTAAAAACCACTAAGCACAGCAGATCAAGATTCCTTAGGATCACACAGGTGTCCTAGTATAGGGTGTAAACACGTTTTGTCTTAATAAACCTTAATATTGCTTATACAATATACACTACCATTCAAAAGTTTGATGTCTGCAAGGTTTTTTAATGTTAAAAATACAGTAAAAACTGTTTTCTATTTGAATATAAAATTCTTTAAAATGTAATTTATTCCTGTGATCAGTCTTCAGTGTCACATGATCCATCAGAAGTCATTCTAATATGCTGGTTTCTTCTATTATTAACGTTGAAAACAGTTGTGCTGCTTCATGTTTTTGTGGAAACCATGATAAAGGTTCTTTACTGAATTGAAAGTTCAAAAGAACAGCATTTATTTGAAATAGGAATCTTTTATAGATATCTTTACTGTCACTTTTTATCAATTTAATGAGTCCTTGGTGAATATTTATTTCCTTCAAAAAAAAAAAAAAAACTCATTGACCCAAAAAGTCGTCCATGATCACAATATTCAGAATCCTGCATTTTTTTTATATGGCCAGCAAAAATCATTGTGAATAATTAGTAAATATTTAACAGCCTTATATAATATATCAATCTTACATGCCATATTTATTTACATAATTTTTACATAAAGGCTGTCAGAAGCACAGTCTGTTCAAATGTCTAAACATAAAATGTCTTTAAATATGTCTAAACGTGACCTCAAACCTCAAAACAATACAATTACAACCCAACCGACTCCACAAAAATATCTGGTAAATGTTCTGCTTAATAAGCACACTTTTTTTCTTTACAATAAATGTAATTTGGGTTAGTATTTTGTTATCTAAAGCAGTTCCACTCAGGCATTTTTAAGTGTGACTTCAGTGTCTTTTTGGGACAATTCAACATGAAACCTTTGCTTACTCATTAGCTGAGAACAGCACTTTGAGAAGCTGTGGTCTGGTTTCTGTGGCAACAACACCCCCCCCCCCCCAACGACATCCCATAATACAGCTGTAATTTTCTTTTCAATCAATTCAAATTTGACATTTCACAGTGATACTAGGTGAAAAGAGATCAAGAAACATGTTCAATCCCCTCTATCATTATTCCGTTTCCTCAATCTCCAGGCCCCGTCACACACAAAAACACAATACGCGATGGGGCGGTTGATTTCGAATTCAAATTTTGTACGACTTCCTCTTGAGATGCACCAATTCACTCACTCATTCATCCATTTATTTGTAGCTCCATTCAACTGGGTCGTTTAATTCAACAGACTGAAATTACACGAGGTGAATGAGGGACAAAGGATGATATTTAATGCAGGAGTTATGCTGGATCCACAACATAAAAAGTCAACAAAGTCAAAAGTACAAACTACACAGGAACATTCGGTCAGTTTAGTTGAGCTAAAAGCTTAAAACATGTGGTACTATACAACCAAGGCACAGTCAGATTGACTTAAAAAACATAGACTAATTGAGTGACACCAATTGCTGACCAATCATACTTTTTAAACTGGCATGCTCGACTTCTTAATCAGTAAGACCAATTTTTTACCAGCTTATCCAGCATTCTGTACCAGCAAAATCACAGCTTCTGATTTACTGGTTTAACCAGAACATCAACAAGCTTGACCAGCACTAACCAGCACCAATCCAGTACTACTTAACCCTAAACCAGAATGAACTAGCATAAACAAACCACCAAAAACCATGCAAAATCACAATAGCTGACAAACTCAACCAGCAAGAACCCATTGCTTTAGGTTGACCTGAGGCTGAAAGACAATGTGTTTTGCTGTTGGACAGCATGGCTTTGCTTGTCCACCAACAAGACCAGCACTGGCCAGCCATTACCACCTCCAAAACCAGTACTAATTAACTCTAAACCACAATAAACCAGCTGCAAATTAGTACTAACCAACATAAACCATCCACCAAAGTTCTTAACCAGCAAAATCACATTACTGACCAGCTTAACCAGCGAGAATCTTCTGCTTTACTCATTTAACCAAAAAGTAAACAAACTTGACAAGGAGAACCATAATGTTTTGCTGTGGGAGAGCATAGCCTTTCTCATCCAAAAGCTTAACCAGCACTAATCCAGAACTACTTATCACTAAACCTACCAGAATGGACCAGCATAAACAAACCACCCAATTTCTAAACCAACAAAATCACAATAGCTGACAAACTCAACCAGCAAGAACCTGTTGATTTAGCTTGACCTGAAAGATCATGTTATTTTTGCTGTTGGACAGCATGGCTTTGCTTGTCCACCAACAAGACCAGCACTGGCCAGCACCAAACCAGTACTACTAAACTCTAAACCAGAATAAACCAGCTCCAGATTAGTACTAACCAGAAAGCCGTAAACCAGCAAAATCACATTAGCTGACCAGCTTAACCAGCAAGAACATTCTGCTTTACTCATTTAACAAACAAGTAAAACAAACTTGACCAGGACAACCATAACGTTTTGCTGTGCGACAGCATGGCTTTGGTCATCCACCAGCTTGACCAGCACTAACCAGTGCCAATCCAGTATTAACCCTAAACCAGAATGGACCAGCATAAAACAACCACCAAACTTCTAAACCAGCGAAAACACAGCGAAGAACCTGTTGCTTCTTAACAACAATATATGTTTTTGTTGCTGTTGGACAGCATTGGCTTTTCTTGTCCACCTAGCCAACCAGCACCAAACCAGTACTACTCAACTCTAAACTCCAGATAAGCACTAACCAACATAAACCATCCAACAAACTTCTAAACCAGAAAAAAAAGTTCACATTAGTGACCAGCAAGAACCTTCTGCTTTACTGATTTAATAAGAAAGTCAACCAGCTTGACAAAGAACACCATGCTGTTCTGTTGTGGGACAGTGTAGCTTTGCTCTTCCTCCTGCCTGACCACCACTAACCAGACATAACCAGCACCAAACCAGTAGGCCTACTTCTTAATCCAAAAACAGAACAAACCACCAAACTTCTAAACCAGCAAAATCACAATAGCTTACAAACTTAACTAGCAGTACCCTGTTGCTTTAGTTTAATCAATCATGATAGTTGATCAATTTCACCTGTTCTGCTTCTCTAGTAAACAAAACCGTTAGACTGGTTAGCACCAGTTAGACAAGCACCAGACCAGTATTAACCAGCACTAAACCAGCCTGAACTAGTGCCAAAACAACACTAACCAATTTACAAATCAGCACTAACCTGAATCAGCATAAATCAGCCTGAAACTGCATGGAAATTCATGTTGTTTTATATGAAACAATATGATGAAACAAAAATACATCAATAGATTAGATTAGAATAGAATAGAATAGAATAGAATAGAATAGAATAGAATAGAATAGAATAGAATAGAATAGAATAGACAAAAACGCATACGGAATGACCAAATAATTCGTCAATTCAAATCCCAAAGAGGAATACTATTAAAACAAAAGAGTTGCACAGTATGTTAGCGTTCAGAATCAAGGTAGTCTGGTGTTAATTAGTCCTTGCTCCGCCCCTCGCGGGTGTGTTCCCTCTCGAGGGGTTCACTATGAACATGTCATGTCTGAACAGATGCCAGTATCTTAAGTCATGCTGGAGCACTGGATGAAGAAACACAAAACAGATTTAGCCAACATGATCTCATTGTGAAATGCATGACTTGTGCTGTAATCATCTCAGTTCAGCACGCATTTTTAGACACTTTATTCTTTCCACTCTCTATTTCTCCCACTGATTTAACTTAATTCTTACAAATCATTCTTTATAAACACACGTCGTATGCTGGATATATGCCATATTCTTCTCTGCGGGCACTGAATGTGGGTGTTTGTGAAAGAAAGTTGGATTGAGATGGATGGGGAAATGAGGTAAAAGTTTTGGGACGCCAAGTCAAACTCAAAATGAATTAAAAATAAAAAGATTATTTCTGTCAAATATAAAAGTCTCAGTGTTTGAGCAGCACACAGATTTTCAAGGACAAGAGTACAGAGGATTTTTGGTTTATGTATTTTGGGTTATTTTAGCTCATTTTATGTGCACCTCACAGGGTTGTCTGTTCATTTCCGAGCTCCTGTGGTTAATCTGATGCTGCAATCACAAGACGACCATAAGACAGCATCACATCTTCTCTTTGAGGAACTCATGATGAAGACACATATGCAAGGTGAAAAAAATACATATGGGATAAATAACTCAATTGAAATAACTTGTGTTCAAGACAACAATGAGATTAAAGGGAGAGCAAGTGAAGACTTTAGTTGAAGTTTCATGCTTAGATGTTTTTGCATTTCTCAACTAGAGGTTCAGAGAAGAAATATGCATTAACTTGCATATTGACGTTTCGCATTATTAATCATTCTCAAATTGGTATTTTTGTCTTGTTTTCTCATCAAAACATCAATAAAAAAAATAAAATAAAAATTATTGAGATCCATTGCACTAAACAGGTTTTTCCTAACGGGGGTTTGTGAACGAAAGAACTGCAGGGGGTTTGTGAACTGATGAAAAGCTAATCATTAATGAAATCATAAAAATGCAAAATGAGAATATTTTGAATAAATGCATATCAAGATTAAACACTTAGATAGAAAAATAGAAAATATTTTATTTGTTTGTCTGACCATTAACCAACATCAGAAAACTGTGAACAAATGTTGTTGAATTATTGAAACATGTCAGGGGAACTTCAAGTAGGTCAAATGGGTTTGGCATACAAAAGTTTGGGAATCCCTGACATAAAATATTGACTATAGATTTGTTTTTAGAAAATATACCTAATAAGGTTCTAACCAAAATGTATAAATACAACACAATTTAGTTGTATAAAACGAGAACAAAATAATACTGACAGTGCATTGATTTTATATTTCTAAAATCTCAGTATGTCGATGATTGTCTCATTTGCATCTATATTTATTTCCCCTAAGCTGAAACATCCCAAATAAAGTATACGTAAATAAAACTGTGATCTCCTTTAAGTCTCCTGTGAGAGAGCAACTGCTGAGCAATAAAATCATCCTCCGGAGAGCGACCAAAACAAAAACAGGAGAGAGAGAGTGAATGATGGTGCGATTAGAGAATCTTTCAAGCCTCAGGAGGGATTCAGTCAGGTCTGATCAAAAACTCTCCTGAGACACAGAGATGTTCACACAGTAACTACTACACAGCCTATGATTCCTCAGAGGCGGAGAGAAAGAGACAGGAGAGAGGAAAAAGATGAGAGAAAATAACAAGAATGAAGATTCCCCAGTCAGACAAACAGAAAGAGTTGATCTCCTCACAAGAGCTTTAATAAAGAACATTAAATCCATAAAAGAGAGAAAGAGAAACAGGAAGAGAGAGAACAACAACAAAAATACCTTAATTTAACTTTTTATTCACTTTAAGTTTATATTTTCTCCTCGGCTGTAACTCTGAAATCCCAACCTGTTGCAACGTGATCCGATCAGTCACGTGATGCACAACTGATGACATCAAACCTGAATCAAAGCTTCTTTGCAACCATTTTTTAAACATTTAAACATTTCTTTGGACACTATATTCACAACATACACAGTCAAACAAACGTCCCAAAAACATGTCAAATATTTTGTGTAGGCCAATAAGAATGGCACAAGGATCAGATTGTCTATTAATCTGCATTGCCACCATGTAGAGCTGCAACATAACATCGACAAATTCCATAATAATCAATAATAATGAAAATAATCGACAATGGTTTTGATTATCGATTAATTGCATCTGTTCGCTGTGCACGGAAAACATCCAACAGTCATGTCACTTTATAACGCATTTCTATGGACAACACATACTGTCTCTGAAATACGGTGGAGAACACACACTGAGCTACAGCGGGAAATGTGCAAGAACGTTTTCCTAAACTTGAGTGTCATATAAAGTACTTCAACCAAAAGTTTTATGCGACTTGCCCTTTCATTCGCTTTGACGGATGCATGTGCCGTTTAATGCGTTTGAGACACGGTTTCCTCTGTTGTATCCTTATCTGTAAATGTTTAAAAGTCACACAAATATTTCCATTTTGCATAAAGGCCTGTCCTGACAGCGAGAGTCTGCCTTAACCTTCACAGACTTCAGCATGCAACCAGACGGCAGCAATAATTATCACTAAAATATTTCTTGTTAGACACATTAACTCTTTCCCTGCCAGAGTTTTTGATCATTTTCATCAGAGTTTCAACTTTCATGGCCGCCAGAATATTTTGTTGTATGAATATCTGAACATGCAATATATAAAACCAAAGAGCAGAGCCTCTTAGTTTTATTCTAGAGCTTCATGCATTCTTTATCACACTTGAATGTGGGTAAGTTTCATAAAAAAAGCAACATTCTGAACAAAAAGCTTTTTTAATTTTTCTCATTACATGCAAAGTGAGATATGTCAAGCCTGTATTTGTTATAATTGTGATAATTATGGCTCACAGCTTATGAAAACCTTTTCACAATATTCTAATTTTGGGGTTTTCATAAGCTGTGAGCCATAATTATCACAATTATAATAAAAAAAAGGCTTGAAATATCTTACTTTGCATGTAATGAGTCTATATAATATATTAGTTTCACCTTTTAAGTTGAATTACTGAAATAAATGAGCTTTTGCACGATATTCAAATTTTTCGAGTTTCACATCTATATCCATTTGATCACAACAGCAGTTTTCTGTTTATTTCATCTGATCTGATCAAATTATTATTTAATTTTTTCATCTAATGAATCAATTTGTCAAAGAAATAATCTGCATATTAATCGATTATCACAATAAGTGTCAGCCCTGCACCAAAGTTCTTGCATGACTTGCACCAACTAGAGTGAAATATCAGTCCCGAAACCAGATGGCTGATGGGAGAAACGAGCACAAGGCCCAGCCTGACCTGTCGGACACGACAGCAATTACCCGCACACATAGATCATACCCCGCATCTCAGGAAGAAGTCAACGGCCCCTTCAAGGGCCCATCAGAGCACAGGAGACTAATAGCTCTGCTGTTCTGACATTTTCTTAACCTTTAAAGCCATCAGCGAGAGCACCATTCATCTTCCTTTGCAACGCTCCACAAACAGACAAAACAGTGGGACGCCCCAGTAGAAAGAGTTATGTTAAACCAATTTCAGTAGGATTGAGACAAATGTGGACTGGGAAGGTGAACGTGCGGTGAAGAGCAAGCAAAAGAACCTCAGTTGTACAGACACTATTCATTCAGAGCGGTTTGGGGTACACTAATAGTAGGGACCGTCCCCTCCTGGGGCGAGCTGGGGTTAAGTGCCTTAATTAAGAGCATAATTACAATGATTGGAGATTTTAGAAAGTCTACAGTTGATGGGTCACACGACCTGGGATCGAACTCACGGTGTTCGGGACTGGCTATTTGAACGTCATGAATACAGCGCTGTTTTTCCTCCCAAAGAAAACAGATGCAGAGTTTTTTCTGCCCTCGCTCACACTAAAGTTAGTGTTCGTATGCACATAGGAAACTTTGTCACATTTGGAAAGGGAGAAAATGGCCTGGAAGTATGATTCACATCTTATTTAAAAGAACAGTTCGCCCCAAGTAAAAAATGATGGCATCATTTACTCATTTACTCACCCTCATGTCGTTCAAAGTTCATTTGACTTTCGTTGAATCCTAAAGGAGATGCTCTGAAGTACATACACACATGACTCTTTTCCATGTGCAATGAAAGCACACCGTGACCAGGGGTTGTAGAGCACCACAGAAGTATAGTCCTTATAACATGAGCTATATATTACATTTTTTTTAAGTAGATTTGTAAAATAAACTGAATTGTAAATTTTGTGTGGACAAGATATGCAAGATTTTACATTAATGACGTCAAACGGCAATGGTTCTCTGCACATCACATCAGGAAATCAGCAGATGTGACAAAACTCAGTAACACTTTATTTTACAGTGTTCACATGTACTTACAATAGTAATAACAACTAGATTAAAAAGTTTGTCCAGATAGTTTGAAGAAGTTTAAAGTTTAAATTAGTTTAACTTTATAGTTTAAATTAGTTTGTAGTTTAAAGTAGTTTACAGTTTAAAATAGTTTAAAGTTTAAAGTATAATTTGAAATAGTTTAAAGTTGCTAGTGTGTTTCTAGAGGGTTGCTAAGGTGTTCTGAGTGGTTGCTAAGCGGTTGCTAGGGTGTTCTGGGTGGTTGCTATGGTGTTGCTAGGCGGTTGCTAGGGTGTTCTGTGTGGTTGCTATGGTGTTACTAGCTGGTTTGTAGTTGTCACATGGCTACTATGGAGTTTTTATAGAGTTCTAGCATGTTCTTGGCATGATTCAGCACTTAACTAATCGCTATTAGCATGTAGCTATTCACTGCTAGCATGTGTATTATGTTGGAAGTGCTGTTTGCTAGCATGAGTCTGACAGTAGATTTGTAAAATAAACTGAATTGTAAATGTTGTGTGGACAAGATATGCAAGATTTGGCATCAATGACGTCAAACGGCAATGGTTCTCTGCACGCCACATCGGGAAATCAGCAGATGTGACAAATCTCAGTAACACTTTATTTTACAGTGTCCTTGTTACATATGTTACATGTACTTACAATAGTAATAACAATAAATTATGCATAATTACATGTAACTAAACCTCAACCAAATCCTACCCTAACCCTATAGTAAGAAGTACATGTAGTTAATTAATATTACTCAGTACTTTACACTGTAACACAGACACCTTAAAATAAAGTGTGACCCAAATCTCTGTTTTCATTACTTGAAATACAATAAACGTTAACTGAAGTCAAATAAAATATTTTAAAAAGATTATTTTAGTGATAATTGCCAAGTACACGTTTCTCATTCTAATTTTGTTTAAGTTAATACTAAAACAAATTAAACCGGAAAAATTTGTTAAAACAAAACTAATAAATATGACAAAAACACACAACAGTTAAAACTTACAATGCAATTAAAATAAATCAGAAAATATAAAAATAAAACTAACAAAATCTCAGTGATATTAAACCAACACTGCCTGTTCGACAGAATAAATGAAAATGATGCCAGAATAATCATATTACGATAAAATATTAATTTAAATCAGTGAACCCTCATGCAACTCTCATGTTCATTGTGTAAAAAATTCTTAATCAACTATTTATTTCACATTGCTAGAAAACACAACTCATCTCTGTGGCTTCATCACACACCACCACAATGTCAGACAACTCATAAATGAATATGGGAACACCTACGGCGAAAGTGTGAATCTCGACCACAGAGTCGAAAGTTTCCCTGCAATTCACACTCTGACGGCAGCCGATAACATCTGCAGGGAATGCATTAAACACGTTTAGAGTTAAACTATCGCTCTACAACACTCACAGTGCAAATAAAGTACTCAATAAGGCAATATAGAAAGCTTGATGAGGCAAATATGAAGCCAGAAGGTGTTTTAAATCCTTTAGTATATCTCCAGGTAGGCTAGTTGCTAGGGTGTTCTGGTTGGTTACTAGGGCATATCTATGGTATTCTGGTCATGGCTTGTTTACATAGGCTACTTCAATATAAATCTGTGGGATCTTTTTTGTTTTATTAACCTGGTGGATTATGAAATTTGTAATGGGCTGTTCACACCTAGACGATATCCTAACTGTAACAATGAAAAGTCACAACTATACCAACAATGAGACCGAGGAATGATATTGCTGGAATCACTTTCAGAGCATTTTTTCCATCTGATTAACGGTAAAAACATTGACAGCCAATCAGAATCCACCTGACAATAAAGAGCTCAAACATTGAGAGTGGCAGACGGCAAAACTGCAGCGCATGGTTATAATAAACTGAATGTTATTGACTGTTGGTATTGTCTGTTGACGCTAATGTACGGTAGTTGTCGTTATTAATATCATTATAGTTATTGTTCTTGGTGTGAACAGGCCTCGTGTCAGACAATTTGATATGTCCATCATATAGCACTAATAATCTGGGATTTGAAGCCCTTAAGAGTTCAGTTTAAAGGGTTAGTTCACCCAAAAAAGAAAATTATGTCATTGTTTACTCAGCCTCATGTCGTTCCAAACCAGTAAGACTTTCGCTCATCTTCAGAACACAAATGAAGATCTTTTTGATGAAATCTGAGAGATTTCCGTCCCTCCATTGACAGTATACGCAACTACCACTTTCAAGACCGAGAAAGGTAGTAAATACATCATTAAAGTAATCCATGTGACTCCAGGGGTTTAACCTTCATTTTATGAAGTGATGCGAGTGCTTTGCGCAAAAAATATTTCCAACATGCGTTCAGAAATCTCTCAGATTTCATCAAAAAGATCTTAATTTGTGTTCTGAAGATGAACGAAAGTTATTATGAAACGTAAATTATGAAAATTTTAATTTTAGGGTGAACTAACCCTTTAAGGGTTTGTTAAAACTCTGCCTTAGCAAACATAATTAATAATTACCCATAATGTAGGGCTGGGTATCAATTCAGATGTTCCCATTCGATTTGATTTCGATTCGCAAGCTCTGAATTCGATTCGATTTCGATTTTCGATTCAATTTCGATTCTAAATTCGATTTCGATTCCTGATTCGACTCAATGAATATAGATTTAATACAAATCCTATATTTATAAAAATAAATAAAAAACGGTGAACATAAGTTTACAAGTGGTTAATTAATAAAAAGAAATCGAGCCACAAGCCTGTACAGAACAGTCGCATGCCTTGATCAATCAGGATCAGGTTATTATTTTATGTTTAAGATAAAACAAACATAAAACCTCACAGCATTCGCTGTAACATGGAGGCTACAAGCCTATGAACACTGTAGGAAAACTAATACTGGCTTTTGGGTGATAGGTAAATAAATATGAGAAGAAAAAAAGATTTTTGGCCTTTGAGAATCGAATTTGAATCGACCACATTTTAAAAATCGATTAATCGAAAAATCCTTTTTTTTGCCCAGCCCTAAAAATAAATAGATTTTTTTTATTTACTTTTTAGCTACTCCAAGAGGGTAAATATAAAGTAAGTAGTATAAGTTAATTTGTAAAGCACCATTGAAAACAAATGTTTACATAATACTTTAACATGCATATGGAAAGTGCAAAAAGCAAGCAGGTCCCTTATAAAAAGTAATATGCAGATTAAATCGTTTTGTATTTCCCATTTGAGGCTTGTCAAGCAGTAGCTTAAAAAAAAAACTCTACACTAACCAACTGGATTGACAGATAGGGAGAAAGAAAGCTACCGTGCCTTACAAAAACACTTTCCTCTTGAAAAAGACCTGCTTGTTTGACTAACCCAGCCTCGAGGTGCACAGACCCCCTTAAAACACAACACACCCCACCTCGGCCAGAGGCATCAATGACTCTCTTGTGCCGGACAGAGCGCGTCACTGTGCGGCCGGGGCCTGGGGAACAGCAATATTTGCTTTAATATTTAAAACATTTAGCTTGACCCATTTCACACAAGCTTGGCAGTGTCTCGCTGCAGAGCTTCTGTGGTTTTCTCCAATCAGCTTCTCACAAACGACCCCTAGCAACACAGATCCTCCGGCCCAAGTCCTCCATTCATGCATTCACAATCTCAACCGATATGGAAAACCCACAGTTCCTCATCACAGGTGTGGGTCTCCATCCAGTTTTCCCTCAATCCATCTTCTCCATCCTCCTTCCACTTCCCGACCACAAGCGATGCCGGCTGAAGTGGAGAACAGTGCGCTAGTATAGGGAGATGTGTTTACGGTCTAACCTGAGGTTTACAGCTCAGCTAGTGGTTTAGATTACAGTAAAAGAGTGCTGAGGTTTAAGCTGAGGTTGGAAGAAAGACGAGCAGGTGAGGAGGAAGAGAAGCAAGAGAGGGTATATTAGACACTACATACTTATTCTGTAGAGTTATTATAGAGACAGAGCGTAACGCGTCATAATCTGAAGACCACGCCCACCGGGGAGGAAAACAATCAACCGTCTCCATTGACTTTGCATTGTGAGAGGCTGCCTCCTTGTCATTTCTTGCTTCTAACTAAAGACAGAAAAATGCCTAAAAGCTGCTGTGTGACAACGTGTACAGCAAACAAGCTAAGAAACACAGAAATATGTTTTTATAAGCGGTCGACCCCAAAAACCAAGCGTTTAAGGACTTAAAAGGGGACACAGAGCGTAACGTACGCCGCGCTGGAGGAGAACGTAATCGGCAACACAGGATCGCTTATCTTACAGAAATATAATATATAAAACTGACATTTGGATATTTGACCAAATGTTTAACTTACTGCACACGTAACTGTATTTTTAGTGCATACTGACTGTCAGGATCCCACAATTTACCCATTCGTTCCAGCCTGTGTCCACTTTTAAGTCCTTAAACGCTTGTTTTTGGGGGTCGACAGATAATAAAAACTTATTTCTGGGTTTCTTAGGTTGTTTGCTGTACTCTTTGTCACACAGCAGCTTTTAGGCATTTTTATGTCTTTTGTTAGAAGCAAGAAATGACAAGGAGGCAGCCTCTCGCAATGCAAAGTCAATGGAGACGGTTGGATTGTTCCCCCCCCCCCCCGGTGTGGGCGTGGCCTAAATACGCTCTGTCTCTATTAGCAGTAGAACAGTTAAAGGCACACTTGGATTTTTGGATTAAAATATCCAAAAACCACTAACAATGTTATATATTTTGTTGATTTGTGTACTTACATTATCCCAAATGTTTCTAAGAATGTTTAAATACAGAAAAAAAGGCAGTTTTAACCAGGACACGGTCCGTGCGTCGCCTATCAATAACATCATGCCTGCGTTACCCTCGATTTACGGTTTTATTTTGTAGAAATGATTAGCAGTAAAGGTTAACAGTTATAGTTATTGAGAGCCGCGCAGATTCATGCAATTCATACACACAAGCTCAACAGCCCTTGGTCACCAAAAAGTCTTACATTTTAAATCAAATCTTATCAAACGCATTTTTTCTTGTTCTACGCAGACATTTTTACTTGTTTTAAGCGTAGGTCTTATTAAATGGTGGAATTACTGTTTTTTTCCCCCATTGTAATCAACAACAATTACCATTTCTAGGATGAGCCAGGTCTAATTTGGTTCAGTCTTCACTGACTTGATTAACCTGACCTCAAAGCAGCGCTGAACTTGACCTTTACTGTGGCAGCTTCATTTAAACCCAATCAGGCAACTACTTTATAAAAAAAACACACCTGCTATGCTACACACACACACATAACTGTTCAACGCAGAGATAAGTCTAGTAAAACTCACAAATCTTGTCCAAAAATTGTTTTGTAAACCTATTTATATGTTGCCACAATTTATATTTGTCTACAAAGCTAATTTCAAACATTTAAGCATAAGTCTTTAAGATCATGAAACATAAATTCAGTCAGGTTTACCATAAGTGCACCCCAGCGGTTTCTTTTTTCGTATAGTTTCTTAATAATTGCACATCTAGGTAAACAATTGAATGAATAATACATTCTGATTGCACTGATCACATCTTATATCCTATTTTGAGTCACATGCATAATCTCTACATTGTTCCACATGAATATTTACCAAGGTACTCAAGCATAGTTCTGTAGGAAGCATATTCATTAACTTTAAAATTCAAATCAATTGTCTTGTTTTTAAGTAAAATGTCCTAAATGTCCTCCACTTCAGACGCCAGCATTTCAAAAGCTATTAAAGCATTTTTAAGAGAATGTATATTAAAGCATACAGAATATAGCCGTATTCTGGTCTCCGGTTCATAACTATTTCAATACTGTAATTTAATATATTTCCAAGTGAAAAAACCTAACCAGAAACATATTACAAAGAAATACTTTTTTTTTTCTTGAAAATAATTTTTAACTAAAGAATGGTTCACAACATGACCAGAAGAGCAGAAAAGATGCATTGAATTTATTTATTACATTTATAGTTTCCAAAAATATATTAAGCAGAACAACTGTTTTTAACATTGATAATCATCAGAAATGTTTATTGAGCACCAAATCAGCATATTAGAATGATTTCTGAAGGATCATGTGACACTGGACATCAATAAATTACATCAATATACAATATATTAAAACAGAAAACAGTTTTTATTGTAAAATATTACACAATATTACTGTTTTTGTATTTTTGGATCAAATATATGCAGCCTTGGTGAGCATTTAAAGACATTACTAACATTAAAATGGTAGTGTATAATGTTAATATATAATGTGTCTAACATATAACACATATTGTTACATACGTGGTAATGGAAACAGCATGAAGGAGAACGATTATAAAGGTATTTAATTAAAAAACTCAGGAACCAGGAGAATACCTGGGATCGGGCGAAGACTGAGGCTAAGTTTACGCGTGGACGGCTATTTTCATAAACGGACATTTCCTCTCCGTTTTCAAAAATAACATCGTGCACACCTGTCAGTTTTCAGAAAAGTGTTTGTTTACACGTGAATATGCGGTCAAGAACATGCCAAACCTGTAGGTGGCAGTGTAACGAGAAGCTCAAGCCCACGTTAGCCAATCAGAATCCTAAAAATAGTCACATGCTGTGACGTCGGCTGCATAAAACTCATTTTTTCTCAGTTTACATGCAAACGTGCAAACAATGTTTTCCAAAATATCCACTCTGGCCGGAGTTTTTAGAAAGAATCTTTTTCGGAGGCGAATTCTCCGTTTGCGTGTAAACGAAGGACACGAACAAAGGGAAATGTCTCAGTTTTTCAAAATAATCATGTACGTGTAAACGGGGCCTGAGGGAGACCACAGGGTCTAAATACACATAGCAAACAAAAGGAACTTAATTAGATGATTAAC
>JARPMJ010001109.1:127500-188525 GCA_033366665.1 Phoxinus dragarum
CTATATCAATCAATCAATCAATCAAATTAATCCATCTATCTATCTATCTATCTATCTATCTATCTATCTATCTATCTATCCATATTTCTATCCATATTTCTAATATATCAATCAATCAATCCATCATCTATCTTAGTATCACACTTAAAGCTACTTCAAACTTTCAGGCTTAGCTTTCTCAAGCCAACATCAAAGTTTGTTCACAAATTATACTCGCCTAGTTTCGCCCATTTTGCTTCCATTATGTGACGTATTTCCAAGTGATATTCAATAAGAGAAATGTTGGACTAAATTTTTCCCTTCAGAAATCGACTGCCAACCACCTAAAATTCCCCAACAACAGTCCATCGACACATCCATCCATCCATATTTCTAATATATTTATCTATCACCTATCTATCCATCTATCTATCCATCTATCTAACCATTTTTCTAATATATCCATCCATCAATCAATCTATCAAATCCATCCATCCATCCATCCATATTTCTAATCAATCAATCAATCAATGGATTTTAGGACTTTTCAGTTTAATCCAAACCAAAATTACAGGTGTGAAACCTCCCCCGGACCACGGTCCAGACCAAACAGACGAAATTTGGTCAGATGAAAAGAGATAGTCTCGGTCCGGATTAAACTAAACAAAGGTTTGGTTCGTTTCTAGTGTGAAGGTTCGGACTTTCAGACCATTTACAGGAAGTTCCGGTGGTTCCTGTGTTGCCAAAGAAGACAAAGGAAAAATGAGGTGTGGTAGCACATGGGGAGAGGAGGAGACAAGGTGTTTATTTGAAATATGGTCTGACGACATAATAAGAAGTCAACTGGAAAAACGCTTGCAGTCTTCTCCTCCTTTCCTGCCGGCGACGATCAAATGTTCGCACAACAATGTTCATGTGTTCGTTTATTTGCCGAATTTGAACTAGCCTCGCGTATAATTGGTGCTGAAGGTAGCAATCCAATAATAATAACAATATAGTTTCAACGATATGCGTCTGTTCATTCATTGTTGTCAAAGTTACCCGCCGATTTGACAACACGCTGACGTCAGACGCACGTCCGTTTACAAACCAATCAATGTCCAGATGCTAGACATACATAGATGATGATGATGACAGCACGCAAGCATGTCATGTACAGTTCTTTAGTGCGCTCGCATAATTGCAGTGTGAAACCAAACCAAAACTTACCGAATGTATAAAATGTATGAAAACATGAACTTTGGTGCAGACTTTCAGGTGTGAAAACGCCCTTAAAGCTACTTCAAACTTTCAGGCTTGGCTTTCTCAACAACTATCCATCCATACATCTATCCATCCATATTTCTAATCCATCTATATTTCTAATCCATCTATCACCTATCTATCCATCTCTCTATCCATATTTCTAATATATCAATCAATCAAATCAATCCAATCCAATCCATCCATATTTCTAATCAATCAATCAATCAATCAAATCAATCCATCTTAGTATCTAACTTTCAAACTATTTCACACTAAGCTACTTCAAACTTTCAGGCTTGGCTTTCTCTTTACAACATCAAATTTGTTCACAAATTATACTCGCCTAATTTTACCTATTTTGCTTCCGTTATGTGACATATTTCCTGATATTCAATAAGAGAAATGTTGGACTGAATTTTTCCCTTCAGAAATCGATTGTAATATAATATATGCACTGATGAATTGTTCAGGAACATGTATCAAGGAAGTAAATGGGGTGAGGATTTATTTAAAAATCAATTAAAAAATATTTGTTTAGAATTATAACTTTAAATATGATATGTGCATACATTTAGTAAATACATCGACTAATAACCTATGAACATTTTCTTAAGACATTTAAAGCGGGTAAATTTAGGTTTGTTGTCATCATTCAATAGCTTAACTATTGGGTCAGTTCTGTTCATTCATCCCAGCATGAAACATTAATGATTTTGTTCTTGCCGCAGCAATAATTCATGTAACAGACTTTTAAAATGCAGCTCTAAATGTTTGATAACAGCTGGAACGTACTCGTGGCCATTGGGAATAAGCGGGGGATTTCTTTATCCGGTAACCCCTGTACTAACCCAGATTACATCTGATTACTAGTGCTTATGAGATGCACATATTCATTTTAAACCACGGCCGCTGATTAGCATATGCAAAGCATTGTCTAGTAAGTTTTACACACATGATGTGATAGTGTGTTTTGTTCAGTCAGACTTTATTCATAAAAAAATTAAAATCACAAATCTCTTTATGACCGGTTCCTTCTCCTACACAGCAATGAGATTAAATAGAGAGAGAGAAATTGAGAGTCTCGATGAAGTCTCCTGCCTGAGAAAATAGAGAGCAGGAATCTCACGTGTCTTTATTAGCATTTCTGAAGAGATCTCAATGATGTCGCACTCAAATTTTACAAGATAACACAAATCTGAGCTACTATAATCACATTAATGTATAGCTCTATCCTCTTACTGTCAGTCAACAATTAGGCTATCTCATTTGTGTCTTTTTTTTGCTACGTGCAGACTGGAGATCACCTAAAAATTACACTGTTTAGCAAATTAATGCATTTTTTTTTATTTACATTCTTTCTCTTCTGGGAAATCAGGTCGTAATTATTGAATAATCCTATTTCAAAAATATAGAATGGCCGTAACAAAAACTAAAGGCTGCAAATTCTCGTTTGAATAGTAAACACAAGAAGAAGGAAAGTAAAATGTGCTCCTCAAGACATTTCATAAGGTTTCTTAAGCATGATGGACTGCACTATAACAAATAACTTCAGTACGAGCTGAAGACGGCCAGAGGAGAAATCACATGCAGAGGTAATTATGACAAGGCCAGAGGTTATGCTGTTATTAATGAAAATATGGGGATGGTTTGTCCAGATGTATGAAAATGAAAGTGTGATGCTGGAACTCTGCATCACCTAAACTAAAACCAGCTCATGCTGGCAGGATGAAAATACCCGTTCATGTCTAGACAAACTGGTAAAACTACATCAGACCATACATTACAAGTCATGCCATGGAGAATTACTGATTGCCATTATAAAAGGTCTCAGATTCAAACCATCCAAAAGCCACCTACATAATAGCCTACCTTAAAACTTAATTAAGAATAAAAATAGGCTCATTTATATGCAGGGTACAACGTTTATTAAGGATAAATCATTTATCATAAACATAACAAATGCAGACTATTTGTAAATCAGGACAGGAGATCAATCCAATAAAATCATTAGAATTATAATAACTGTTGACTCGATATCGCCCTCTTGCGGCCTGGACTTACATTACTATTTACACCACAACAGTTACATTATCAATCAATCAGTGTTATTAATTGTAACGTGAATAAACAGACTTAAAACAGACAAAGCTACAGGCAACCACGTTTTCAAAACAATGAAAAAATCATAACACATCAAGATGAACAATCTCCTGAAACAACTTTTTCTCAAACTCAGTCACGAGCGTAAGTTAGGCTATCTTTAATACGCGGTTCTGCTCGTTAACATTGTCATATTCTGCACATTGGCTGTAAGAAAACCCACAGCAATGATCTTACCTCTTCAGTCAGGTGAATCCAGTAGTAGTTTCGGTGTGTGTGATGTTCAGAAGAGTGTGTGAGTGTGTGAAGGCATCTGTGCTCTCGCCGACAGCACCGCCTCACACCGGGACGGGACGAACCAACTACTGATGATGCTACCGCCTGGCTCATGAATATTAATTAGGTAGTGCTGCCATTGGTCCGTAACTTGCCTATAAGGTGTTCTCATGAATATTAATGAGTGTATGCTGGCGTTGCTTCGAAGCATCCCTATGGCTACGGTTCGGCTTTTTTTCTTTTTTTTTTACATAAATAACAAACTAAATTCACCTCTGGGACAAGAAAACAAAATTCACCAATGCCATGATACAAATAAAAGTGCCCTCGGTGGAACAGGCTATATAATTTATCTTAAACTATTCAATTACAAATAAATTGTTGTATAATTATTATACATGACATATTAATTGTGACACTGACAATCATTAAAGATGATTTAAACCTTGGGAAATTGTAACCATTAATTATATTTCTTCGGCACTTGTCCCAGTTGAAAATAAACTCTAGTTTACAAAAAATGAAATGTCCGTCATCATTTACTCACCCCCCAGTTTTTCCAAACATGTATGAGTTTCTTTCTTCTGCTGAACACAAAAGAAGATATTTAGAAGAATGTCGGTAACAGTTGATGGGCCCTCTTTTTGACTTCCATGGAATTTGGTTACCCATATTCCTCAAAAAAACTGCCTGGATTTTGCGGAAGAACATTGTTTTGGTTGTGCTTCGGTTCTGCATGATTTCGCAGATGAATATATTTCGCGGCACACAAGGAAATCAAAAAATGTCATCCGAGCATGTAAGTGCAATAGTTATTAATTCACTGGAGGCCTAACCAGTTGGTTTAAATGGAAAGGATCTCAAGCGGCTTCACCTTTCTCACTCATTGTGACAACTAGGCCTAACCTCTGCTGTGCACTCTCACACCATTAATGCGTCAAAGAAGCCGCAGCAATATCTCTCTATTTACGGATATGACGAGACACGCATGGGAGAGTAATGTTGCTTAGTAGTAATTTCCAGAAAAAAACATCCCGACTGGTCTGAAATATAAATAGGTCTACGTAGTTATAATAGGCTTACCTAATCGGGGTAAGAGAAAAAACATGTTTTAGAAGAAGGTTTGGTGATACTTGACTCATTATTTAAATTTAATTACTTTGCATACTTTGAAAATTGACATAGTGTACTTTTAAAACACACTTTTCACACTTTTACTACTTTATTGACTAATTACTATTTATCTTGATTTTACTTTGAATTCAGGATATCTCTCATTTCTCATAATCTCATCTCATCTACACTAACGTAAGTGCCAAAAGTTGATGAAACACTCCCAAATAAATGTAACCTTAAAATGTTGAACATAAAAATGCATATCCTATTAATTCACATTGACAGGCAATATTAATCCTAAATAAAAACATATCACCATTCGGTGATAAAAAAGAAAAAAGCTTTGACAAAGAATGAGCTGGTTCAAAGGCTGAGAGATCATGTGAGGTTGGATAATGTGGTATTTGGCACAGGAACTGAGGCAGGTATAGTGGGGTTCAAACACTATTACAGGGAATTTGCCAACTGGAAAGTCTTCAAGGCTCTTTTTACAGTGTAATCAGATGTTTTTAAAGGATTACATGAACAAAAATTCTGTGAAATTCTCAAAGGCAATGAGTGCTGCTGAGAGAAGGTATAAGTAGACCTACAGATATGTTTTTCATTGTACTCTCTCAGAAATCTTGTGCAATGCATTTATGGGAAATGATGCCTTCAGGCAAAAACATGCTGTAATATTGAATACAGTATAATAAAAATCTGCCAATCAACAGAGATATGTCAGTTATTACAAAAAAATATATTTACATTTGCACATGAGACTGTATTGCAATGACTGACAGGTCGACTCTACTGAGATCTGAGAAAATGGAGATTAGAAATCAGCAACTGTCCATCACAATAAGTACAAACACTTATGTCAATTTGAAATGAGAAGTATTAGTACGCATAAATAGTGGACGTTGCAGATTGAGCTGTCAATCACAGGCGTCCACAGGTGTATTGAATCTCACATTTCTGCAGTAAATCTCTGAATGATGAAGTTTACTTAAACGCCTGGAAAGCACATGCTGGGGTGAGAATGCTGAACTCAATCCTGAGCCTTCCGAATTAAAACCAGATCTCTGTACGAACAGTCTATCAAAGGATGATTGACAACCAGAGCTTGTCTTTACATTATTTTATCTATATTTTATCTACAATTCATCACAGAACTGAAGTTGCTTTGAAGCTCATCTTTGATATCTGATTGATGATCATGTGTTGGTTTTTTGAGCATGTATAAAACTGTGTGTGTGTGTGTGTGTGTGTGTGTGTGTGTGTGTGTGTGTGTGTGTGTGTGTGTGTGTGTGTGTGTGTGTGTGGTGTGTGTGTGTGTGTGTGTGTGTGTGTGTGTGTGTGTGTGTGTGTGTGTGTGTGTGTGTGTGTGTGTGTGTGTGTGTGTGTGTGTGTGTGTGTGTGTGTGTGTGTGTGGATACAAAGAAACAGAAAAATACTAAAGTATTCTCGCATCATAAAACGCATGTTTCCGGATCATATTTTACCCCAACATAAAAAGAGAAAAATATATAAAGTAAATAAGGGCTATTTTTAGGATTTAGGAGAAAAGCATAATGCAACAAAACTTTAATTCTCATTACAATAATGCATCATATTTATCATCATATCATGGTCATATTTTTTTTATTTTTCTGAAAAAAAAAACCCTATCGTTATAAGAATCTAGGGAGAATCACCATTATGAATATTGGGAATCACAAGGAAATTGTCTGATGTTTGTTCAGTTCTTTTGTGTACCACGACAAAAATGTACTAAAAATGGAAAAGTTTTTCCTTTGTTTTTTCCGCGTATACAGACTACAATGCAAAAATGACTAAAACGCTGTATAATTAATGTCAGGCCAAGTTGTACACATATGAACATAAAGAAACCCTTAGTTTTGGTTTTCCCTGTCTGCCTCCCCGCCTGCTTCAGTTAAGTTTCTATAATTATGTTATCGCACCTGTTTCTGTTTCTGTTGATTAGCTACCCTGTCTTTGATGATGCTTATGTTTTGCGTGGCTGTACAATTCCGGTTTGCTTTGTGATTTTGGATTTATTAAAGACTGCTTGTTTGATACACTCCTGCAGCGTTGCAAGCAACCACCTGTGACAGAAAAACTCAAGTAAAATGCGTCGCGCTAATGGATGCTTAGCATAAAGTTCTGCCGGGAAGACTTAATTGTTACGTCACTTTACCTTTATCTATCTATCCAATCACATTCCAATACTCGTGGTATAAAAGATTGGTCACTTACTCTTGTCTGAGTTCGCAGATGCTGACGCGCCAATTCACCACCATCCTCCCCTCCACCTCCAAGTGGAATCCTTCCCTCCATCCTCCCCACCACCACCAGGATGGTCCCTTCCATACCTCACAGGGGGTCGGCTGCGCCCCTGCCTTGATCTTCAGGCAGGATATGCAGAGTCCGGACCCTCAGATTGCGAGCTACGGACGGGGCCTACGCCAAAGAACTTTATTGCTTGCTGGGTTGTTAATAAATGGATAATTGTCACTATATCTACTCTCCCGAGTCTTTCTGGTAGAAATGGAAATTTAGTGGGGTCGCTGTTAAGAAAATATTGCAACGCAAATAAAGGTTTTCTTAATGCAATGTTTTTGTTCTTTGATTTTAAGCTGAAACTATGGATTTTAATAATTATCTTCTCTTTCTCCATCAGTTATGTAAAAGATTAATGATAAATTTTTAATAGATGTATTATAAAAAGTATTTAGCACATGTATTTGAGATAGACTATGTATATTTACTGGTGGACAGACTCAGACTGTTTTTTATGCCATATTCTTTTTACATGCAATCAGTTTACTTTATTTAGACCTTGATTATCTATTAGGCTAGTGCATTTGGTTTTATTGTCATAGGTTTTGCTTCAGGACCTATAGATTTACATTAGATGTAGTGGTGATCCAACACAATACCAAACCCTCTAGACACTATTTTATTTTACCTTGCAAAATTGTCTTTTCAGTTTTTGGGCATCAGACAAACTGTGTGTTTGGCATCCGCGTATTTGGACTACAGCTTTTACTAAATTTATACGAATTTGCACTAGGGCTGTCACTTTTGAGAAAAATCAAATTCGAACGGATATCAAATATCAAGCAATGTATTAGAATATATTCTAATACTATATATTCTAAATATATTTGGGCCTACTCTACAATACGTTTAGAGCGCCCGCTACTGGATGAGATGACAAACAATAAAATAAAAAACAAACGGTCTAATCATAGACTGTAAAAAATGCGCTACACATGGCACTTTAAAAACCGGATAGTTTATTTATTGTTCGATTACGAATATTTCACGTCATGTTCGAATGTATATATTCGAATAGCGAATAAAAAGTAACAGCCCTAATTTGCATTAAGATTTTTTTTAAGCCTATTTATTTTCCTATGGGCTATTAGCTTTTGACTATATGGTTTGTTATATTTTGAGCATTTGCCAGACCTCTGTGACCCATTTTCCGATTGTAACCCACTGATTGAGAACCACTGATATATAATCAATGGAGATATAAGATCACACATACAGGCACAGATATCCGTTGGCTGAGAAAATCTGATGGATGATTATTATAGGATGTCCGTCTTTGCACCCACACACAGCACTGATGCCCTTCTATTTTCAGTGTTGCAGTGATTAGCCTCTTTAATCAGAGCTGACGGCGAGAGCCAAAGAGAGATGTCATATTGAAATACTGCACAGATGGATTGGAGCCGGAATATGTTTATGAGTGACGGAGGCGTGTAGGAGTGTGTGTGTGTGTGTGTGCGTGTCTGTGTGTGTGTGATCATGTGGGTGTGTCATTTCCAGTCACTAGTTCACTGCCAGTAGAAAAGAAAAATATATATAATTTATAGGAGTCAGTGTGAATATCATGATCTCACACAAACTCTCTGTAAGAGAAACTCTCTAAAGAGAAATGATGCAATTCATCTTCCTCCCTGCCCCCTCCTTCATCATTTCTTGGACTGAAGCTCCTAAATATGATTGTAATAGTTTTTTTGATCCCTCTCCAGGGATGTTTTTGATGAAATGGTTGTGTTGAGATGTGTTGTTTAGATCTGACAGTATGCAGAAGTGGAGCACAGAGGAGGTCAGCACTTACTGTATCATTCTCTCCTCCTCTGCACTTACAGGCATTAATATTACATGAGCATGAAAGACTGAGCGTTAGTCCTCTGAATGTATTCGGCACAGTTCACCACTGTTCTCTAACCTTATGAAATACATGGAGATTTATGACAGTTCATTGTCACATGATTCAGCCAGTGCCTTGCAATTAGCCTTCATTCAATAGATGAAGCTTTTTCTGGGTGAACTTGAGGTGCTGAGTTTTGAATATGCATAAGCACTATGATATTTGAGAGGAGCTTAGATTTTGGACTTTTGTGTTTATGCCTATATATATATATATATATTTATTTATATAGAGAGTAGACAGCTCCATATACACCAATTGGTTTGAGTAGTTTGATTCCAGCAGCCACAGTTACACTACCTCTCTGAATTAGTTTTTAAAATAAAATAATATTTATTCATCAAGGAAGTGATCACACTTGACAGTAAAGACAGACTTATTTTGAACTTTCTAGTCACATCAAAAAATAATTGATCACAGTTTCCACAAAAATATTAGGCAGCACTGTTTTCAACACGGATAAAATTCAGAAATGTTTCTTGAGCAAATCAGGATATTAGAATACTTTCTGAAAGCTCATGTGACTGAAGACTGGAGTAATGATGCTGAAAATGCAGCTTTGATCCTCTTGTTTGGTGTGTATAGGGTTCGGATGGTAGCCTTCACAATTATTCAAGAGCAATCGCACCAGGGTTCGTTTTAATCCAACCAAACATGCCAAGTAATAGCAAAAGGCTTTTTCCTGGCATGCCTCCCGTGCAGGTCACATTTGTGCAATCTCTTTCTGATTGTAGATGCAAGCACTTATAGCAGATCCTTTGATGAAATCGTGGGGTTCGTGGAGACATGATGACTCTGCTCTTGGGCTGAATTCGCTGGGACGGCCTGTCCTGAACAAATTGGCAGTCGTTTGAAATCCGCACCACTTGTTGATTATTTGTGTCACAGTGGAATGTTGTTTCAAATAATTTGGAGATCTTTTTAAATCCCTTGCTACTCATAGGCATCCACAGCCTTTTTTGTCTGAAGGCCTTGTAGCACTGGTGGTATAATGACAACACACACATTAGCAGGGAGTTTGATTGACAGGGGATCTGACCAATCATACTTCGCCATCCTCCATTTTGTCCGACAAAGCAGTCAGGAGAGTTAGTAGATTAACAATTCATGTTTATTTGATGCTATGAATGAACTAGAAGGAAGAGATGATCGGTTCACGAGTAGCTTTAACAGAGGATCTGTCACGACACATTAAAGAGCCACAAAACGGTATTTATTGTTTAAATTTCTTTAAAAAAATGACCAAATTTGAAAGGTGAGACTTTGTTTAATATCAAAAGTAACCTGGTCTGTCCTGTCTGTCAGTGTGTTGTCAGTGTCCTCTTTGCGTGTGTGTGTGTGTGTGTTTCACTGCGTGAGAGTGGCGTGGCTTGTCGGACTTAGCGACAGTAACTAAGGGGGGTGGGTCTTTATGAACGGTCAATTGCAAAAGGAACACCATACACTAGATATGATTTAAATAAAACCAGTTCCAGGTTCTCATCAATTTTTTTAAATATTTAAAGTGTGAAATTTCTACAAAATGTCATTTGATAAAGAGTATCATCTTTTTTGAAAGGCACTGTTTCAAAGAGGATTGAAATTTTGCTCGTCAAAAAAGTATTTCCATGGGATGTACTTTTTTTTCACATGACTGTAAATGTAACTTGCCACAATGTCTGAGACAACTTCCCTTTCTTGTTGACATCCATAGTGTGTAACTAACACTTTTTTTTCCTCTTAGCAAGATTTTGTTATATATTTTTAAATTGCTACTATTATTATTATTTTATTTTTATTTTTCTCTCAGCAATATATATTTTTTTATATTACTCTTTTTTTTTTGGTCACAGGACATGTATTATTTGTCACATGTTTTTTTTTGTGTGTGTGGTCCCAATTAAGGCGATTACCTATTTCTATTTAAAATTGACGCTATTAATAAATTAATTTGGAGCAGCTATTTTCAGTGTGCGGACTTCACGCTTCTTCTTTTTTCGTTTATGTTACTTAGTTGTCCTGCACCTGAGTCCAATCTGGGTGTTTGGGATGTACACACCAGCTTTTTTCTTTATTTTTGTAACTAACTTGCCAAAGCCAATCCGGCAGTGTTTGAGGAGGCCAGAAGTCCACTGCTCAGTGCTCACGGTCCAATGCAAGCTCAAATAAATCTAGTCTCATAGGCCTACTTGGAAGAGTTTGCTGGGTAATTTTCAGGCCAGGCTGCACAGACTGTGATTAATAATACAAGCAATGTTGAGCAGTCTCTTAGTGTTTACATATTGATCATTCCTTTTCAGTCAAATAGTGAATTATCCATCAAACGTCCCTCTGGATCTGGGTGGACAGATGACTAGTGAGCCATCACAACTAAATATTCTGCTATTCATTTTCATAACTAATGTCAATGTTCTGAGCCTGTCAGCAGTTCAGAAACTAATTCTGAGGAAAATTAAAAGAGGAATGTCATCAAAAGCTGAGCCATTTTTAAAGGGATAGTTATGTTGGCTGGACAAAGCTGGCATACTGAAATCCTATTTCTTCTTCGACTAAATTTAGTCAATATCTCCTATAGAGCCTTAAAGCTACAGCAACAAATTCGGATCAGACCTTCAGACTGTTCTGACTCAGGTTGATATATCTTTTCTAAATGATCGGACTTACGTTTTTCGTTAAACGGACAATCAAATCTTAGAAAAAGCCCATAGACCTTTGAAGAGTAGGCCTAGTCTATTTAAGCTTCATCCACCAAGTAGCCTATCTATCACTAGCAAACCTAGCGCACCTAGCTTAGAACATCCTAGCAATGAGTTAAACTAAAACATACTATTAATATGCTAATTCATGCTAGGCAGTAACATGTTAAGTGTTAAACATGCTTGCAACATGTTAACAATGTGCTAAATCATGCTAACAACATGTTAAACCATACTAGCAATGTGCTAATGCATATTAGCAATGTGCTACAACATGCTAGCAACATGTTAATTAATGCTAGCAATGTGGTAATACACATTGCTAGCATTAGCAATGTGTATAATACACACATAGCATTAATACACATAATGTGCTAATTAATAATGCTAGCAATGTATTGACTTTGATATTCAATATTGAATTATTAACATGATAAGACATGCTAGCAAATGTTAAATCATGCTAGTAATGTCCTTAAACATGCTTGCAAAATGTTAAATTATGCTAGAAATGTGTTCAAACAGGTTAGCAACATGCTCATTCATATCAGCTACGCGCTAAAACATGTTAACCAAATGCTAAAACATGATAGCAGTGTGCTAAAACATGCTAGCCACATGTTAAAACATGATAGCAGTGTGCTAAAAACATGTTAGCGTGTTAAAATGTTTACAAGAAGTGTGTTAAAACATGCTAGTAAAGTGATAAAACATGCTTGCAACATGTTAGCAGTTGGTAAGTAAGACATGTTCGTAACATGTTAATTCATGCTAGCAAAATGTTAAATAGTGGTAGACACATGCTAAGACAAGCTAACAACATGATAAAACATAAAACATTAAAAATTAACATAATATTTGTCCCGACAAACTTTAATTTATAGTTCTAGTTGATGTCTAAACCCCTTGAATTAAAAAATATATTTTGTTGATTTTCTCTAGCCTGTATACCCAGATTTCTACTACATCAGTCTCTGACCCTTGTGAGAAACAAAGCTGTAGTCAAAAGTCATAGACACAACATTGCTGTCGGCATGGGAATTAAACAAGAGCAAAACAGGTTAATCTTCACCTCTCTTTCCTTTAGTCACCTAATAGGCCTACTATGAAAGGCGACTGGATTTGTGTGATCAAACAGACTCTTAACATGTGTCGACGTTAATATCACAGTCACAGGAGCCGTGAACTCCCTCAACCTTAGATTTCAGGAGCAGGAAGACTCATGTCTGCCCCATTTCCAGAGGATTTGTCTTTCTTATTGAAGTAAATATTAGATCTCGTTAACGGGGCATGTTGTTTTGTGATTTGCTAAACCATCACATGATTTCAAAAGGCATGAGGGGCTGAAAGGAATAAAACTGCCTTTTCATTAGGCTATATTTGTGGAGTTAAATGTGCTGTATAATTAGCAAAAGCTAAAATAATGCCTTGTTGATGATGTTCACGTGTCTTTGTGAGAATGAAGGCATTCTTCACTGCCTTGCGTTAGATTCCTTTTCAAGAATTTAATTTAGGCTAATTAAGCAACATTTAGAAAAACTTTTATTTTTAGGGTGGTTTTAATACAGCGTTGTTTAGCCAAGAACGAGTGTCGTTTGTAACATATTACTGTAAAACGGCTCAATTAATCTAAGAGGTTTGCTCTTCATTAGCAAAGCAAACAGCATCAGGAGAAGTGATACTCACATCATTCTGCATTTGAAACTCTTTAATTTTCATTGCTCTCTGAGGAAATCCGTCTCTATTTATGCGCCATTCATCACTTGTCATTTCACAGAGCTGCTTTGCTCTGAAGTATTTCAAAGCATGTTAAGCTCACCAAAACAAACTACACTCTCATTTTGGCTGAGCTTATGAACGTAATCAGTTTGATGCATTCGGTTGGGTAATAATATAAATAAACGTCCCCTCATGCATATAAAACTGATCTTTAAATTACATGTAGCCTAACACAAGTCAAATACACTCGTATAGGGGTGTGTTCACTTCACTTGTGGCAGGTTTGGATAGATTAAAACACAAGCCGACTAAGCTTGGTGAAAAGATTTTTTTTTTTTTTTTTTGCATCTTTAGGTTCACTGTAAAAAAAAATATTTTCATGATGTGTTATCATAACTTTTGATCTTTTTGTCAAATCAACTTTCGAAAACTACCAAAATGTGTGAAGATAACATACTAATTCGAGTTTCTGTATTAGTGTGTGTGTGTGTGTGTGTGTGTGTGTGGAAAAACACTAAATTATTATTTTTTAGTTCCCATGAGGAAAACCGCTTATAACTCATATTAGATTGTTTTTGTAATGTAAAAATGCTGAAAGTTTTCTGTGATGGGGAGAGAATATACAGTTTGTACAGTATAAAAACCATTAAGTCTATAGAATATCCCCATATAAAGCTTTGTGTGTGTGTGTGTGTGTGTGTGTGTGTGTGTGTGTGTGTGTTTGTAAAATATGTTTTTATATAAAAGTATTTTAATAGATGGATATAAAGTTATATAAAGGATTAAAATGTTATATACCATATTTTCAACACATTGTGGTGTCTGTAGTATAATGTGTATATACTATAATAATCGTGTTTATTTAAAAAAATATTTTGCCATATGGAAAGACTGAATAAATATTTTATTCATTGTGATGATGACATGCCCTCCAGCAAAACTGTCAGCGTTCCATAACGTTAAAATGGCATGAATGAAACTTGATTCTGTTCACTTGTTTTCTTCAAGTGATGTGCAAAGTGTTTTAGGAGTAGTTTCTGAGTCTGAGGGTCGTAATGAAGGAAAACAGAATGTAGAGATAAAAGAATGATGAGGTGGTAGGTGGTTATTAAATAAATATGAGCCAAACCGCGCAAGCTGTGCTTTTAAACGCCGGTGAAAGAGGAGCAGAAGCACCTGTGATGGACACATCGCTCCGATGACCTGCAAGAAATCTGCAGGTAAAAATAAAAACACTGCTTTTAAAAGTTTACTTTTAGTTTTAGAGACATAGACTTAAAATAGAGCAAAGAGTTAATACGCTGTGCGTTTGCAGGAGAAAACATCTTTTTTGAAAAGTGAACACACTCCAGACAGACTAGTGCTAAAATGTTCTATTGTTTTAGGATTATTTATCAGAATAGCTTAAAAGCTTATTGCTTCTGCTTATTTGCAAAAGCCATTTTTGCTTTTTTTGGCCATTTAAAAGTTATGGAACATGATGGATGAAAAAGTTATATCAATGTGTGAGAGCGAGAAAGAAATAAAGACTTAGACATTAGCGCCATCTGTTGTTTCTAAACATTATTGTCAAACAGCATTATCACACAAAAAATAAGTGATCTTCACAATCGTGTTATGCAATTATCGAAGCCTGCATTGTATTTTCAGAATATAAAAAACTTTTTTTTTTACAATCGTGTTTTCAATCTAAAAATAAAAGAACCAATTAAAAGCAAAAAAAAAAAAAGTGGAAAGGGTTCCAATAAAAATGGAATACAACGACTAAATTAATTATAAAATATAAAAAAGCCTAATATAAAATATACAAAATATGTATTACAAAACAATTTGGTTTAGGCATTACAGTATATCGAAATACCACAAATTGATATGATTGTGGTGTCATTTAATGAAACATATTAATAAAATATTACGTCATTGCATATTTCATAAATGCTCAGTCCCACTTGTTATCAATTATTATTACTTAACTAAATGGCAAGCAAAAAAGACAGGATACAAATGAAATTACAAAGTTACGGTAGTCATCGCTCACGAAGGATTGATGAATTTTTTCTTGCTTGTTTTTGCTGTTGTTGTCCCACCCAAAAATATTAAAATAAAGAAATATTAATATTGTAAGTAGGAAAATCCTATAATTAATTTAACAGTTAAAACAACAATATTCTGTTTAAACATTTCGATTAGAGATTGTTATTGTAATATATCTTGATGTGATAAATTGTTTAAAATCCACATAACTCTGATGATGTGATAATATAAAAGTAATACATATGATTTTCATCTTTATAAATAATTTAATATGATATATTATATAAAATGCTACAGGTCTCTAGATACTATGGGAATGACCGTAATCTCAAGAAACTGTGCTCTCCATATCATAATAAAGGCCTGATGTCACACGGCGGCCATCTTGCCACAGGGGGCTCGGTCACTCGTAACATTGTGTTTTAATGGTGCATGTAGTTTTTATATAACCATAACTTGCTCAATTTTCTACCGATTTTCAAACGGTTTGGTTTGTTATAAACGTCAGAGATGTAGTTATGACACTGCATACATATGAATAATTATAACAATGCACTTCCATATGAAAATATCCTTGAACAGAACTAGATAGGTGCAATTAATATTACACACACAAAGTATTTATGTTAAATCAATATATAGGCTACTAAAACTCAGTGTACAGAATGGAAACATGACTATAATATATATATATTAATATATTTATATATACACACACACTCTTTTGTAATCTGAATATTACTATTATAATAAAATAATTTGAATTATTACATGCTATTTTCTTTCTGCCGGATAACAAGCATCTCTGAACTGACCATATTTCAGCCCTTTAGGTCACTTGATATGACTTTAGAAGCACAACTGAGCCCTAGCACCAGGTCTTGTGAAGCTGTGTGCAAATGCAGATCAATATAGAATGAAAATTAGTACTTTAGACCATTATTTGCCAAGGTATAGTCATGCGTATTGTAAAATGCCCTATGGAAAATCCCCATAGGACTTTTGGTTACCCAAAATGCATACTGACAATAAAAGGCTTACTGTGTGGCAACCTCTTTGTGTAGAATCATAATGAAATCAAATCAAATGAAAGGTAACACTCTGATGTTACTTGTTACAGACTATTTGGATTGTATGTCAGGGGGTTCTGATATAGAATGAATGCACAAAATATGGAATAATTACACAAAAGTCCTCAATGTTTAAACTATTATAAAAGTGTCATTTATTTGCAAAAAATAAATAAATAGGTACATGATTCCTCTTTACAAATATCCATGTGGTGCAGCCTTAACTTAAAAAACAGGGACACAACTAATTTTAGCAGCATATGGTGGTGGCTGTCTATGCCATACTGCATCTCGCCGATGTGCTCCCCTAACACAAACACATCCTCTGAACCGATCCTTTTTCGGACAATGTAAACAACCTCAAGCAGTTTGATGGGCTGTGATCGTCTGGTACTTCCTGATGCCTGCCGAATGACCCACTCTGCTGCCCTGACGACCCTGACTGTGCCTTCTGATGGAATCACAAGAACTCCATTGTTTTTTAAAGTCAGCCGGTGGTAGCTCTGGTCCTTGATGGCAGATGCAGCATCTGTCACCAGGCTGGCACAGCAGACATCACAGGACAGCTTCTTGAGAGCTCGTTGCACAACAAATCCTGCACAACAATTTGACTATTGGCACTTTCGGTTATAGGCAAAATCGACTTTCAGTTAGCCTTTACCTGAAATGTACACGAGAGCGTTGTCCACAAGCCCATCGAAGCGGACGGGAAGGTAGCTGTGGTCATGTACTAGGGCAGGAATGTCAGCAAACGGGGATGGAAGATCTTCTCCTCCTGCTGCAGAGGACATATCTACAGCTGACAGGCTTGTAGAGGTGTCGATGACAGCTGGTAGGGACTCGGTGTCATCCTGTGCCGTCACATTGCCTCTGCATGCTTTAACAACCCCACACCGGGTCATCAGCTTCCTAAAGATGTACTTGAACTGGCTGGCATTAGGGTTGTTATTCCAGCCACCTTAAAAAAATAAAATAATTATGCTTAAAAAAATAAAAAGACAAATTAGAACTAACCACCCCTGAATGATCTTTCCACATAAAATAAGTTGAATTACATTATCATACAATTCAGACTGTATCAGTGATGATAAATTCTGCAAACAAATAGTCAAACACAGGCATTTTTCATAATACTCAAAATGGTTTGTGACATTTTACCAAAAATAAAAAACACATGGACCGACAAACTGAAAACAATCCAAGCATTTGCGGACACTGTGTCACTTAGTGTTGCGGCTGGTAAATATAAATGATGAAACCCTACCAGATGCTCTGATGGAGTTGAAGAGAAGCTCCGAGTGGTCCTGGCTGAACCTGTAGGTCAGGACATATCGCTGTCCTTCAAGCAGCACAGGAACCATCGACATCAACCTGTCAATGTTTATGATGAAGCCCAGGACAGAGAGGAACCTTCAAAAGCAAATACTGTATTACTATGATGATCCTGACAAAACAGGACACAAGAAAGCAGGAAGGCAAACTGACGGTATAGGGTGACTAGTAAAGCTGACTAGTTTGCATCCCTGACCTTAAAAGTATAATCAGTGTGAGGTTCAGGATCCTTAAAATTACTTTTAGGACACTAAACCTTCTTGAATCACTTTACAACATAACATGCAGACCATATAGAGATGCCGGTAGACGGCATCTGGGGTGAAAAAAACTGAATACAAGAGAATTGTAACTGAAACAAATTTGCACAGCAAACAAATTGGAGCAAGATAGTGATAATAATAATACGTACCACACCATGAACTTGACGTAGACCGAAAAGAGCATCTTATGAACTCAATGCAGACAGAACCGAACATCTGACAGGACAGAGCATCTGAACTCGATGCAGAAGATAGATAAACAAGAGAACAGAGCATCTCATGAACTTATATCATGGACTTGAGGGATGCACTGAAACAAGTAGAGTTTTACCTTAGATAATTTAGATAATTGTAAATTGACTACTTGTATACATCTAACAAAGAATAAAATAAACCTATATTTTATAAATCAGCAGTCTCCTTCTGATAAATTAATTATAATAAAGAATTCGTACCGGGTATTGGCAGCTACAAATGGTGTCACTGCATCACTAATACAAGTCACTATTTTAAAATACCTCTTTGTTCGGTAAAGGGGTTTGCCATCTTCCATCTTCAAACTGAGCAAACCAAGTTACGTGTCTCATACTACTGCTTTCTTAATGCCAGATCAAACTCTTTTAATTTACCGGTAAGCGCCACTTGAGGATCTTGATAAGATTCTTTTTTAACACTACTTCCCGAACTTGAATCACTGGACGCAACTTCTGTGTCAATTTCAGTGTCGCCCACATGCTCTAATACCGGTTCTGGGAATATACCTACCTCTACCAAGGTAATTTGGTAATTTAATTTAATATAATTTCTTACATAGTTCATCTTTTATTACCCGTTTCTGGGCTGCCCTAGCAACCGTTATATTATAAAAGTCAGCAATTACAAGCAGATCTTTCTTTCTACAACGATTGAATTCCTCCAACGTAGGAGACAGCGTAAATTTGATCAAATCGAAATCCATATTTTTTAACAATATGCAACTTCCTCACCCACCAAAGTTTAAGGCAGCCAAACAAAATTATGCTTTTACATCGACAAAAAATAAAAACACGATTCTGAATTATGGAAACATTGCACACTTAATAATTACGCCCTGGAACGTAACAGTACCCCCTGGCTTTTGACAATTCCTAGAACCAAGGGGGCTTTGAACCCTTTTGGCTCTGGTATTGCGACTGTTCAAGATGTCAAAAAGCCTGTCTTATCTATAAACAAATATCTAAATTAACTGGAAGCATTGAAATCATCACTATAACTGAGTGTCAACAGGTCTCAGATAATAAACACCAAGTATGAGACATAGTTTGATTTCTCTCCATTTCCTCTGTGGCTATGCTTTTTAAAATTAAATTGCTGCACTGCTTTAAACCTGTAAATCTGAGATGTGACAACAATAAGGGTGCTTCTGAGGTAAGAATGAGGTAGGTATAAACAGTTTATCCAAATTCTTGCATAGTGTTGAATTTGAGGATTGTCATAATTATTTATGGCAGCAGCTATGTCACCCTGTACCCCAAGACTGGTTGCCCACTGAAGCTAAGCAGCGCTGAGTCTGGTTAGTACCTGGATGGGAGACCTCCTGAGAAAACCAGGTTGCTGCTGGTAGATGTGTTAGTGAGGCCAGCAGGGGGCGCTCACCCTGTGGTCTCTGTGGGTCCTAACGACCCAGTAAAGTGAAGGGGACACAATACTGTTAAAGAGACGTTAAACCGAGGTCCTGACTCTCTGTGGTCATTAAAAATCCCAGGATGTCCTTCGGACATAGAGTAGGGGTGTAACCCCAGTGTCCTGGCCAAATTTGCCCCTTGGCCTCTGTCCATCATGGCCTCCTAATCATCCCCATATACTGATTGGCTTCAATACTGTCTCCTCTCCACCAGTAAGCTGGTGTGTGGTGGGCGTTCTGGCGCAATATGGCTGCCGTCGCATCATCCAGGTGGAGCTGCACATTGGTGGTGGTTGAGGAGATTCCCCCTTCCATATGTGAAGCGCTTTGAGGTCCCAGAAAAAGCGCTATATAAATGTAACAAATTACTATTTAATCGTTCCCGATTGCCCAAATTGAAAAAAAGAAAAGAAAAAGGGTTAATCCTGGTGGCATTCACATTTTAACAAACACCCTTTGGGGTTGCTGACCAACAGACCAACCACAAAGGGATGGTGGGTGTTAAAGTGGTTAAAGCAATTAATCTTTCAAATGTTGGAAATGATTTTGGTCATGTTCATCTTGGCCCTCTTTTCTCTCCTCAAGGCATTACTCTTCTCCCGCTGCAGTTTCCTCACTCTCGCGGAGGCTTCTTCAAGTTTGGCCTTTACAGCCTTAGGGCAAGCAGGCAATGAATACAAGTGGTCAGTGGCCTGCCGCTTGCAGCTCAAACTCCTCTCTCCAGCGGCTCCCTGTTGTTTTGCCAAAATATACAAATATATAAATTATATATGGAAATTAATAAATGACTTTTTTAACAATTCAATCTTCCCTTTTAGATTCTGTGAGCCTAAATACAGAATCTCCAATTCTCCAACAGAAAACACAACAGCATACATTTAAGAAATTGTATAGGCTTGTCCACTTATAAGGCAAACATATGTTTTGTGGCTCTGGACAAAAATGGCTCTTTTGTGATTGTAAAGGTTGCCTACTAGGGGTGTCACGATTCTCCAAATCCTCGATTCGATTACATTTTCGATTCTAAAATCACAGTTCGATTCGATTCTCGGTTTTTATTCTTTTTTTTTTTTTAAGCACAGGTTGCTATGCCATTTTTAGACCAAACTTGTATGCATAATATCTGACCTTTGTTCGCAATGTACCACACTACATTGTCAAATTTAAAACATTTATTAAGAACATAATGTAACAATACTTCTTCAGTCAATTGGAAACTTAAGCTAAATAACCTGCGATCTAGTTTCTCTTTTGTAACTGCAGTCTTCTTCACAGAAGATTACATTCAAGTTCACAACAAAACAAACAAACAAACAGTTTAACAGATAAATATATGCGTCGCGCAGAGCCACGTCTTTAAAATTCTAACACTTTATTCTCTGAGTGTACACACACATATATATACACACACACACATCGGCGGCGCCATTCGCCGTCTGTCCGCGGCGCCCAGCAACGGCTCAGGACCTTGTTCAAAATGAATCCTGCCGCGCCAGAGAGCGCCATTCACATAGTTTTATATTACATTTATTATAAATGAATACATTTTATATACATTTATTTGTCTCAAATCGTCGTTATGACTTTGCTGCAATTTAAATGTTTTACATTCATTTACAGAAATCAGCTGGTTGAATGAAAATTGCTGATGTTATCGGATTTTCAGTATACATTCAGTTAACGGACGCTCTCTGAGATAGAGATGAAGTGCAGACTAAGCAACGTTGTACAGTAGCCTCATAACATAAACATGAGTTCCATAATGTCCTTAAACACAATATTGCAGGCCACATGAAAGTGCGCGTCCGGTGTACGATACCTCGAGTTGTCATAGACGCGCCGCGGCGCTTCTCGTCCGGTGTGTGCGATACCTCGAGTAACTTGTCATAGACGCGCGCTTATCGTCGGGTGTGCGGCCCCCAGAGGAGGTTGACTCGCAGCATTTCAACACGCGTTTTTTTCTGCTTGACAAGCCGACCGAACGTGACATGGAGGCGTGGCAGCATCGACGATTCCATTTTTGAATTCGATGATCGAGATTGTGACTTAATTTCGATCGAAATCGTGACACCCTTATTGCCTACCCTTGGTTTAAGTTTCAATGTTCAAACGTTTATTAATTTAAGTGTATGAGGGACGAAGCAAGTGAGATAGCCAGTAGTTCTCAAACTTTTTACACAGAGTACCACCTCAAATAATATTGGGCTCTAAGACTACTAACACCATATATCTTTCTGGGTACCACCAAGATAAAGGATTTAATATAACAAGCCACATGATGCTCTCATTTGTTCGTAACAAGCCATATGATGGTCTCATTTGTTTGACCTTCCACATGCAAACACTCACAACATCAGGTTGAGGTACTTTCTTAGACAAGTCCAATGGCAGGTTGTCTTCCGCTCTTCTAGAGGTGGTTGCACTTCTTGTTGCTACCAGCTAAAATAAAGTAAAGAAGTTTAGAGTGTCTAAAATGTGTTGTAATAAACTACACATTACATAATTTGCAGGGAAAAAAAACTAAAGTGAAATTTAATCACATATTGATATATCAATCTTATACACCTTGAATTATTGTTGGTCAATGATACACATACCTTTGAATATGAGCTGGAAAGTTGAAAATGCTTGGCACAACACCAACTTTAAGCCGGACAGTCTGCCCCGTTCTGTCAAAGTCCTCACTCCTGAAGTGCTCACTGCAAAGCAGTGTCCTGTCAGAGGCAACAAATCCATCCCTTCTTAGAGCAAGTTCCCACTGCCTCCTTATCTTTTCGGTTTTGGGAAACCTTAAAAACGTGAGAAATGTACCCAGATATATAAATTGTCAACATTTCCAACCCTTTTTTCCTTCTTGCAACATTAAGGGTGAGGACAAAAACACACACCTAAATTATCATATGTCTAGGGTAATTGTATGTAGTCTATGTATGTGTGCATGTATGTACTTTAGAATAAGACAACCACACTAAACAAGTTATAAAAAAGTGTGGAAAAGAAACATTCAGCGATTGTGTAAACAAAATTTAAAAAGCTTTGGGTCAACAACAATACTATTATGTCATAGCCTGGCTGTTCCTGTGTAACAGGACCTGATCCCAAATATAATCATAATATTGTCATATCCTACAGGTGAAAGGGTGATCCCACGGGCTCTCGTTTTGAGACTACGTTCATTGGAGCATCCGTAGGCTGCACAAAAGTCTGGCATCTTCTCTTATAAAGCCAGCAATTTCCTGTATCATAATGCAAGATGTTTTTAACAAACCAACCTGATTAAAAATCATGTGCAATATTGAAAAGAAAGAAAAATTCTGCCTCTCCCACTGATGTCTGCGTCACATCCTCTCATCCTCACACACACCTCTCTCTCTTTCTGTGGGTCTATGGAATTGTCAGTCAGCTGTCAACAAAGCTGACTTCATTCCAGCCTTTGCATCTCATTCTAATCTTAATATTTTAGGCTTGACTGAGACCTGGATTCGTCCAGAAGACTCAGCAACCCCTGCTGCTCTCTCTAACAACTTCTCTTTATCTCACACTCCTCGCCAGTCTGGGAGGGGTGGGGGCACAGGTCTGACTGGGGCACAGGGGGCACAACAACTTTAAATACTCAACCCTCTCCTCTCTATGCAATAACTACTCGTTTGAATATCATGCTATTACACTTACAACTCCCATTAAGATCCATATTGTAGTCATATATCGTCCCCCAGGTCAACTGGGAAGCTTTGTAGAAGAGCTGGATGTGCTGCTGTCTTCTTTCCCTGAGGATGGCACCCCACTTGTAGTCTTCGGTGATTTCAACATTCATCTAGAGAAGCCGAATGCAACAGACTTCATCTCTCTCCTAGCCTCATTCGATCTCAAACAGCTCATCACCACAGGTACTCACAAATCAGGCAACCAACTGGACCTGGTTTACACACGCAACTGCATCACGGACAACATTTTGGTGAAACCTCTCCATGTTTCTGATCATTTCCTCATTACTTTCAATCTACAACTCTCTACACATGCTCCACCAACCCCCATACCAGTTACTTTCAGGCGAAACCTGCGCTCACTCTCTCCCTCCCACCTTTCCTCTGCTGTGTCATCTTCTCTCCTCTCACCCTCACAATTCTCATCTCTGGATGTTAATACCGCAACAGATACTTTATGCTCCACTTTAACTTCTTCCTTAGACAATATCTGCCCTATCTCCTCCAGGCCAGCACACACTACTCCCTCTAACCCTTGGTTATCTGAGGTTCTTCGTGAACACCGGACCAAACTCAGGGCAACAGAGAAGAAATGGCGCAAATCAAAAGACACAACTGACCTTAGTATGTATCAATCTCTGCTCTCTTCCTTTTCTGCTGATGTTCATGCTGCAAAATCTTCTTATTTCCACAACAAGATCAACAGCTCCGCTAAACACACGAACACTTTTCAAGACATTCAACTCTCTACTCTGTCCACCTCCACCACCACCCACCTCCGCTTAAACTGCGGATGATTTTGCTAACTTCTTCACCAACAAAACAACAACTATCAGCAGTCAGTTCTCAGCTCCACACACACGTGAACCCAGTCCAACCCCTCCCACTCCCAAACACCTTCTCTCCTCCTTCTCTCCACTATCCGAGGAAGAGGTATCTAAACTTCTCCTCTCCAGTCATCCCACCACCTGCCCTCTAGATCCCATCCCCTCACACCTCCTACAAGCCATCTCTCCCACACTTCTACCAGCACTCACACACATCATCAACTCATCGCTCCACACTGGCACTTTTCCTACAGCATTCAAGCAGGCTCGGGTAACTCCACTGCTTAAGAAACCGACATTAAACACATCACTCTTAGAAAATTATAGACCTGTCCTCTCTCCCACCATTCATTGCGAAAACACTTGAACGAGTTGCCTTCAACCAAGTATCATCTTTCCTCTCTCTGACCAACCAACTAGATGTAAACCAATCTGGCTTCAAGAAAGGGCATTCAACCGAAACTGCATTGCTGTCAGTCACAGAAGCCCTACGGATCGCAAAAGCTGCCTCCAAATCATCAGTTCTCATTCTCCTGGATCTGTCTGCTGCCTTCGACACTGTGAATCATCAGATCCTCCTGTCCACCCTCTCATCACTGGGCCATCACAGGAACTCCTCTCCACTGGTTTGAGTCCTATCTCACAGGTAGGTCCTTCAGGGTCGCATGGAGAGGTGAGGTATCCAAAGCACATCAACTGACTACAGGGGTTCCTCAGGGTTCAGTTCTTGGACCGCTCCTCTTCTCCATTTTACACCACATCACTGGGACCCATCATACAGGCACATGGCTTCTCTTACCACTGCTATGCTGATGACACCCAGCTCTACCTCTTATTTCAACCTGATGATTCCACAGTAGCTGCACGTATCTCAAGCTGCCTGGCGGACATCTCGGCATGGATGAAGGAACATCACCTGCAGCTCAACCTGGCAAAGACTGAGCTTCTCGTCCTCCCTGCCAATTCGTCTCTACAGCACGACTTCACTATCCAGCTAGATTCAACTTTAATCACCCCATCAAGGTCGGTCAGAAACCTTGGAGTAAACACTCGATGAGCATCTGACCTTCACAGACCACATCACAAAGACAGCTCGATCATGCAGGTTTGCACTGCACAACATCAGGAAGATCAGGCCTTTCCTAACTGAGCATACAACACAACTTCTCGCCCAGGCCTTGGTGATCTCTAAACTTGATTACTGCAATGCTCTTCTGGCCGGTCTTCCATCATGTGCAACTAAACCTCTACAAATGATCCAGAATGCTGCAGCCCGTCTTGTCTTCAACGAGCCGAAAAGGGCCCACGTCACTCCTCTGTTCATCTCTCTGCACTGGCTACCACTCGCTGCTCGCATCAAGTTCAAGGCATTGACACTTGCTTACAGATCGACCACAGGCTCAGCTCCCTCGTACTTTCACTCGCTCCTACGAGTCTACATCCCTACCAGAAGCCTGCGATCGGTCAATGAGCGACGACTCGTGGTACCATCACAGAGAGCTACAAAATCACTCTCCAGAACATTCTCATTCGCGGTTCCATGTTGGTGGAATGATCTCCCTACCCTCGTCCGGAATGCAAAATCCCTGACTACATTCAAAAGACAACTGAAAACTCATCTCTTCCGTGAGCACTTGACATAAAAAAAAATATATATATATAAAAAAAAAACTTGTTTGGCTTATGCTACTCTGAGCAATGCCTGAACTTTGTATTTTGAGCACTTCTTGTGTTATTTTTGCCTCTTCACGATGACTCGCTTGCTGTAGTCCTCAGTTGTAAGTCGCTTTGGATAAAAGCGTCTGCTAAATGACTAAATGTAAATGTAAATGTGATGTAAAATCGCTGGGTAGCAGAAACTGTAACGTTAGATGCTCTAGGTCCTAGAGCATCTAACGTTACAGGTCAAAGCTTATTGTTATTAGCCAGCAACTAAGTACAACCACATCCAAAAATATTGTAATTTAGACAAAAGATTAGTTGTCATAAAATCGTTACTGGTGTCAGTAAAACCTTTATAATCGAACAGCTCGATTGTGATCTCTGCCTTGATTGATAACTTGCTCAAGTAACTATGATGCATGATTAAGTCGTTTTTCGAAAAGAAAATCTGCAATTTCAACATGTTCCAGCATTCATAATTATAGCCACGTTAATAACGTTTGTAAGAAACCAAACCGTTTGTAAATCCGTCAAGATTTCAGCGAGATAAGAGGATTTGTGTTCGTGCTGATCACTCACCTTACTTCAGATATCACAGAGCTCGCCAGAAAGCTTCCCTGTGACAAGATGGCCGCCGGTGATGCCGTTCATTTTGATTCTATGTACTGCATGTATGCAAATATATGTAGCCAATCTTGTAATGTTGTCTCAGTTACACTATTCCTAGCAGAACTTGTATTACTAAGTATCCTAATAATAGTCATTAATATTTTCTTTTCTTACTGTGAAAGGTGATCCCACGCGTTCTGGTTTGGAGGCTCCGTGCGTTGGTGCAGCCGTAGGCGGCACAACAATCAGGCATTTTCCACAAGCGTAATCAGAAGTTCTGTAAACAAAAAACCAACAAAGTAATCCAAATGTAAAGATGTTTATAAGAAACCAAACCACTTGGAAATCATATGTAACTCAAAGCTATGTTGAAACGAAAGACTAACCCTGCCTCTCCCACCAATTTACAATTGCTTGGTGACTCACTTACGACCTCTTCACTGCTAGCCAGCAAATAAATACAACCACATCCACAAAATGACATTTAGACAAAAGATTAGGTTGTCAAGAAACGTTGTTGGTCTCAGGAAACCTGTTAATAATTGAAAATGTCGACTGTGGTGTGGTATCACTTTAGAGTAGAGGGCAGCCATGAAACACACAGCTACGCTGCAATGTTAAGCGTTTCTCAAAACGTGAAGCTACAATTTAAACATCGGCATCAGCACAAATCATAGCCACGTTAATAAGGTTTGTAAGTTAATAAACCTAACCGTTTGTAAATCCGTCAAGAATTCAGCAAGTTACGAGCATTTTAGTTGGCGTATGTCACTCACCTTCCGTCCACAGCAGCAGGGAGCAGCAGCGAAGTCTCCTGACCTAAGATGGCCGCCAAGTGACGACACAGCTGACTCCGCCTTGAGCCATACATGTCTATGGTTCGTTCGAGGTGCTCTCTATCCCAACACTACATTTCCCAGAAAGCATCGGGACCGGAAGTGGCGTTACTGTATAGGTTGCGCTGCTACGTGTTCGGACAAGGCAGGAAGTTGACATGTCACAGTTGCTGCATTGTTTTTTACACATTGATTAATAAGAGATTTGCTTTAATAGTTGCTGATACTGCTGTCGAGCAGGTGAGTGTCATGTTTTTACACACTAAGAAGGAGCGACATTGTAGCTAACTGCTTTACAAGGTTTTTATGTAGGATCGAGCCGAGGCCCAGGTAGCATCATCACACACACACAGACACACACACACACACACACACACTGTAAAGCTTTGGGTTTTCCATTGTTTATGCTTAATAAAGCGTCTACTTTGAGACTAGCAGGTTAGTTACTGTATCATTGCTGTCAGTTGTCACCAAGGCCAGACTGTCTGTGTAAAGCAAGTAAGAGTGATATGACAGATCTAGGATCAGATTCAGCTCTGCATGTTTACATAGCAGGTCATATTTTTATAGGAAGCACAAGAACTAATGAGCTGATTAAGATTATTAAGCTTAATGCTTGACCAATAGATTATATCTTAGTTTTCTAGAAGTTTTCAGATAGAGACTCACAGGTACAGTCTATGTACTGTAATGAAATTGTAATTGAGTTTGACTTGTTATTCTTTTGCCAAAACATACTAAGCCATAGGCCTAATTGTTGATAATCACCCAGCCACTAAAAAACAGTCACATAATTTAAGCTTTGTATGATATATCTGGACTGGTCAAAAGTTTGGAAACATTACTCTTTTTATTTTTAAATAGAAATATTTTCTAACAATATATATCTTTACCATCACTTTTTATCAATTTAATACATCCTTGCTAAATTAAAGTATTAATTTCGTTCAAAAAAAGAAAGAAAAAATTTACTGACCCCAAACTTTTGAACGGTAGTGTATATTGTTACAAAATATTTATATTTTAAATAAATGCTGTTCTTTTTTATTATTATTATTTTTAAATACTTTTTATTCATTAAAGAATCCTGGGAAAAAAAGTATAACCGGTTATAAAAAATACTAAGCAGCACAACTGTTTCCGACATTGATAATAAATCAGCATATTAATGATTTTTGAAGGATCATGTAACACTGAAGAGTAATGATGCTGAAATTCAGCTTTGATCACAGGAATAAATAGTATATTCAAATAGAAAACCATTATTTTAATTGTAATAATATTTCACAATATTACAGATTTTCTCCTGTATTTTTGTTAAAATAAATACAGGCTTGATGAGCATAAGAGACCTCTTTCAAAAACATTAAAACTAGTAATGTTTCCAAACTTAACTGGTACTGTATGTCTTCTATACAACCAATAATTAGCATGTTGTGTTTTTTGTCATAACCACATTTCTCTCTCATCCCAGCAGTATGTTGCCGACGAGCTCCCCGCAGATCCAGCGAAACGGCAGCCTCAGCGAGCGGGATGCGGCGCGGCACACGGCCGGAGCCAAGCGCTACAAGTACCTGAGGAGACTCCTGCATTTCAGACAGATGGACTTCGAGTTCGCCATATGGCAGATGCTCTATCTGTTCACATCACCGCAGAAAGTGTACCGCAACTTCCACTACCGCAAACAAACTAAAGACCAGTGGGCCCGGGACGACCCTGCGTTCCTGGTGCTGCTTAGCATCTGGCTGTGTGGTGAGCACTTACGATTGACACATGAGACAGCTTTGGAAAGGAAACCTTCTTTTGCTAACTAATGTTATCTCTGCAGTGTCGACGGTGGGCTTTGGTCTGGTTCTAGACATGGGTTTTGTGGAGACGTTGAAGCTGTTGCTCTGGGTCGTTTTCATCGACTGCATCGGGGTTGGATTGCTCATATCCACACTCATGTGGTAAGGTGCCACACACACACACACACACGACCCAAGGGGGCCGGGCCGGGTTCAGACAGATATTTAGAAATGATGTTCGGGTTCGGGTCGGGCTCGGTCACATCAGTGCGATAAGGCATTGAACATTTTAAATTTAAATAAAGCTTATTATGTGTCACGCCTGTGTCAACGTGCATTTGTTGCCGCATGTGTGCTGATGCTACATTTCCGAATGCCTTCCTACAGTTGCTTAATAAAAGGGGGCTTTCCACACAAACAAACGTACATGTGTCATTAGTATGAGAAAATGAGATTTTATGCCTGTCGGGCTAGGGTCGGGTTCGGCTACTGCTCTGTATGGACGTGGGCCGGGCTCGGAAAGAAAAATGCGGCCCCATCTCCACACACATACACACACACAGGTTTGCACGTGACAAAAATGTGAGTAATGTCCTAAAAGTCAGCCTACTGTGATTTTGAGTGAGGATCACAGCTATAATCATGTCCTTAAGTCACCATAAAAATCAAAATTGACAGTTCTTATTTTTTTTACAGAATGTTACAGTGTTTATTATAAATGCTTTATCTGTGCACATCATTATTTGTTTCAAATTCATATGCCCTGGATATATTTAATTAAAAACCTAACCTCCCCTCCCCCTTGAAAACGTCATCTGTTCTCTTCATGACGTGTGTCTCGGCAGATCGTGGGACTAAACATCCTTCAGTACTGACTGAAAACTTGAAACTTCCTACAATCCAATCAATTCCCAAGGGCAAAATCAAGTCTGTCCTAATAATAAAACTAAATAATGATCACCCTACCACCAACAGTAGATAGTTTGAACTTGGGTAATACAAGCAAACTCTCAGTACTCAATCTAAGAGTACAGGCAGGAACATAAGGGTATATTATTCTGTAATATGAAGGTACTAAACCATGACAGGCCTTAAAAACTAGGACAAGTATTTTGAACTGAATGCGATACACAATAGGGAGCCAGTGCAGATGGGAGTGATGTAAACTAATTTTTTTGTTGAGCAACTGAGTTTTGAACTAGTGGGTAGGCTAGAAAACAAAGAGTTCAATAGTCTATGAGCGAAGTTATAAAAGCATGGATGACAGTTTCGGCATCTTTGAGATTTAGCGAACATCAAGGTGGAAAAAAATCAGGATTTAACAAGCTGGCTGATATGGGGATTCAAAGCATAATCTGGAATCAAATTGCGCATAATGGGTGAGGAATGAACTACAACTCCGTCATTATGAATGGAGAAGTCATGTTGGGAAATGACGAGGGATTTAGGGCTTACTAGCAGGATTTCTGTTTTGTCAGTATTCAGTTTTAAGAAGTTTTGAGCCATCCATACTTTGAGCTCTTGTAGGCAGGAAGTTATGGAAGAGGAAGGAAAAACAGAATTGGGTTGAACAGTAAAATAGATTTGTGTATCATCTGCGTAATTATGGAAATTAAGACCATGACGCTGTGTGATCTGACCAAGAGGAAGCATATAGATTCGACATAGAAGTGGATCAAGAACGAAATCCTTGAGGTACTCCACGGGAAACAGTGACAGAGCAAGATTTGTGTTTATTAATGCAAATAAATGGTTGCCTGTCTGAGAGATATGAAGTTAGCCACTGAAGACAGTACCAGTATTTATTGTACCAGTGATACCGATAGCCAGCTAAAAATAAATGTTATTCCAGAAGCTATTTCACTCGGATATACATCACAATAGGGAAGAAAATACTTAATTTCATGCCGACTTTAATGTTGAACTTGCTCATATGGTATTGATCCAGTTTCTATTTCTGGTTATGTTTTTTGTCTTTTTTTTTTATTGTAAAAATAAATTTTATTCCAGAAGCTATTTCACTCGGATATACATCACAATAGGGAAGAAAATACTTAATTTCATGCCGACTTTAATGTTGAACTTGCTCATATGGTATTGATCCAGTTTCTATTTCTGGGTTATGTTTTTTGTCTTTTTTTTTTATTGTTAATTTCAAAGTGCATTCTCAATTTTATTTGTAAAGTAAATTGTATTTTAGTTTTGTATTTTCTTTGACTGGCTGACTGTACGTTATCCTGCTTAATACATGATTACTTACCAAATAATGAAATGGACATGAAATATTGATCTTACTTATTTTATTATGTGATTATAATTAGGAAATCAATTTCCTGGGGTTGCCTGAATGTACAGTTTAGTGGTTATTATTATGCTATAATGTTATGCAAGTACTGTACTGTAGAATGACATAATAAATCACAATAATTTTACTAGAAAATGTCATGAAGAGTTTTTTTTTAATTGTAAAATTGTACAGTAATCCCTGTCTTTTCTTCTCCAGGTTTGTTACGAATAAATATCTGATGAAGCCGAGCAGAGATTATGATGTGGAGTGGGGCTACGCGTTTGACGTCCATCTAAATGCTTTCTACCCACTTCTGGTCATTCTGCACTTTTTACAGCTATTCTTCATCAACTGTAAGTAAAGATGTGTATACATGTATAATGAGCTCTACTGTTTTCAATTATAGACTCTGTGAACTCATCTTGCTCTCTTGACAGATGTTGTTGTTACGAGTTCAGACTGGTTCCTGGGTTATTTTGTGGGAAACACCTTGTGGCTTATTGCAATCGGTTACTATATTTACATCACATTCCTGGGCTACAATGGTAAGTATTGTGATAGCTAGTGTATTTTTTACTAGGGATGCACGATATATCAGCCACCATATCGGTTACCGACCGATATATGATCAGTTTTAATGTTATCGGTCCAATAATCGTGAAGCCGATAAATAATGGATTATTTCCTTCAGCTGAGACACTTCAGATGCGTTTTCTTCGCCATGATGGTTTTTGAATTGCTTGAAATATAAGTGGATCACTTCAAAAGAGAAAAATAAAGTAAAGTACAGCATGTGCAGTGCCTGTCTATCATATAGGCTACATAAAATTGTAATCAGACTCTTAAAAATTATTACAATATTTAGATTTATCGGCCAATATATCGGTTATCAGCTTTCAAATATAAACAATTATCGGTAATCGTATCGGCCAAAATCTTTTCTTAATTATTGATTCTTATTAAATTGCTTTATTTATTATATTGTGTGTATAGTTTAATTTAGCCACAAAACAAACTGAGACACTTGTAATTGTAACTTAAAATTGTATTCAGCCTCTCAAAAATTAGATTTAGATTTATCGGGCAATATATCGGTTATCGGCTTTCAAATATAAACAATTATCGGTTATCGTATCGGCCAAAAAAATTCAAATCACTGCATCCAAGTTTTTACCATCCGTAAATTCTTAACCTGAACATTGTCTAATTTTCTCTTCTTGTTTCTTTAGCGCTCCCGTTCTTAAAGAACACGGTGGTGCTTCTGTATCCCTTTGCTTTGCTCGGACTCCTGTATGTTCTCTCCATCTCACTTGGCTGGAACTTCACTAAAGGTCTCTGCTGGTTTTATAAGCACAGGGTCCAGTAGAGGACGCCAGAACACATGAAGGACATTGCAGTGCACTTGTGCTCTTAAAGATGGGTGGAAAAAGATTGGTGTCGCTCTTGGGACTTTCTGAAATTTTGTATTATCTGTAAATATCATTTTGGTTGTAGAGGAAAAGAGTTTCACTTGTTTATGGTGTCATGCCTTTTTTTTTCTCCTTAATTTGATACTCAACCCTCAATTAATGTTGTGATGTGGTTTTGAAAATGCAAACATGAGGAAAAGTGCATAATGTCTGCTTGGATGCTGCACTTTTTACTTGTGAGAATGTGTACAATAAAGATATTTTTAAAGAAACGGATTTGTAGTTTATTCAAATATTGCCATCTAATGCATGAAATGTAAATATATGAATCAAATCTATTTTCCATATTTTCCCTTTGTAGCTGCATATATGGTCATAATTAACATATCCTTGAAAATTGTAAGGGATTGTTTATTTTATTTTATTGAATTACAAAAGGTTCTAAAGAAATGTAACAAACAACAAAAATCCAGATAAAAAAACAATACTAACTACATAAAAATAAATATAACAAATATTTGTATCGATAATAAAATAAATACATTTTGAGGGCTGCTTGGAAATGTTGTGAGGTGTGCGCGAGCACCTCTGGATCTTCTCGCGCGCACTCAGTCATCGGCCACGCGCCTGCGCGCCCCTACCACTCGTGACGTCAGACAGCAGCATGGCGGCCAAGGTGACTCCAGCGACACTGTATTTGACTGAAAATTGGTGTTTCTCATTTTTATCCGACGACTCTTAATTGCAGTTGGTGTTTATGAGCGGGAGAAAAACTAATAGATGTAGAAATGAGACCTGTAGAGAGAGTGATTAAACGTTTTTAACGGACCGGCGCGAGCATCACTGAGCTTATCACTATCGGGCTGAGACTTTGACTGAATTGAGTATCTTCTGAGGATCATAAAACCATAAAAAAATATCTGAAATCTGCGTTAAACCGTATTAATCGGCTCTCTAACAGCCTTTTGTGTTGTTAGAGATGAGCTTTTGTTTATAAAGTGAAGTCAGGCGTGTAAGGATCATGCCGTGTGGGCGAAATTGGGCTCATTTTATTCTTCAGGGACTCAATGGCTTCATGTGTGTTTGTGTTGATGAATTAGTGGCTGGTTTATTTTTGGTTAACTTGTAATTTTTAAGAACGTAAATTAGTTTTGCATATATTCTGTGCAATATTTGTGAGCCAGGAAGTCCCAATGATATTTAATGTGCCCTTAAACCGCGTAGAGTATTTGGTATTTACGTGAGGATTTGGGAATAAATGTAGTTTTCTCAATATAACCCTCTCATCCTAGGAATGAAACTAACGAGTTTAGTCAAAGACACACCTGGTTCTGTTTGGTTAAAACATTCAGTACTTTTCTCTAGGTAGGGCAGGGCTGTTGTGACTATAATTATGAGTAAAAGCTCTTTAGTTTCGCATGCCATGGCCTTTAACCTTTTAATTATTTTGTGGCTTACAGGTGCAGTCAACCAAAAGGGCCGACCCCAACGAGCTGAAGGTCATCTTTCTAAAGGTAAGATTAAAGGAGTAGAAATCCTTCTTTATTTTGGTCTAATACCAGGTAATGATGGTTTGTTTCTAGTTTATACTGTAGTAAATTGAGTCCATTGAGCAGCTTTGCACTGGCTGTGCAACCTTAGATGCAAAAGTCGATAGTGTCATGACTTTGGTCTGTCATTTAATCTTTATTTCCTTAGTCACGCTGCATTTTTAACTGTCGCGGTGTTTGTCGGTAAGTTTAGGATGCTTAAGATGTCAAGTTCACTTCAATGTGCACATCATAACCATTTGGAGCCGTCTCCTTTTTCCAAAAGCAACACAGAGAGAGAGACTTGCATGCTTGGAAAAGTCTAGACGCCTGTGTGTGATTGTGATTAAACAGCTTGTGTGTGTGTATTCTTAATTTTCAAACATGAATATTAGGGAAACACTGTCTTTAAATGTCCTCCAGGGCTTTAATGTTTGTGTATGGATTTGCCATCACTTCTGCCGGTGAGATCTTGTGCGTCTGTCAGCCGAGAGTAGTTGTTTCTTGGGCCGCTTTGGTGTCTGGTAACAGTGACTTGTATGCGATGTGGCTCTATTAATAGGACTCAAGCATGTAAGATGGATATTTTGGAGGAAGACATGAATGTCACGGCAATAGATGGATGAGTGAAGAATGTCTTGATAAGGTCAGAGGGCATCTCCCGTCAACATTTTGTCCAGATATTTTTTCTCAAAACTGGAAAATACACAACTTGCTGGGCTCGTGAATATTATGTCACCTTTGCCTAGTTGATCCAGTAGACGGATGTTGGTACTTGTTGTTGTTACTAATCTAACCTTACCTTACGGTATTGGCACACTATGTATGATATGTATAAGCTATTGGACACCTTCATTTTCTTCGGGATCAATAAAATCTATCTATCTATCTATCTATCTATCTATCTATCTATCTATCTATCTATTTGATAAATAAGATTGTAGCTGGCTTGTTGCCAAAAACAGTTGCCAGTGTTATTTTACACGACGACAACCGTTTTTTTTCCCCGTTTTTTTTCCTTAACACTGGGGGAATGCATAATAATACTCTTAAAATATAGTTATAATGTTTTTTAAGCCCTGTTTTATGTATTGGTACATGACATTGATTTTTGAACCTTGTTTTTGAGGTTCAAAAAATAGCAATGTTTAATCATGCTTCATATCCAACACAAATGCTGTAATTGTGTGTTTTTCGTTATTATTTATTTTCCCCTCAGTATGCCAGTGTGGTGGAGAAGGATGGAGAGCGGTACATGACACCCACTGATTTTGTGCAGAGGTATTTGGGCCTCCACACGCAGCTCCACTACAACCCTAAAACTGTGCATCTGCTCGCCGGAGTGGCGGACACCACAAAAGATGGGTGAGACGAACATCATATTTTCTGTCTCTATTTATTCTGTGTTCTAATTATTGATGGTTTGATATGAAGCCTGAACCTTCAGATCAGCTCAGATCTAGAAGTTCACCCACTTTTGCATTATTTTCTGCTGTAGCAGCCAGATGCGAATGGGATCATTTTGAAAATGTATTGCACATACACTACTGTTCAAAAGTTTGGGGTCGTAAGATTTTTTAAAATGTTTTTGAAAGATCAAGGATGCATTTATTTGATCAAAAATACAGTAAAAACATTAATTATTTGAAATATTACAATTTAAAATAACTATTTTCTATTTTAATATATTTTAAAATGTAATTTATTGTTGTGATCAAAGCTGAATTTTCAGCATCATTACTCCAGTCTTCAGTGTCACATGATCCTTCAGAAATCATTCTAATATGATGATTTGAAACATTTCTGATTATTATTATTTTAAATACTTGTGCTTCTTAGAAAGTTCAAAAGAACAGCATTTTTTAAATAGAATTTTAGGAACATTATAATCATTTTTTTCCTTTTGTCCTTGCTGAATAAAAGTGTTAATTTCTTTAAAAATAAAAGCACTTTTGAATGGTAGTGTTCATGGCTTAATTTATTAAATTCAGTTTTGTACATTAAAATGTATGTAGTTGCAAGTGATTCAATTAATGTTGAGTTTAATAGAATTAAAAATTGAGGTTGTCCATGTCCTAATGTATGATTCTTCTGATTTTTTCTTTTAGGCTGATCTCATACCAAGAGTTTCTGGCCTTTGAGTCAGTGCTGTGTGTGCCTGATGGCCTCTTCATCGTGGCCTTCCAGCTGTTTGACAAGACGGGCACTGGAGATGTGTCCTTCGGTGAGAACAGTAGTGACTGTATATAAATGTTTAGTCTTATTTCTTCTGTACACTGTATTTGTGTGTGTGCTATGTATTTTTACATGCTAACATCAACCTCCATTAAAATCAAAACGGAGTCGAGGGTTTGTGTGGTGATGGAGTTTCCCATGTAGGTCGTTCCTGTTAATTCACTTATGAGGTTTCACTTAATGCTGCCTATGTGGACAACAAGGCAGCTCACAATGTTTTTGAACAGAGCCGTAGTGTTTTAGTCCCTTTTACAGAGTCAGCTGATCATAATATAGTTATGCTAGAAAAACAAGCAGCTTAACCTTGAACACACACACACACACATGTTCATATGTTCAGCAAAGCTATACAGCACTGTCAGTAATGCTGTAACGTCTAGTATGGACTGCGGGAGTGTAAATCTGTCCATGTTCGTGTGTTTACAGAGAATGTGCGTGATATCTTCAGCCAGACGACCGTGCACCACCACATCCCCTTCAACTGGGACTGTGAGTTCATCCGCTTGCATTTCGGCAATAGCAGAAACAAACGCCTCAGCTACCTGGAGTTCACCCAATTCCTGCAGGTACTACGCCAAACATTTATACATAAGAATATTTATTGTCATTGTATACACACAGTAGTACACATCAACAAAATGGAGTCAGCAGTTCTAAACAAGAGGCGTAAAACAAGTAATAATAAATAACAAGTAGAATAAAATAAACAATATAAATATAATTTAAACAACACACCGAATAAACAGTAGTTCAACCACAGTATAGTGTTATTGTAAAGTGAGGTAGTGCAAGAGTACTTTAAAGGGGTCATGAACTGGATTGTTTTATTATTTTATAATGTTGCCTGGGGTGCCCTTATAATGTTAGTATGGGTTTTACTTCAAAAATTGTCATAATTTGGAAATAAAAGGTATTTTTCCGAGCCTGATTTTAGCCTCTGATTTGAACGCTCTGTTTTAAGGGGCGTGTCTGCTGTGTGACTTCAGTGTAAACGCCCACTGCTGTGATTGGCTGACATGCTTGCATATGAAATAGCTAGTATTACATGACTATTACATCTATCAAGATTAACAAATCGTGAAAAGTATTGTTTAAAGCATTATATTTAAATCTATTCCATCATGTAAGGTTGCAGTGATGAGCATTGAGCAGATGACAGACAGACTGTTGATCGAGTGAATTAAAATATCTTATTGCAACGCTATTTTTGCACTCTCACGAATGCCTTCACCAAATAACAATGCAAACGCGATGTAAATACAGTAAGAGCTTCGTTGTGCAGTGTAACAGCGTCATTGATTTCATAACGAGTTTTGCTAAGTGTCCAGATAAACTCGCGCTGTGTGATTGACAGCTTGGGCGATATGGAAAGGGATTGTTCTTTGATCACTTTCTGTATATAATTTAATCACAGTTTAAATAAGATTATTTTCATCCTTCTGAGAGAATCGATGTGAAATTGATCGTTTAGTCAATGATGCATAAACACTAAACAGTATTGAATGATTTTGAGAGAAAGATAATCTATCTGAACTTGAATAATTACACATCAGAAATCACTGATCACAAATCAGGCATTAGAATAAACATGGTTACTTACATGTGTGTGGCGTTGCTGGCAGATCCGTGTTGTAAAAGTCTGTTTATAAAGCCTGTGTCGGAAATTGTGACTGATTTAATGAAGTTTAACCATGCATTCCTAATACTGGAATCTGAAGGCGTTGAAGTAGGCGTCGATCTTCTGCGGAGACGGTGTTTGATACCCTTTGACGTCATAGATCCCCACTTTGAAAAACCTGTCGTTCGCTGTGCCTGGTGTCAATAAAAGCTTTTATTGTATTAACAAGGAAGTTTTCAGTTCTGAAACTTACAGGATATTCTTATAGTATGATGACCTCTTATATGTTAAAAGCTCAAGGAAAACTTAATTTCTCAGTTCATCACCCCTTTAAAAACACTGTTCATAGTTAAACAGATAAAACAGTATATTTTGACGGTAAACAGCACAAACATGAATGCAGCAGCACTATAATAACTAATAATGTTCACTCTTATGTGCCATAATATGTATGCATTAGCAGATATGCAGATATACAGCTCATTTTGTAGTTACGTTCTTTACCTGCAGGTGCGAACAGGTCAACGCTTAACATCCAAATCTTGACCTTTCGGTTTTTGGCAGTGGCGAATTTAGTCATGGGTGACATCTTGACATCTTGTTTTTTGACAAGTTTTAAGTTCATCCCTCACCCAAAATGTAATCTCTGATTTCTGTGCTTGCGTTTTCATAGGAGCTGCAGCTGGAGCACGCGAGACAGGCGTTCGCGCAGAAGGACAAGGACAAGAGCGGCATAATTTCATCCTTGGACTTCAGTGACATCATGTCCACCATCAGACACCACATGCTCACACCTTTTGTGGAGGAAAACCTTGTGTCTGTAAGTGTGCAGCTCTCTTGTTGATCTGCTGAGATGGAGTTTGTTGTAAAAGGTTTATATGTGTGTCTCCTAGGCAGCAGGGGGCGGCACCTCTCACATGGTGAGCTTCTCCTACTTCAATGCCTTCAACTCTCTCCTGAACAACATGGAACTGATCCGTAAAATTTACAGCACTCTCGCTGGAACTCGCAAGGATACGCTTGTCACTAAAGGTGCGTGCTGTCCGTAATCATCTCAGTGTCTGTTCATCTGCACATCAGAATAAAGTAAAGCTAAATTGTCTAACATTTTCTTTCCTCTCTCCATCTGTAGAGGAGTTTGTTCATGTTGCAAATAAGTTCGGTCAGATTACCCCTATGGAAGTCGACATCCTGTTCCAGCTCTCGGGACTGCACTCCCAAACAGGGTACTTTCAAACCAACCAAATTGGACTGTTCTGCTTTAAATGCACGTAGACAACTATTTTATTTAGTACGATCTCTTAAGGCGAGACACTACAGGTGAATAGGGTAAAAAAAATTAACTAGCAGATATCACCATGAAACTTTCCCAGTTGATTACCTACATTAAGATGAGAAAAAAATGTATTACAAGTTTTCTGTAATGTAATGTTTAAATATGCAAATTGGGCAATATCTAAGTAAATATGCACTAATTTGCATATATTTAAAAAAAACGAAATCTGAGTATTGGATAAAGCCAGGTTAAAATTTATTTTTTCATTGTTCACATATTAAATGGGTAAAAAATTACCGAGGGATTTATGGATATCTACTTGTTATCTTATAAATCAGAATATACTGTCAATAGCCTTAAAAAATAGATTTTTTTCTCCATGTTTTTGGGAATAAAATGTTATATAAATCAGGCTAGGAATAATATATTTACAAATCCCTCTGTAATTGTCTTCACAATATAACTAGGTACAAGACTGGAGAGTTTGGTGTATATCGGTGCTACTGAAGTGGAGATTTCGGACTTGGAGAATGAGAGAAAAGTCATTTTGAGAAAACGGGCTTTAAAGATTTATCATCAGCCAATGAGATTGCGCATTCAGCCCTTTTACTTTCACGATTGGTTGCTGATAAAAAGGAAATTACCATATTTGGATCCGACAGCATTGTACAGCAGAGAGAGAGCTTTGAACAGAGAGCATTGAACAGAGAGATGTTGATTTACAACGCCAACTTTGTTGAATTTAGGAGAAATCTACAGACGCAAATAGACAAAAATAAAGACCTAAATGTGTATTTTGGACTTTTTTTCCACCACAAGTCTGAAAGAAGACATGTTACTGAGGACAAATATCCCAAAATCTCAAAATTGACCAGTGAAAAAAAAAAGTTTTTTGCCTGCCGTGTCTCACCTTAAGGACTAGTTCAACAAGATCCTTCCAGAAAGCTCTTTAGAATTTATTAATTTAATTTACTGTATTTTTCAGTTTTATTTAAAGTCGGCATGAAACGGAAGTTAAGATTGTCATGTTTTCCTTGTTGTGACGTATATCCGATTGAAACGGCTTCTGAAATTAGAAAAAAATGTAGGGCGGGGCTTGATTTCATCCTTCGGGAATTGATTGGATCGTTGGAGGTTGGGCGTTGCAAACAAAATGGAGGCAGATTTGAATGCCAGTTTACATTCAGTTGTGGAGGATTTCTCTCCACCGGACTCCCCACTGTTACCCTCCCATGAAGGATTTTTTATTGAGGAGCGCGACGACGAGAACGAGGACGAGCAGCTTCATTTTCAGGCAGGAATCAGCCCATATTTATATTTAACGAAACAAGACACCGATAGGCTAGCCGCACCCTCATAGGCTCTTGCCGCACCCTTTCGCCACGGCACGTGACCGAAAGAGAAGAGAGGTCGTTTCGAGGGGGGAGGGAAGGGTAATGTATTTGATTTGAAGATTATAAGGGTAGATGAATTAAAAAATAATAATTAATTGCACAGATAAATCATTTATAATAATCACTACAATATTACATATAAAAAGAAGATTTGTCCAATTTGATTTCATGCCGACTTTAATTTTGTTTGTTTTTATTTTATTTATACAACTCCATTGAAAATGCAGCTTCTGTCAAGAAAAGCCTTCGCTGCTGACGTGCTATTAAAGTTTCTGTAACACTTTATTTCAGTGGTCCACTTTAGACAGTCTACTAACTATAAGTAACTTGTCAACTAACTCTCATTAGAGTATTAGTAGACTGTTAGGGTTCGTATAATAAGTTGACATGTAGTTGCAAAGTTACTTATAGTCAGTAATGTCTGTTGGGGAGCATCAATATAAAGGGATAGCAGATTTTAAGCACAGACTACTAATACTCTAATGAGAGTTAGTCTACCTACCTATCATCTGATCAGGTGTTTATGTATGTTATGATGTGTAGACGATTAAACCTGGCTGATATCGAGAGGATAGCGCCACTGGAGGAAGGAGCGCTGCCATATAATCTGGCTGAGGTGCAGAGACAGGTGAGTTTATCTGTATAGACGATCAGATAAGAGTCTATTAGGGTTCATTTAAATGTGTGTGTGTGTATATATTACTGTGAGAAAGTTGTTATCAGTGAGATTGCCTTAGCAAACACTGCTAATTATGGCACAAAACACCTTTTACTTTGGGTAAGGGATTTGAAACCACTCTCACTTTCTTCAGAAAATGCTAAATCCTGGTTAAGATTTATTATTCAGGCTGCTTTCATATATCTAAACATACAACATGGTGCATTTATCTTGATAGCTCACATGCTGTTTTCCTCTGTGTGCAGCATTCGCAGGGGGATGTATCTCGGTCTGTGTGGCTGCAGGCAGCAGAGTCCGCGTACAGGTTTAGTCTGGGATCCATCGCTGGAGGTAAGATGTTACACAGCGAATTGGATTGAGGGCATTTTCCCTACTGTGCGTTATGTATTTCCTTATGACAAAAGAAGGTGGTAGTAGGACGTTAATCATTCACTCTTTTACTTCACATCGAAGCAATAAACCAGGATTTGCTACTTGCAATTGCTAGGTGGTATTAGGACATTTTATGGCCAAACATTTGGATATATACCAGCCAGTGTACAAGATGACTTTTTTTTTGCCCAGTGTCCTAGAAGAGATTTAAAATCCACAGTACAAGTTCATTGTCCATTTTTAAGTGTATGTTTCCATATTACTGCCTATAGAAATGGACTAAAAACCACTGAAGTCCAATTTCATGGGTCGTGTTTCATAGCACACTATCAGGCAAAGGTTTGGGGTCAGTAAGATGTTTTGGTCACTTTAGATTAGGGTCCTATTCTCACTATTAACTACAACTTCTGCCTCAAACTCCTAATTACTGCTTATTAATAGTTAGTAAGGTAGTTGTGTTGTAAAGTTTTCTTTGATCGAAGCAGAGACCAGTGAGACAGTTGGGATCGCGTTCAGAAGTTCTTCTTTATTGAGCGCGGCTGCAAGTTCGTCCAAAATCAGTCTGAACTGTAACAGTGTTCTTTCAATTTTATATACTTTTAGGGACAAGCATTTACATTATGATGAGAAATGAAGTATTACAGGTTTTGGAACCTGCTCTAGACCCAGTTAGCATAACTATTCAAATGCTGAGACCCGAGAACAGGGCTGGCAGGAGCTCCAAGGGCCAGTTTCAGTGATCTAACAAATACAGAAAACAGGACTGACCGGACTCTCTTGCTGGAAGTTTCGCAGCTGATCTAAACATTTAGTCTCTTCACTTTTGCAGTTTCCTAAATTAAACATTTAATAAATTTGTTATCCTTCAGTTGTTATGTTTAGGTATTGGGTGGATTAAGTGATGTAGAATATGGTCTCGCAGAATAAGGCATTAATATGTGCTTTATGTGTACTAATAAACAGCCAATATCCTAGTAATATGCATGCTAATAAGCAACTAGTTAATAGTGAGAATTAGACACTAAACTAAAGTGTTACAGATGTTTTTTTTAATTAATACTTTTATTCAGCAAGGATGCATTAAATTGATCAAAAGTGACAGTAAAGACAATTATAATGTTTAGAAGATTTCTGATGCTATTCTATTCGTCAAAAAATTGATCAGTTTCCATAAAAATATGAAGCAGAACAACTGTTTTCAACATTGATAATAATCAGAAATGTTTATGAGTAATAATGCTAAAAATTCAGCTTTGATCACAGAATTAAATTACATTTTAAAATTGTAATAACTGTTTTTTACTGTTTCTTAACACATACATGCAAGACTTCTTTAAAACCAAATCTTACCGAAACCAAATGTTTGAATGGTAGTGCATATCTACTTTTATTTCAAAAGTTCAAGAAAACTGTGTTCCATGTCTCTTCAAATGCACAGGTTTTGCTGGTTTAAATGGATAGTACAGTGTGTGTTTGAGTGTACACACTTTAACCTGTGTGTTTGTTTATAGCCACTGGTGCCACAGCCGTGTACCCCATAGACCTGGTCAAGACCCGCATGCAGAACCAGCGCTCCACTGGCTCCTTCGTAGGAGAGCTCATGTACAAGAACAGCTTCGACTGCGCCAAGAAAGTCCTGCGATACGAGGGGTTATTTGGCTTTTATAGAGGTTGGATTTGTGTTATGCTGACATCCCTGCTTCAGAAAAACCATGTAAAGTGTCTTCATGTTTGTTAACACGGATCTCGCTTTCTGTGTCCTACTCTTCTTCTGTTGTCTGTTTGTTCAGGTCTTGTACCCCAGCTCATCGGAGTGGCTCCAGAGAAAGCCATCAAGCTCACTGTGAGTCTCATTAAACTGCCTGTAGAAAGTCGTTTCTGACACTAAAGCCGATTACATGAGTTTCTGTGTCTATCTTCCAGATGAATGACTTTGTGAGAGACAAATTTACCACAAAAGATGGTACGATACCTTTGTTTGCTGAGATTCTCGCCGGTGGATGTGTAAGTAACACAGAACTGTTAAACTGGGGTATGTTGGACTTCATTGGCTGAGCGATCTGTCTCTGTCTATCAGGCTGGTGGCTCGCAGGTGATCTTCACCAACCCTCTGGAAATCGTTAAGATTCGTCTGCAGGTTGCCGGTGAGATCACTACCGGCCCCAGAGTGAGCGCGCTCAATGTGGTCCGGGACCTCGGCTTCTTTGGCCTCTACAAGGTGGGATATGCGATATGTCTGTCTTTAAGACTTTGAATCCAAGCAAAATTGACATTGTAGCTTCTCACTGCTTGCATTCAGAATACATTTGAAAACAGTGTGTAAACTATAACACATGAATGTTACTGGTTTTCCTCCACAGGGTGCCAAGGCTTGTTTCCTGCGTGATATCCCCTTCTCTGCCATCTATTTCCCGGTCTATGCTCATATGAAGACACAGCTGACGGATGAGGACGGCAGACTGGGCCCTCTGCAGCTGCTGACCGCTGGTGCCATCGCAGGTCAGAACATGACTTCAACTTTGTGATGCTGGCCCAGTTCAATTTCAGTTAAGGACTGGTTGCACCCTTACAATAACATTTCTAAAACATTTGATTATTTTTTTAATTAATAAATAATAATAAAAATATTTTTTGTTATGGAATTAACATTAACCTCTTCTATTTTTTTTTAAATGCAAGCTATTTGTTTTATTATGAATAATTCATCCATTTCATTTTTTTAATTTGACCTTTTTCTTTTTCTCTTTCTTTCGCGTATCTACCCCGAAGTGATTCAATTCTGTATAAAAATTAAGGCTAGACAAGTAGTTTAAAGGGGTCATGACATGGTTTTTTTTATTTTATTATTATGTTCCCTTAGGTGCAATTATAGTATTACTATAGTTTTTTTTACAAAAAACTTTTAAAATGTAGTGATTTATGACCTTTTCCCACCCTGTTTCTCATCCTCTGATTCAAACAGTCTGTTTTGGGGGTGTTTCCCCTTTAAGAGTTCAGTGTTAACGCCCACTGTTATGATTGGCTAACGTCAGTGCCTATGCATCAATTATTAACGCCCCCAGCCAGAACATTTGCGGATTCGGCGTAACTGTTTAGTAGCGGGTGATGCATGCGAAGCGATGGCTCTTGCAATGATAAAACCTTATTATGTTTGAGCCGGAATCAGAGGAAAATTAACCATCACCACAACAACGAAGACTGGATCAGCCCGTGTCCACATGGAAAGTGAAACTATTTTGAATTAATAAAAAAAAATTAACCCGAGACACTTGAAAACGGATTATTGTTGCATAATTATCCTATAGCTTCATTTGCTAACAGTTTAACATTATTTAACTAATTCCAATGAAATGATCGGGTGTAACACGGACAAAAATGCATGCACAGACAGGCCATCTTTGAAGATGCAGCATTGATAAAGGCAACATTTTTAATTTTCTATCACATGTAGGCCTACTAGAAAGGCGACATATTTTCAAGATTCTCTTATACAAATGTGTTTATATTAGCCATGGTAAAAAGTAAGTTTGCGTCGTCGTTATTGAGCCCAGACTCGGCACGGACTTATCTTTGAGCAACAGTTTTCTGGCAAAGCCAAGCATCATATTGGGATTTTTTCCTCACAACAGTCATCCTTCAAATGTATAGAACACTGCCGTGACTGTGACGTCCGCAAAAAATAAAGTGCATCCATTTTTCCCTTACGACTGGATCTTTCAGCGTATTTAAAAAGTAGTTTAAAGTTTTAAATACATTACTTACAGTTTGCGTCGTCGTTGTTGAGCCCAGAATAGACGGCACGGACTTATCTTTGAGCAACAGTTTTCTGGCAAAGCTCAAAACAGTCATCCTTCAAATGTATAGAACAAACGCTTAAACTAACACTGCCGTGACTGGGACGTCTGCAAAAAATAAAGTGCATCCATTTTTCCCTGACGTCTGGATCTTTCGGCAGCGTATTCAAAGATGTAGTTTGTCCACAGCCAGGAACAGCACATCTGCGGCATCGTAATCTCCCTGTACACAGACCCACTCGCTTTCCGCATAGGGCTGTCCGTCGACTGAACACTTGTGAGGCGCGCGGCGCGCGGGCGCGACAACGATACGAGGTGAGCGTAGTTGTCTTGCGCTTAAACCGTAGCTGTCTTCTGCTGGAGGCGGTCATATGCAAACGCTGGTACGTCACTTCGTACCGTGACGTCACTTCTTACCATGGATCCAGAACGAGCTGTATTTAGAGCTTGATTAAATAAATGATTCGTTTATAATGGGGAGTACGTCTTAAGCTATGAAACTTGCAGGACGTTTTAATGGTACAAAGACCTCTTATATACCAAAAGATCAAGGCAAATTTGGTTTCTCATGTCATGACCCCTTTAAGGCTTGGTTTGTAGGGAATTACTAACCTGCGCACATATATTCAAATGCCCATAACTATAGAATTAATTCTTGATGCGCACGTGAGCGCCATCAGCGTTTCTCACAGGTTCGTGTTTAAAGTCTGTGTAGAGAGAATGGTGTCGTCTTAGCGGTCTCTAATTTAATAACTAATGATCGTTGCGACGAAAGTGAATCATTCAAAACTAACTTTACCTGGAAAATATCTTTATTCAAGAACCGCTATAAAGCCAAAACAATCTCTGTTACCTTAAATTATAAGTTTATCTCTTTAAAGCCGCTTTGAAACAATCTACATTGTATTATATAAATGATGACTTGACTTTTGCATTCTTGATGTTACACTGTGGGTGTGTCTATTTTGCACTCTTGATGTTTTAAAGTTTATCCACTTCGTTGGTGTATGATTTGTAGATTGTACCCCCCAAAAAATTGCTTTTTGTTTTCATATTTTCTATATTTCCATTAATTTCCTATGGTGGTCATATTCGACTGTGAACAGTACAATTATGCCTATTTTTTAAGACCGTTTAGGGTTTTAAAATATTTTTTCTGTTCACATAGAAAGTGACACAAAGGTCAAGTTTCGTAAACATTCAGAAGTAGTAAAACATTTGAATAAAAAAAAAAATAACAGTACCAGAGGCATATTCTATCTTATATTAACCATTTTTATATACGTTTTTTTTAATTGCATGTTATTAGTCTTATTGTGAACGATTCATCCGTGTACGCATTTAATTTTTCTTAAAAAAAAAATTCAAAACTCGATCTTCCGTATAATGACTTCTCACTGCCAATGTAAGCAGGACTTCTCCAATCATTTACTCTGCTTAAACCCCGCCTCTGCATCTCATATTCATCTTCTTGCAATTTTGAGTGCAACAGAATCCAAACAACTGAAACACAACCTTTGTTCTGTGTCACAATACAGAAGAAAAGATCTTCAACTACTTCAGTTTCATAACTTTTTTCAGACTAAATGAAACTGCATCTGGCCAGATTTCCTGCTTTAAGTTCAGAAGTTCTGTCTTGTATTAATAGATGTCTGAATGATTTTAATTGACAGGTGTCCCCGCTGCTTCACTTGTCACCCCTGCTGATGTCATCAAAACACGACTGCAGGTGGCAGCCCGCGCTGGTCAGACCACTTATACCGGAGTGATCGACTGCTTCAGGAAGATCTTAAATGAGGAAGGCTTCCGAGCACTATGGAAGGGAGCTGGAGGTACACACACACACACACGTCACAGATTTCACTGCAGTCTCGTCCATATTCACTCACAGTCCTCTCTCTGTCTTCTCGTAGCTCGTGTGTTCCGTTCATCTCCTCAGTTCGGTGTGACCCTGGTGACCTACGAACTCCTTCAGCGATGGTTGTACGTTGACTTCGGAGGACAGTAAGTGTTGATCATGTTAAACACACTTTTTACTGCTTGAAACTGGAAATATTAGGTTATGTGTTTCACCAGAGGATTCACACAGCATGAAGACAATCTGATAGCTGATGTACGCACTTTCATGTGAATTCTGTATGAATGTGCCTAACGCTGATTGACTGGTAATTCGATTTACGCTGCGCCGTCACCTTCCTGTCGCATGTGCGTATTACACTGCTTCCTGATATCATGTGTGCAAACATATAACTTATTAGGGCTGTGCGATATAACTAAAAAAATTCACAATATAATGTTTCTTATCGTTCGGTATCGATAATTATTGACATTTTTTTTTTTTTTTTTTAAAGACAAGTAGAAAAGTTTGCATTTAAACCACTGTTTTTTATGTTATTTATCCACATTATTAAGCCAAACAACAAATTATATTAGTTTTAGTAGGGGTGTAACTGTTCACAAAATTCACTGTTCGATACAAAACAGTGGTGTCATGGTTAGGTATATTTTCGATACAGCAAAAAGAAAGAAATGCCAAAGAAATTTCCTTGATTTAAATTATTCTTTTTTTAAGTTTCAAGAGGTTTTCCTACTTCTTGAAACTTAGTTTTATAAATGGGGGTAATCTTTAAAGGATGAACAAATAATGTTTTGGTCATCACATTAAAAATAACATTTACGGTAAATATGATAATATTAGATTTTTGAAGTGCTGGAAAAAGATGTGTGACGTACTTGAAATCATTTTACTATTCCTGCCAAACTTCCATGGTTACAGTTAGTGTTACTACATTAAATCCATGGTGAATGTTGCTGATCTGTGGACTTAAAGCCTATAACTAGTTAATTCACAGCACAATGTGTCTCCTGGTTTCCACGTCAGCGCTGTCTGATCCGTTAATAACAGAGAAATGTGAATGCTTCTCACTAGATCTCTTAACGCTGTGTAGTAAATGTGTGGCTTGATCAAGATCGGCTCGCGCTGCACTGATATTGGTCCAAACTGAGAAACGGTCCGTGAAGCACAAAATAATAGCGTGGTTTCGTTCCGCTTTCATTACGCTTGCCATTTGATGTTGGGCAACGTTGTGGTGTTCGCTAGGGCTGTCAATCTTCCTCTATAATACTATTCGAATTCCATTCCTTATTTTATTTAATATTCGAATAATATTCGAATATTAAATGCTCAAATTCATCCCATTATTAATATTTGCGACATTACACAGGCTTATGGATCGTCAATGCCACTATAGCATTTGGTTGTTGTTGTTACACGTTCTGTCCACTAGAGGGACAGCTAACATTACAATAAACATTTAGAAACGGGTGATCGCGTTTTTTTTATTAACAATAAAACAGCGGAACAAAATGAATGACTTTAATTTGGCAACTTGAATGGACATTTTTCCACTGATCAGTTGTCTGATGTTGTGTCAGATTTTCACAACTCTGTCAGTGATTGTTGCGCGGCTAGGACAGCAGACAGCTGGTAAGCCCCGTGATGAAGAGAAGAAAATAAGTCATTCTTGCCTGTTTTAGCAGCGGTTCCTTGGACAGATCGCCTATAGCTTGTCATGGTGTAGCGTTGTCAGATGTGCCCTAATGGTGTGTTCACACCGGACGCGAATAGCGCGTCAGGCGCGAAAGGACACAAAAGTGGTCAAGTGTATAACTAGACGCGGCAGGAGCGAATTTGACGCGCTATTCGCGTCCGGTGTGAACGCACAGTAAGGTTGCAAGTTGAGGAGTGATATTTCATTCAGACTTTATTTGTGATTTAATTTTCCCATTTATGATTTGAAATCCAAACACCTTCCACACATCGCTTCTCAAATTGTCAGGAGTGGTGATCTCCGTTTCCATGGAGACATTGCTCGCCGCCATTATTGACAGTATTGTTATGACGATGCAGCGTGGATAACGCGCACAATTGTGTTACGATTCAATTTTTTAATTGTTTATCAGACGAAACAAAAGCATTTCATTTTCACATGCCTGTGTAAGCCAAGTTGGCGAGAAAGGCAAGATATCATATAATAAAATAAGAAAAAAAAGAAAAAAAAAAGCAATATTCGAATAGTAACTTCAGCATTCGAATAGTATTTATTTTTTTAATATTCGAATTATATTCGAATTTCGAAATTCGTTCCAACAGCCCTAGTGGTCGCGCCATCGTGCATTTGAATGGAAATATTGAGCGCTATATAGAATAATTTTTTTATATATTGTTACCGACAATGGTGTACCGTCGATAAATACCGATATCGTTTTATCGCCCAGCCCTATAACCTATATATATATAAACAGTTAGGTCTCAGGGCTCCAAACTGCGACTAAAATGGTCGCATTTGCGACCAAATATATTTATTTGCGAGTGAAATTTCTGCCAAGGTCGCCATTGGCGACAATACAAATTTACTCCCTTTGATTGTAAAATCTGCATCATACATGCATGTTTTATAACCAGTAGCCTATCGCTTCATTTGTTTTGTTAACGTCATGAAATGAGACGCTTTGTGTGAACTGAGTGAAAGCGCCAAAATATGAACGGGTAAAACGAATGTCACCTTTCACGGCAGAAAAAAAATGTCAAAGTGAAAAATATTGGACTTCTTCAAGCAATCCTCATCTCTGTCAATCACCAGACACATTATACCAGACCAGACTGCATGACACACCTGCTAACAAATAATATGCGATATTTTAAATGCGTCATTCTGTTCATAGAACGCTCCATATGAAAGTTTTTTTTTTTTTTGCAAAGCCAATCTAGCGCTGGCTCCATGACGAGCCAATAATCAGAGTTGTTCCCTGCACCGCACAGCTTAGTTTCTAGATGTAGAAACTAGAATGTTTTGCCGGACTGGACAAAAGCGAAGCGAACAGGGCGAGATGAGACAGAGTGTCTGCGCGCGAGCAATAGTGCGCGAGAGACTTCAAATAACAAGAGACCTTTCAAATAACAACTACAGAATTTTATTAACTGACATCGGGGATCCCGCTTACATGGGTACCTTCCAAATAAATCAATAATTTGACAAAATATTTATTTAAAAACGATTGTATTGCTTCCGTGTCCATGACAACGCTCTGTTTTTCATGGCAACTGTGTCTTATCAAGAAATAATATACTGCATTCTACATTAGATTTAACCAAGCCATGTAATAATAGGTAATAATAATAATAATAACAGAAGATAATATCTTATACAATGTATATAAAATATAAATACAATTTAAAATATTAATAAATTATTTATTTTTATTTATTCTGGAGATGCACTGAATTTTGGTGAATAAGAATAATAACAGAAGATAATATCCCTAGTCTATCCTAATAATTATTATAAATACAATGTATATAAAATATAAATACAATTTAAAATATTAATACATTATTTATTTTTATTTATTCTGGAGATGCACTGAATTTGGTGAATAAGAGGACCCATTTTATTTTGATGCACATTAGCAGGAAATGTAGCACAATATGAATGTAAAAAAGCAGTTATAATTAGGCTATGTGACAAATCAACAAATAATCGTGATAATTAATCGTGATATCAATATTGATCAAAATAATCGTGATTATCATTTTGGCCAAAATCGTGCAGCCCTACTGAAGTATGATCACGAGACACAACATTTTTTTTGTGACTTTTGTTCAAGAGCGGGCAAAGAAATAGCGGGGAAAACGGAGTTCATTACAGGAACTAACCATTTAAAAAAAAAAAGACACTGTGAGAAAACACGGGGACAGTAACAAGCATAAAAATGCACGCGATCACATAATCGCGAAGAATGCTCCACAGACTCCACCGTTAGCACGTGCAGTTCTCGTGCATGCGAGCTGCGGGAATTTATTATTTATTATATAAAAAATAATATTTGACTGTATATAGTTCATAAGTCGGAAGTGATATTCAGTTCCCAAATAAGCTTCAGTTCCCAGAACATTCACAAGATGAAAATGCTGAAACTGTAAGAAGAGGAGAGACATGCACACAACAGGGGGACTAAAAGTAAATGCATTGTTATGTGGCTCTTAAAAAAATTATTTGGCGCCTGTTTTTTTCCCCTATAGGAGCCAATGGCTCCTTACTTGATTTTTTTGTTTGGAGCCCTGGGTCTGGTCGAATTGTATATTAATTAAATTCAGATTGTGTTGTGTTGGTAATAGGCACTTACCTAACACTAAAAGAAGTTTTTGTGCCTCTAACAAGTGCTTTCGACCTTCTTTTTTGATCTGAATGTGGAAAACACTTGAGTTTTGCCACAGACTTGTCCTACCGTCTAGAACGCAACTAAAAAAACACCGGGAAAATACTTTTTAAACAGGAAATGACCGAATATTTACATACATATTTACAGCGGGTCTATTCGCATGGGATTAGTATCACCTCCTGAGGTAATTTTTCCGGACCTTTTTACAGAAGCTAAAAGTCGCCGTAATCTTAAAGTGTGTATGTCAGGTTAAATTTTTTTTTTTAGATATATTAAATAAGGGTTAGATGTCTGAGTGAAAATGTAATTAGCATTAAAATTATTACTGTAACTGCCCTGCAATAAGATTTATAGCCATTTCTGTCAAGATCATATTTTTAAAACAAGGGCTGAGCTGTGACGTCATTCAAGGGAGTCGCGCCAACAAAGTTCTATTGAAGTATGGAGAGTTTTGAGTCTGAGGAGATCCAAAATCCCCCTCAAACCTATACGATGGTCCACAGCCATACAATTTTGAGCCTCCCAGGCGGGAGACAGATGAGGAGCCAAACAGAAATGTAAATAATTCATATCGAAGAAACATAAATATCTGGTGTGAAGAAGAACCAGTGGAGAGTTGGTCAGGTGTCTGGTAGTATAGGCATAACTTAGCGGTGGAACGGTACATGTATTCGTATTGAACCGAAACGGTACGGGCGTCACGGTTCGGTGCTTGAATATACACGGAGAATACACGGTATGAAAATAAATAAAACTCGCGTGCAAATTAATTCATGCGGAACTAACGTTGGCTTACTGTTATACGCGGGTTATTTAGGGACACCTAATCTGTAGCTCCGCCTTAGCTCTGAAGCTCCGTGGCTATAATGAACAGACTGTGGTGTAAAGATTGCAATGCTGGAATATGTTGGTGTGTGTGTGTGTGTGTGTGTGTGTGTGTGTGTGTGTGTGTGTGTGTGTGTGTGTGAGAGAGAGAGAGGGAGAGGGAGAGAGAGGGGCCGCGGGCGGCGATCGACTGATCTACTACAGTACCATACACCGTAGGCACCGCATCAGCTGCCAGTCTCGGGTTTTAAATCCCATTTTATAACTCATGAGATCTCCAACCGCGTAGTCCTTCTCAGTGAAATGGCCGCTGCACATGACCGAAGTCTTGGATACCGAAGCAGCACTGAAGTCAGCTCGTTTGGTCCGAACAAAGTTGACCCAGGCACGGACACAGTGGACTCTGTGACCGGTTTTAACGGTGTTTTTGCACCCAACACAAACGCAGTAATTCACCATCGTGAAAATACGCCTGCGTATACTAACTACCTAACTTAAATAACTAACTAAATAACTAAATAAATGTCCTAATCACTCATTCTCTCGCTCTATCACTCGTGCAATTATCAACACAGCTCAGCGAGCGGGGGAGACGTCTCCCTGTTATGACGTCAGGCGATTCGTTTGGGGGGATGGGCAGTTTTAAGTGAGGACTGAAAATAACGAACTTTTTCATCTTATATTCTGCCTTTAGGTATCGAAAAACATACAAAACAATACATCAACTTGTCAAACGTGTATTTCCCCTAACTATTTTGTGTCAATCATAATAAAAAATTTAACCTGACATACACACTTTAACTGACATTTTCTGTAATGATTACTGAGATGGCACATTCGGACGGGACTAAAATCACAGAGAAGCTCTGGTAATAATTACTTTACCCCACCTCTCCATGGTAAACTTATTCCGCCGAATAGGGCTTATGTTTGGTGGCAGTTAGCAAACGCCTGAAACCGATTACGGCGCCTTTATCTGGAAAAATGTTGCACTTCTAATTTCTTTGCATTAAAAGCATCTGCTAATGCTGGGTACACACCAAAAGATAATCGGCTGATTTTGGGCCGATTTCCCCGCTTCCGACAATCCTAGCTATGTCCCCGATTATCTTGATGGTTCTACAGATTATTTTATCAGATTTTCCCATGGTGTGAAGTGTTAAAAATGTCCGAGCCTGCTCGGAAGAACGTCGGAGGCGCCCCGATCGCGAATCGTAAATATTCAACATGGTGAATATTTACGATCAGAAATCCTGATGTGTGGGGGGAACCCCGAGAACAAACCCGCACACGCTCCGGAGATCATCACGTGAAACGAAACCATATCCAATCAGAAAGTGAGATGATGGAAGACTGAAGCATAACAAACGTAGTCATGGCGGCAGCACAAAGTGAAATTGATGTGGACAGCAGAGATGGAGGATCAGCTTGTTGATTTGTGGCAACAGCACGAATGTTTATACAACGTGTCATGTAAAGGCTACTATAATAGACTAGACAAGAAGAAGAGTTGGTCAGAAATATTTTTCTTTTTAAAAAATAAAATAATTTTCCCCCCGTGAATTTTTTGTGAAAATCATTCCAAACAATCTCATCGCAATTTCTTCCTGCATATCGTCCGCCTTGCTTATTCTGAAGTCTCACGAGATTTTCCTGTGTTCACAGTCGAGACTGTTTGTGTGTGGTGCGCTGTCTTTGTCACATCATGGCACACCACACACTATAGGAGCAAAACGGTTTAAATGGGCTTTATGCACAGCTGCACTACTTCCTGAACTTTAGCCAGCTCCTTTGTTTCCTGTCTGCCATTATTGGACAAACTGATTAATCCAGGTGTGTCTGATTATTGTTGTTGGTCAGGCACACCTGGATTAATCAGTTTGTCCAATAATGGCAGACAGGAAACAAAGGAGCTGGCTAAAGTTCAGGAAGTAGTGCAGCTGTGCATAAAGCCCATTAGGATTTTTTTGTCCTCATGTTTGTGGTCTATCACATTTTGAAAATCCTATAAGATGTAAAAAATCTTTTGGTGTGTACCCAGCATAAAGCAAAAACTTGTTTTCTTCCCCTTCCAGTCGCCCTGCTGGTTCTGAACCAACGCCCAAATCCCGGATCTCTGAGCTTCCCTCCTGTCAGTTCTGAGCATGTCGGCGGTTACCGCCTGGCAGCCGCCACCTTTGCCGGGGTGGAGAACAAGTTCGGACTGCACCTGCCCAAGTTCAAATCCTCCGGGGTCACGACCATTCTCCCCGAAACGCCCAAGGAACAAGCTGGCGCATCATAAAGTCAAGCCCCGCCCACCATGGCTTTGTCCTCCAATGGCTGCATGCCTCCCTCCCATTTGCCTACATTTTTCCACACTTTATTTTCTCGTTCATTTCTTTCAGTTTTTAGGTGGGGGACATGGGAAATTCTACTCGTTTTCAGAGTCTTGTTGCTTTAACCCATATCAGTGCCTCAGTTTTGATGAAGAACACTGGTTAGAGGTCATAGTGTGTTTGCTAAAGCACAGGGTAGATGTTTGCCACACTGATCAAGACCTAAAGCGACACATGCAGTGAATTATCCATCAAGGGCCCTAGAGAAGTTCATCATCAGCCGCTGGCTAATAGTGACACGCCTGAGCTAAAGAGCTTCTCGTGAAACACTCCTAAAAGAAAAACCACAACACAATGGTTTTATGTGTCTCCGCTCCCCAAGACGCACATTCGCTGCTTTTGAGTTTTAGTCTCATGATTTCTGATGTATTGTTGTGAGTGAAGCATGCTGTAGTGCTTTTCATTTGCCCATTCGGCTTTGCGTAGCTTTGCACATGTACTGTATATACATGTACATCTCACGCACAGAGACGTCTCTCTCTCTCTCTGCGTCACACTGACTGATGTACAGAGCTTTCGAAACTTGTGATCAAGGAAATCATGGTCGATTTGAAAAGTAGAAAATAATTTAAATGCATTTAATTCTTGTATTTTATGGAAATAAATCAACATGGTTCCATTTTATTTCTAGTTTGTGAAGGTTTTATTGGGTTTATTACAGCAAGTTACAAAAGAGGTTGGATAAAGTGAATTAGTGAAACTGTTGCAAGACCAGACGCACATGCAAGAGCGCAGGGCATCAACACGCTTGTCCTGCTCACTGCAGGCATCCCGTAAATCAGCGTTCACACACATTTTGATCAATGGGTCGTCAGTTATGTTTCTATTCATGATTACTGGATTTTCCAAAAAAAGAAGATAGAAATTGCATGTACAAAGTGCAATTTCTAGCTTTAGAAATACGATTATGTGATATAATTGATTATTTGAGGTGACTGATCATTGTGCGCTTGAAAGTCCAATTATATTCCCATTCAAATAAGGGAATTTTAAGCAAATATACACTGCCCGGCCAAAAAGTCACATTTTAGAGTCCGTTTTAAATAGTCAAATTCTTAAGTTTGACTGGATCATTTGCAGTGATTATGTTTTTAGTGTTTGCACCAAACAGTGACTTTTTTTGGCCAGGCACTGTATAAATGCCATGAAATATGCATTTTAAATGCCTAAAATGCATTTTATGTTTCAAATTTATTGTGAATAAATTATAGGTATTAACTCAAAACTATTTCCTGACAGTTTTTTTTTTAAGTTTCATCTTTGATAATTTTCATGACCCCCAGAATATTTTGTATGAATATCTGAACATACAAAATATCAAAAGAAAGAACAGAGCCCTCAGCTGTTAAACAAACAAACAAAATCTATTTTATTATAGCTTCACGCATTCTTTTTTTTATTAACATTTTGAATATGGGTAATTTTCATTAAAGCAACGTTTTGAACAAAAAGCTGAGAAAATCTAGTTTTTGTTCAAAGACTACGTCTGGATCGGATTCAGAACGATGATTAAAACACAGATGGAGTTGTGACACACCCACAAAGCTTGTACAGTCATGTGCCTCTTTGGGTTTGACATTTTATTCAGTAACGTTATGCCGTTTTAAATGTATATGCTGTGTACATGCACGTAAGCAGTTTCTGCGGCTTCTTTACTGGTTTCGAAACTGAGATTCTGTGCTATTTCACAAGATGCATAATAGCGCCCCCTATGCCGTATAACACTCAAAACGTGGAGAAACTCGACAATGGCAGGGAAAGAGTTAATCGCCAGCCAAAAGCTCATAATCATGAAATCCAAAGTTATAGAGATTTCCAAGATTTTATTTACACTAGTTTTCAGGACCTAGATCAATTTTAAAGTTCCCTGATTTGTCTGTGTTTTCCATGACTCTGGGAATCCTGATGAATGTAATTAGACTGTAAATATCTAGAGCTTCCTTCATCTCACCAGTTATAACACACAGATAAAAAACACAAAGGAAACGGACATTAACAGAATAGCTTTGGTTCAGAATGTGTCTAGATTAAGGCAGGTTTGATTTTCTGGGGCTGGTTGGTTTAAAAAAAAATTTTTTTTAGTACAGTTTCATTTGAGATGCTCTGAACTCTTTAATTGGCTTAAAGTCTAGGTTCAATTCACGTCCTTTAAAAACAAATTTTTATTTTTTTCTAACTGCAAGGTTTTGGGCTAAACATTTATGTGAAGGTAAAAGGGAAGCTCTTTTAAGGTCTTGTCAGTTGCACTAATTAATGTTGCTTATACAATGTCAAGTAAAATACATAAATTAGATAAATACTACAAAAAATCCATAGAAAATGAAAACAATTTAATATTTAAAATCCCTCACGCTATGAGCTGGAAGGTCACGAATTTGACTACAAATAAAACGTTAAATTGCAGATTAAAATGGTTTAAAAAAAAATGTGGACAAGCCGGTTATTAATTACTTGGCGTAAAATAAATAACACTGTGCACTAGTCTAAATATTTGCCCAAGGGAAGTTAAGTTTAGACCAACAACAGGTTTTGAAATGCTAACCAAGGAACCGCAGCCCCTTTAAAAATGGCAAAACACTGCATTTTTACACTTTTTGCAAAGGCAAAAAAAGTTTTTCAGTCATAAGTGCCAGGATGAACAAGCACCAGAAGGATATAATGCTGTGTGATGGAAGATTGTGGATAGGTGTGTGTACATGTGTGTTCTAAGGTTCGCTTTAAGGCATTCAGAAGTAAGAACTGAGATACATGTTGGAAAGTGTGTGCGATTTGAGTTATTACAAACGTACATGTTCAGTCTTTATGAGCTAAAAACAAAACGCATTTGTTAAAAAGCTATAAATAATGTGAAAGTTTGTCCAGAAGGGAATGTTAAAAAGATTCCACCTCTTAAAAACCCATGTCTGCAGTTACGTCAGTGTCTTAAATCGTTATAAAGATGCTGTACAATAGTTTGCATATTCGTAGTGCTAATGAATCATCCCTTTCCTCCAAATCAGCCTCTAATCTGATAAATATATAAAAACATTATAATTCACACCTGATAAGATCTACGTTAACCAACTGTACCATCCCATCCCACTACGAATATTACTCCAAAGTTTTTAGCAACACTAAGTGCTTCATTTGTTTAAAAGCTGAAATAATCCATTTAGAATTAAAGAGCCCTAGATTGTCTTCCAGTAACACTAAAATAACTTCAGAGAGGGGTGGAGATATGCAAATGCAGGGGAACCGTCATTGGTCAGCAGGTGTTGCCGTGGTGATCATGCAGCCAATCGTTGAGCAGCCAGTTCCTCCACGTCCTCCCGGGTCTCGTTGATCTCTGCGAGCGTGCGCACGAACCGAGTCCACTCGTCCTGCCGGGGAACCGCAATTTGCTGCAGACAAAAAAACACCAGATAAGGCTCAATGACAACCTTGTGGAAGCTTGTTTCCGCTAGGGAATAAAACATTTTTAAAAAGTAATTGCGACCATCTCACAATTCTGACTTTTGCCGCCTCAGAATTAGCCATTTTATATCCAAGAATTATTGGAAAAAATTCTGAATAGCGATATATAAAGATAAAATCTGAGAAATAAAGTCACAACTTGCAAGAATAAACTTGTAATCGAGAGAAAAAAATTATTTGCACGTTTATTCTCGCAATTTGTGGCTTTATATCTTGAATTTGTGACTTTATTTATCAGATTTTAACTTTATATCTTGCAATTCTGATTTATTTTCTAAGATATAAACTCGCAATTGTGGAAAAAAAGTCAGCTGACCATTTCATCTCACAATTCAGAATTTTTACAATTATGGGAACAAAGTCAGATTTTGATGTATATAAAGTCGCAAATGCAAGAAATAGTCAGAATTGCAATTCATTTTTTTTCTCTCAATTACGGGTTTATATCTTGCACTTCTGATGTTTTTTTCCAAGATATAATAATGCAATTCAGACTTTTTTCTCGCAATTGAGTTTATATCTCGCAATTATAACTTTTTTTCTCAGAATTGTGAGATATAAACTTGCAATTGTGGGGGGAAAAAGTCAGCTGACAAAAGTTACTAGTCACTCAGCATTTTCACTGGAAAAACGGCCATATAGATATTTTTTTGTATGATCTCATAATTTGTCAGCAGGTACAGTATATTCGGCTTCTGTCACTTTAAGACCTGATGCACAGATCCATTATTCTGTTACACATGCGTTTTCTTCCTCAAATGATTACATTCACTCAAAACATAACAGAGTATGGATATTATACAGTCACGTAAATACAGTCAATTTCATTTATTTTTATATTAGAGCTGTGAAACTGGTTTGTGTTTACATAATATATGTGTGTGTACTGTGTATAATTATTTTGTATATATAAATACACACACATGCATGTATATATTTAAGTATAAAAAATATTTCTATAATATAAATGATATAAATATATATATGCAGTATATAAATGCAAATATTTCTCAAATATATACATGCATGTGTGTGTATTTATATATACACAATAATTATACACAGTACACATACACATATATTATGTAAACACAAACTTTTATTTTGGATGCGATTAATAGTTTCACAGCCCTAATTTATATATAAAAAAAGCCAGAATTATGAGATAAAGTCGAAAAAACCTTTTTAATTCCCTGCTTCCAAACAAACCACAGTATCTTTGACAATTGACAGTGGTTTCATCATCAGTGTCGTCCTCACCTCTCCGACGTCGTAAATGTGCACCTGTCCCTCGGAGTCGCCGACGGCCACCTCTCGCCCCGAGTGAGCCCAGCGCACGCGGTTCAGCGCCGGGTTTCCTTCCACCGCTGCGCTCGCTGTGGGGACCTGAGGCAGCACACAACCATTCAACATCTGTGGATCTGCTCATACTAGATCTCTGTGAGATTTGTGTACCTCAGTTTCATTGTTAAGGTTCCACAGGTCCAAACGCCCGACCCCGTCCACACACGCAAACAGAGCCGGGTGTGTGGGGGACCACATGACATCGTACACGTAGTCGGAGTTGTCCTCAAAAGAGTACAAAGGCTTATTGTTCTGTCAGGAGAGACACACACACACCAGTGTTGCTACTGTGCACTAAAACAAAACTATAAAAATGTTTTTTCATTGAAATAAAGCTGAAATTAAATCAAATATAAATATTAAAATATACATTAAAACACTGAAATAAAGTACTAAAATTACTAAAACTGAAATAAAAATGAATCAAAGCTTATTGTTCTATCAGGACCGACTCAAACAGAGCCGCATCAGCCAGCTTTCCATCCAAGGATACGATATGTGACCCCTGTGACCCTGGATCACAAAACCAGTCTGGAGTCGCACAGGTATATCTGTGGCAATAGCCAACAATACATTGTATGGGTCAAAATTATCCATTTTTCTTTTATGCCAAAAATCATTAGGATATTAAGTAAAGATCATTTTCATGAAGATATTTAGTAAATTTCCTACCGTAAATATATAAAACACTTATTTTTGTGAGTGAATGCAGCACAATCGTGAACATAAATGCACAACTTTAAAGGAGATTTTCTCAATGTTTAGATATTTTTGCCTCCCTCAGATTCCAGATTTTCAAATAGTCGTATCTCGAATAAATATTGTCCTATCCTAACAAACCATACATCAATGGAACGCTTATTTATTCAGTTTTTATATGATGTATAAATCTCAATTAAAACATTTTTTAGCCATTTGACTGGTTTTGTGGTCCAGGGTCACATATATCTGATGGGAATACCATTTATCAATATAATTTCTCAAGTGACCGTCGACACATTCTTTTTTTTTATCGGACTTTAGTGCATACTTTCTTTATGAAATAAAATAAGTTAAGTTAAAAATGTTTTACTAAAAACTGAATTAAAATTTAATTAAAGCTT